>JASERS010000014.1:600000-1062560 GCA_036711965.1 Onthophagus sagittarius
GAAAGTCTCGATTGCTCTGAATTTCAATACGTACCTCACAGGATTTAGATGGTGCAGCCTCCTCATCATTATTCTTAGTGGTATCGATTACGACTAGAGGTCTACGTTTAAAAGTAAAGAAATCCATAATGGGCTGTTTTGTAGAAGATTCCCAAATGTACGATTGAAATTCCGTATACATTTTATACAGTTCCACATAATTTTCAGTATGAATTTAGGTAAACTTTGAGGTCCGTAATGTTAAGGTGATCGAAAAGTGTGCAATCTGAATTCACTTTATCCTTTCGTTTCGTTTGAAATGCAACTACAACATATTGTGGACGTCCTCTATTAGTTGTCGATGTGACCGACCAAATCTCCTTGTTTCCACTCCTTATTGAAGGTAATTCATAGAAGGACCATTTACGGAATGGTACTGCTATATTTGAATTTTTATTTAAACCATCTAATAACTTAAACTTTATTGATAGACTGGGGTAGATATGCTTCGCCAATAGTGTAACTGATTTTAGAGTAAACGTTGCTGTACTCAATGTAGTAGTTGTCGATATTGATTTGTAGCAGTTGGAATCAGTACGACTTCTAACAAATCTAAATTTAAAGCGACCCCTCTTTACATGATTGTAATCTCTAAATACTGCAAATATATGACTCAATGTTATTTGAAATACAAAACTGTTATTTGCACCAACTGTAGGCAAGCTACCTTCCGGGGGCCACTTTAACCCCGCTATTTCTAATGCTTTACACTCAACATCATTACGTTGCAATAGGGTTCTAATGAAGGATGTTAAACAAGGTTCACGAACTCGCTCAATTTCTGTACCATTATGTTCGAATGGTATATACTCGAATAGAAATGCCGGTAAGTTATGCATTAAATGGATTTTATCAGCTTGAACGGCTAGTTTTTCAACAAATCCCCCTTCAATCCTAATATTGCTTCCGAAAAATGAAAATAGTATATCCTCTTGATTTAGATCTATCGTGAATGTGTCATTGTTTTCAAAGGAATTCGTCGAGAGATTATAGCTATGCACTTCCTCTCTAGCGATGGAATTATCCACGATGGGTTCGCTGTATATATTTAACTTTAGATTGGACATGGTAACCTAAATTTTGTCTTTCTATTGACTAACTTTCTAGTTTTCCTTTTAGCTTTATATCTTTTACGGTCATAGGTTTCCTGATAGTGGTGAGATTGAATACCCCCACCAATTTTAAATACTAATCCCATTAAAATGTGTTTTTTTTAGTTCGAATCTAATTACAATTTCCTCACCTCGAAAATTAACCAATTTTCCTCGTTGGTCGATTAATCTAAGAGTGATGTTAGATATTGGACGATCGTTGTCGACTGATAGATATATCGGGTTTGTGGGCTCTATATTTATACTAAATCCAGGGTCCACTGACGGTGCGAATTCGTATAATGTGTGCGACATTTTACCATTGTAAAATGAGACGGAAACTATATTACACTCCAGTCGAACCGTTGTAACACGAATTATGTTAACGGGTAAATCAGAGTGATGCTTTTTAGATGCTTGTAACGTCCCGCTTGAAAACCCTAAAATCGATGCGATTGTATTCTGTTTGGTGAAATCAATTTCGAAATATTCACTATATATTTCACATCGTAGGGTATTATTATTAGCCATCAATGAGAAATACTTATCTGGATTGTCCACTGAAGTTAATCTAACGTGTAGTAAAATCGTCTTCTGTAAGAATCTTTCAATATCATTTATTTCATAGGCACCTGTGAAATTTCCTGTGGTACAGCTCCGGCTGTTATTACCGCCTGACGACATGAATTTACGGCACTAATTTCGGTGACATAAAATTTATTGTTGACATTTTCCTCAATATTAGGGATACTATATTATTCGTATATAAACCGATTAGAGCCAATGAGCAACTCGCGCGTGGATCCAATTCAATGGGTGGATAGTAATGTTCAGTAATTTCACTATTCGTGCTGACGAGTATTAACGTCTGCGACATGTTTACTAGAATGATTGCTTTAGGCTATTGTTTAGGAAATTTATACATAAATGTCCACAATAGTATGAATTATGTCTTTGAAAGTTATCATGATTGTAAATAATATTACAATTTTTAACGTATTTCAAATGTTGTAATGATGGTTTGAGATCTCTATAACTATCGAAATATTTAACGTTATGACCATTTTTTTATAGGCCACCCAATGTGTACCTTCGCGCTCTTCATCATCTAAATTTATAATAGCCGATTCATAATACTTAGGTTTTCCCTGAGGTAATACGTTTCTCATAAAAACCCCTCGAAAATGTGGAATCTTTAATAGTTTAACAAATCGTAATATATCAATATTTGTTAGGGGTCTGTTGGGTAGCCTATCTATTAGCTATTTTGTTTCCTCTTACTTAAGTATACACCTAATCCTTTTTTATACTTTTTAATGTAGAGTCCACTTCCCGATTTACCTATAGCGATACCTTCCATTGCTTTGTTATGACGTTCAGCTTCTTTCAATTTCTCTTTGGATTCTTGTGTTAACTTTACCACTCTATATACTCCAGCCGCACATCCAGATAATGCACTGAATGCCGAAAGTCCTGCAAATATCGCTGGAAGAAGGGGCAGTATACGACAATGCTTAATTGGTAATGGGATTACACGGGGTAGTTTAAAATTTTTCCTACCACCCCTTGATTTAACGGCTACTCGTGCATGCTTCATAACATCGACTCGAATCCCTTATATTATCCCCTGATTTCGGTAAAGTTTTAATTATTTGATTCACTAATTTACTTCTGAATGGTTGTAATTTACGTTTCGCTTTTAATACAGCACCTCTGGCGGCTGCGACTCTCTTCACTTTACCCATACCTCTTTTCCTATTATTCCCCATTTCCCACTTCCTTTTCACCCTCATAGCGTTTGTAACGAACCAAGATAACACCTTTTCACCAATTGACGAATCGTTAGCCTTCACTCTCCCCCAGGCTCTCTCCTCCAAACGTCTACCAGCCTCGTGACGTTGTTTTAGATCGGTATTTTTAGAGTAGGCTATATCGTTTTCCCTACAAGCTTGATCTAACGGATTTATCCCTTTATCACCACGTTTCAATCGTTTTTCCAATTTAGTACCAGGTCTACAGTATTGATATTTTGGAATGTGTAACTCGACTGGAAGCTTATTTATAATTATAATTGGAATTCCCTTCCCTCCAACCTCCACATTCGGTCTTTCACGACAGAACATTGCCACTCGATTGAGAATTACTTCGTTCCAACACCCCTTATATAGTCGCGCGTAATTTTCCACTTCACAGTTTACTCTAAGATGCGCGTGGATTCGATGATGTTGCATGTGATAAACAGGATAAAATACGATCATTCTTCTGTATGGGGAGACATAAGGACGTTGATTCATGCTATCTCACTCAAACGCACGTATTCCTAAACACTTAATCCGTGATAATGCAAATATTTTAATCCTATTCAAGCAAGATGAGGTTAATTTGAAACATGTATATGATGAACATGCTAATATGGATATGAAGTTCGACGTGTTTAAAGATATGTGTAAAAGATGTTGGAATAGTGGTAAATATGACCCTCTAATTATTATGAAGGATTTTGAAATAAAGGATGGTAGATACCGTATAGGAATGGATATATATATATATATTCACCCAGACTGAATTCCTAAACAGTTGTTTGTAGCTCATTCTGATGATCATGTCATCCCATAACGATGATAAACTTACTAAAAAAAATGCTTTACGCCAAACGTGATAAAGCTATTATTGATATAAACAATACCATAAAGAAAAAGTATTTAGCTCTTAAACCTGGTAGGGAAAGTGATGATCAGCTCATCAAATATCTCAATCAACCTATAACGGATACGCTGAAAGATAATTCCCATAAGTTAAGCGTTAATAAGGCTCATTCCATACAGCATCAAAGCCATGTTGATGATGGTGATGTGAAGCCACCCGTTAAATTGAAAAGGAAATTTGAAGACATTAAAACACCTACTGGAAAAAAATTGAAATTTGAAGAATCCATTGATGAAAGCGAATTGAAGCCGATTAAAGTGAAAAAAATATTTGAAGATGTTAAAACTGTGAATAGAAAAAAATTGGAATTTCCCGAGAATGAGGTCGAGTATGAAAATGATGATGATGATGATAATGAGGATGATGGGGATATATTTAAAACTCCTAGCTGTAAAAATCCAATCAAAACTGCGGAACTTCCATTGGAGCATTTACCTATTGATGTTAGAAACTTATATTCCATATATGATGACCAGAAAGGTATTGACAAGAGAATGGGTATAAGGTTTGATAGTAAATCTAATGGTTGGATGATTGGTTCGAAAACCGTTGAATTTAAACCATCATCAATTTTACTTGGTGGTGAATTAACAATCCCAACTTCTCAAGGTCTTTACGAACTTATACAGTTAAAATTACCGAAAAATTACAGTCAATCCGATCTCAATAACTATAGAAGCATTCTAGAGTATACGGGTGCCCATAAACGTAACTATGAAGGTACCGTAGTTGGGAATAAATCATACAAATACACTAAAATCATTAAACCTCTATTGAGTCCTTCCCTTAAACAACATAAGTCTGGTGGGGATTTAATGAGTGGCCACCATTGAAGTCAACTCCAAGAAGGTTGATTATAAACATTGGGATGATGTGAATGAATTGGTAGATCGATTAAAATTGTTGCACGCATCACAAGTCGCCGGGAACAATTCCCATACAAATGAAATTTCATCAATTTTAGAGGAGTTAAAGGAGTGTGGAATCATCTCATAATTTATTTTCACCAAACTATCTCGCAATAGATTTCATAATACACATACGTTTGATGGTGGTGTTGGTGGTGGTGGTGGTGGTAGACTCCCATTAACATCGAGTGGCGATTTCGATTTCCAGGGTCGTAAACTTTCCAACGTTCAATATCCCACCGATGATAGCGATTGCACTGTAAAGAGTTATGTGGATGAGGGTGGGGAAAAGTTGAAAGATTTACTACAAGCGAGTGTGGATGGGTTAATTACCGAATGTCAGAGTATCAGATCACACATAAACTCTAAAGAACTACATACAGCTAGCGAATTGGATCGTCTGGATAATAAATTAACTGCGATTTTACATGATATTAAACGTATTAACACCGAAATCTTATTGAATCATAACTATAGAACCACATTAACTCAGACTATAACATCACATACAAGAACATTGACTGCACTTGAAGGTGGTCTTCAAAATTTAGCTAATCGTTTAGATGATATGGAAACCATTACACGTCTTGATACAGAGAGGATGTTACCATCAAAGGCTAAACATATTATCGTTGAAGAGATACATAGTCCCGCACGCCGTATATTCCCCCGACGGTGAACTATACTGAAGGGTATTTATGATTTATGGCAAGCAGATTTAATTGAAATGTTCAAATTCTTATTAATTTATAATTGAAAGATAATAATAAGAATAAATAATCTCGTAGTACCATTTTCTGTGCTTGTGTTCTGGACACCTGTATGCCTTAACCTAATATATTTTGTATTATACCCATCAGCTGCTAATAGATGCATAATGCTATAAATTATAAACTGTGTTGTGTTTGAAGGGCAACTTTATCTTATTGATATGGTGCTTATAAAATCTTAGATCTCTTATAAAATGTATTTCTATTATTTTTATATTATTTCTTACTCTTTACTATACATGTAACTTCTTCAAAATTTAGAGAAGAGTTTTCAAGGATATATATGTGCATGCTTATAGCTTTTAATTAAAGAACTAATCTTGGAATAGGATTCTTTAGCACCTGTATCATTAATATTGGCAGCAATTTGTTCAAAAATCAAAGTAATTGCCACCAAAGACTAAACACCTAAACAAAACAGGCACGTATCTCAAGAAAAAGCTCCATATATCGACAACATAGTCGTATGTTAAAACAAAGATTGAAAGCGCGAAAACGTAGTTTGAAATTAAACACATTGGCTTGACAAAGGAAGCAATTGATTTTTATCTAGCACAATTAAATGCTAAATTAAAGAAACCTCTGTACTGTCGTGCAAAATGAAACAGCTGTATGGTTGAAAATAATTTTAATCAATGCAGATTTTTTGCTGATGTTTGATGACATAAAAACATATTTTTTTATATTCAATAGTAAAGCCACAATATTCCGTCTCTGTACTATTAACTCACCCAGTATACTTGATCATACGAGTTAATATCACATCACTATAAGTGGAGTGTGGATGTTATCTCTGTAAATCGATGATAATTATTATGGACAAGCTCGTTCGCAATCATGTTATTGCACCAAATTGATTTTAGTGTTACCATTTATTTGTTGTTTACCTTCGTTTCTGAGAAAATATTTTTTTTACATTCAATTTTTAATAATCAATTTTAATATTAAAATTAAAGAGCACAATGTAAGAAGATTTATGGCAATTAAATATCATCTCTAGCTTAAGGGGGAAAATCCATTTAGAACCGTCAAAAAACATTTTTTTTTACAAAAAGTTGTCTGAACATTTTAAGAATGTGATAGCAAAATTATCTCACATTCAATAGTCTTGAATGTGCGATATAACTGTTAATGTTCAAAATAACTTCGTATCCGAAATGTAGCAATGCCATAGGCGGCGAAAAAGCCATTTTCGTGGAAATCAGTTTACTAAAAAAGAAGAAGAAGTTACAGGGCAGAGTGCAAGTGCAAAAAAACTGTTCACTGCAAGAGTTGACCATATTGTAAAATTCCGCCAAGTTTTATATCAACAAAGAATAGAAATTGCTTTAGCAGTAAGTTTGGCTATACAAATCAAGAGAGACTTGTTTCATATGTACCAAAGAAAGGAAAATTTGTTGTTTTGCTATCTAGTCTACACGCAGGTTCAAACCAAATCTTTGATGAGGAGCAAGCGAAACCGCATATAATTTCGTTTTACAATAAAATCAAATCTGGCTATGATTCGCCAACCGTCTTCAAGTCTCCGTTTAGAAATACAAAATTTGCTGAAGCCACTTGAAGCCATTTGTAATTCAGTATTGTAATTTAATAGTCAACATTCGTATCGTTTGGTAGAGGTTTTTACGGTATTCAGTGCTTTAGCTAATCCTGTTATTTGTTGCAAAGGTAAAGATACCATACAATTTGAAGTAGATGGAATGAGAGATCTTGGATTCAAGATCGTTTTACTTTGTCGTTGTGGCCGAAAAGACATAATTTCGGGACCATTAATTCAAGATGATGATGAAGTAAATTGTAGACTTGTTTTTGTTATGCGTCTACTAGGTATTGGGAGGCAAGGAATAAATTATATGGTGTAACATCGCTTATTGGGTATTATTCCGGCAAAGTTATCGATGTAGCTGTAAAGAGCAGTTACTGTCAAGTATGTACATCTTATAAAAAAAAGAAAATACAGAAGAATATATTGATTGGTATGAAGAACACAAAGAAAGTTGCATGAAAACTCACGAAGGATCTGCCGGTACAATAGAAGTCGATGCAATTGTAGAGATATTTTTGAGATCTGAAGAAAAGTTTGGTGTAAAATACGGCAACTTTATAGGGGACGGAGATTCCAAAACGTTCAAGCAATTTTAGAACAAAATTCATAGGGCGACCATTGTCCAATAATAAAAAATGAATGTATAACGGACATGTTGAAAAAAAGATGAGCTTCCAACTTTGAAACAAAAAAAAAACCACAAACTTCACGAAAAAAACTGGAAAATGCGCTTATTTTAGCACGTCTAAATGTACTCCTTAATAAAAATTTTTATGATAAAGAATTTTTAAAAAGAATTTTTATTATAAATTAAAACTTGCAAAATAATATTAAATTTATTAAAAATTATCCGAGAAGTATTAAAATTAAAATTTTTTATTTTAAAATTAAATTTAAGTAAAAATTTTAAAACTTAAATTCAAAATATAAAACGTTGTCTATTTTAAAATTTAAGCTTAGAATCGTGTTAGTTCAAAGTTTAGTTTTATATAGTATTGGGATTACATTATCTTATTGGTATAGAATTAAACTTTTTAACAAGTACGTTTTGATAAAGATCAAAAGCGGTTTATACCGCCATTTGCGGAATAAACATTTATTACAATTTCGTATAAGCCATCAACATTAGACTGAGCTGTTATCATTTCTTACCGTACCAAACAAAATGCTGTATTTAGATTGAAAACTAAATACTTAAAGCTTTTGTACGTATTCATATGTAGTGTAGCGATTTTCTTGAATTGTCTTTGTGGTGACAGCATGATGCACAAGATACGGTTTAAACTTCAGTGGTAAAAGATCTCTTTTTAATAAATTATTTTAGAGTGTTAAACTCGCAACAGGTTTATACGACAGGAAATGGTATAATGGTCGCTTTTCGAGTTGTAAGGATGACGTTTTTATGATGATTCGTGCACAAAAACCTTTGTATTTAAAAACGGGGCCGTACGGAATTTTGTTGTTGCTTAATTGCAAACCGGTATTGTTCCGAACGCGCTCGCACGCGCGAAGAATTCAAAAATTCTTATTCAGTGCTCACACGCACAAAAGAAAATTAATCTCATTTTCTAATTCAAAGGTATCACCCCGCAAATCTTTTTTTACTTTTTTAAATCATGTATTCATGGAAAACTTTTTTTGTCATAATTTTATAAGTGTGCTTGTTTTTAAAATAAAATTGTCTTTTGTCATCGAGTTTTGTTGACGAGTTTTATTCAACCTGATCGAGAGATTTGAATTGTGATTATTCGCGATCAAATTCAAATAGTGAAATTTTATTAAATTCAAAACATTATTTTTTGGTCCTTCGAGCCGGATCTCCGCGATTTCGTGCGATTTATAGACTTTAATAAAATTCGTTCGGTTTGCGCGACGGCCATTACCGTCGCCGTGTGCTCGGTTAGTGTTGAAGATACTTTATTTTTTCTATTATTCAAAAGGACAGGACATCTGTGAGTTTAAAGCCAAAATTACTTTATTTAAGACTTAACAATTACGTAGTACATTCATATAAACAATTACATATTTTCTAGATTAATTTTTTATTCTATTTCGCGCGTAAAAAACATGGCGAAATCTATTTACGGAAACGAACTCGAGCCGGTCTTCGAACGACAAAACGAACTTATTACTTCAATCTCGCGTGTTTTAGACAATGTCAAGAAATTAGCAATTCCTAAGCGGACGGTTGGGGCTTTAAAAGCGCGTCTCGAACGAATAAATGATTGTTGGAGCGAATTTATGAAAAACCACTTATTGTTAAGTCAGCATCGCATCGATTATTCTGACACGGTTTATTTTACCGAGGAGTTTTTCTTTGTTTGCGAAGAAAACTACATCGAGTCCAAAGGTGTTCTCATGGACATGTTTCGCGAACTTGAAGCGCAAGTTTGCGTCACACCGACAGCGGTCGTTCCTACAGAAGCTGTATCGTCGCGCACGCGACAGCTTCCGCGCATAAATCTTCCTATCTTTCATAGAAAATATGTAATACTTATATAGAAGCATTTCTCCCCGCTATTTTAACGACCAAATTGAAGACAGCGCCGCCTAGGGGATTGTTATAACTACTACTTTTAATAAACCGCGAAATTTGAATGAGTGGTATTTATGTATTTTGTTTTCATAAGTTTCTTCTTCATATTTTAATTGATAAATAAAACACAATGGCTTATAAAATACATTTATTTTTTTCGCTTTAAAAAATTTTTTTGGGCTTGAATAGCCAATGCATTTTTTGTATGCGAATACAACAAACCTTTCATTTTTAACATTTTAATTAAATTTGTGTATATTACCTTTCTACACTACTATAAGACACAAAATAAAAGTCAATTAATCGTTCCACTAAACGAATCAAACTATACACTAAATTACACAAAACAGGGCACTAAAAACTATGGAATATTTTATATCTGCGAAGTAAACCAAGCAAAAAACAAAATAAGAATGGCGACTGCTTGCAACGCTTGTTTGTTACTTTGTTGTTTCTGGTTCCCGAACACTTCCGAGCGTTCCCGAACATGTATTGGTTGGTAATGTAGATTGCAAATGGTGTATGTAGCGCCATCTATTGGATTGTTATATCAAATAAAAATCGGTCTATCGCTATACCTATTGAGAAATCATACCCTGCTATCTTTAACGGTTCGTACGCCGATTGGACTCAGTTTCGTGATCTCTTCGTTACAATGGTCAATGATAACGCCGATTTAAGTGGAGTTGAGAAATTTCAATATCTAAAAATGAGTCTTGTAAAAGAACCTGCTCAATTAGTTAAAACCTTATTCGTTACACATAATAATTTTCAACGCGCGTGGAATCTCCTTGTGGATCGTTATGAAAACTTACGAGTGCTTATCGATAATCAAATTTCGGTGCTATTTACGGCTAAACCTTTGAAGGTTGAATCGTCCGTAGAGTTGAATCGGTTGATCGGGGAAGTTAAAGAAGCTCTTGGTGCCTTGGAGTCGCTGGGTTGCCCTGTCGAGCATTGGGATTGCCTTCTAATTTATTTAATCGTGCGAAAACTCGATACAGACTCTATTAAGGAATGGGAAAGGTCAGTTAGTGACCATCGCAATCCTTCTAAGTTTACTGACTTCATGAACTTTCTTTCGGCGCGTGTTTTGACATTGGAAGCAATCGAAAATCTTTCTGAAAAAGGAAAAAATTCGGATCATTCTCCAAGTTTAAGACAAAAACCAATTAATTTTAAATCGCACAACGCCTCACCAGTAACAATAAAATACGTGCTGTGCGGAAACGAACATCGTTTGTATCGTTGCTCTCAGTTTATTGCAAAATCGCCTCGCCAACGAAGTGAATATGTGATGACCAACAAACTTTGTTTTAATTGCTTGGGTCATCATCCTGTGTCCGCGTGTCGCGTCTTCGCTAGATGTCTGAACTGTAAAAAAGCACATCATACAATATTACACGATTTTCCACCGGAAAAGCTTCTATTAACTAATACGAATATTCCAAAACAATCAACCATAGTACATACCTCTCAGCCATCGACAAGCCATTCGGTTCATTCTTCTCATCTCAGTTCTTCAGTGCTTTTGGCTACGGCGTTGATTCAAGTCAGTTCAATTGACGGTGATTTCATAACTGTCAGAGCTTTAATAGACCAAGGATCAGAGGTATCATTCATCAGTGAATCGTTGGTACAAACTTTGCATCTCCCGCGTCGTGCTGCTACAATTCCTATCCACGGTGTGGGTTCCGGAAAGACATGTACATCTAACGGGATAGTATCGGTTCGGTTAACGTCGCAATATGATCCGTCTATCACCTTAGAGGAAAAAACTTTGATTTTACCTCGGCTCACCACATATCTTCCAAAACAACATTCCAAATCTATACCGGTCGATGTTGTAGATCTTCCATTGGCTGATCCCGAATTCGATTCGAACCGCAAAATCGATCTGATTTTGGGAGTTCAATTTTACACCAAAATCCTACAAAACAACATACTTAAATTTAATAACGGGCTCATGGTTGCTCAACAAACCCTGTATGGATGGATTCTTTTCGGTTCCATGGGAGAAACTTCACAATCAATTGACACTGCCTCGTATGGCTTTCAATGCTCGATAGATCGTTAGTTACAAGAGGAAATTCAACGTTTTTGGAAGCAGGAGGAGAATTGCTGCACTTCAAGCTGTTTATCTTCTGATGAACGTGCTTGCGAGGAGCATTTTTTACGGTCGTATTCTCGCGATGAAGACGGTCGTTTCGTGGTACGTTTGCCCTTTAAAAAATCCCCCAATTGCCTCGGAACATCATATAACACTGCAGTCAATTTCTTTAATAAATTAGAACAAAGATTTTTAAATAACGAAAAGCTTTCCATCTCTTACCGTGACTTTATGCGGGAATACGAATCTCTCGGTCATATGGAAATTACTTCCGGGAATTTGAATACGTTAAATTATTATTTACCGCACCACGGAGTTGTTCGCGAGTCCAGCTCCACCACGAAGCTGCGGGTTGTCTTCAACGGTTCCTCCTCAACGACTTCGGGAGTTTCGTTGAATGATTGCTTGTATGACGGCCCAAAGCTTTAAACTGACCTCTTCGACATTCTTGTGCGGTGGCGACGACACAAGCTGGTTTTTCTGTGCGATATCGAGAAGATGTATCGCCAAATTAAAGTTCATAAAGACGATCAACAATTTCAGCGAATTGTTTGGCGTGAAAATCCGTCCCAAATCTTGAAAAGTTACAACTTGGTCACCGTGGCTTATGGCCTGTCGTGTGCTCCGTACCTGGCGATTCGTTGCCTACGACAATTAGTTGACGAACATTTAAATAAATATCCACGCGGTGCGGAAATTCTCTTAAATAACACTTATGTCGACGACATTTTGTCGGGCGCTGAAAATTTAAGTGAGGCAACCAACGGTATCGCGCAATTGACTAGTATTCTTACGGCCGGCGGCTTCCATGCGCGTAAATGGATGTCTAATAATCCCGAACTGCTTAAACAATTACCCATAAGTGACGTTTCAGTAACCGGAACTTCCGGAGCTTCCATTGACGATCACGATTCTCCGAAGGCCTTAGGATTGATTTGGAACAATAACACGGATCAATTTTTATTCGTAATCGATGATTTCACGGAAATTAACACAAAGACAACAAAGAGATCGGTTCTCTCATTTATTGCGCAACTTTACGACCCCCTCGGTTTCTTATCACCATTTATTATCGTTGCAAAAATCTTCATGCAGGAGCTTTGGGTACGTGGTCTCGACTGGGATGAAAAACTTCCTACCGATTTGAAAAATAAATGGATTTCATTTTTACAAGACATTAATCAAATACCTACAATTCGCGTTCCGCGTTGGATTAATTACGATCGTGAGTCTCGGAGCATCGAGCTTCACGGATTTTCAGACGCGCCGAATAGCGTGTACGAAGCGGTCGTCTATCTCCGAGTCGAAAAATTGGCGGAGGTGCGGGTAATGATTCTGTGTTCTAAAACCAAAGTGTCTCCTTTAAAAGTAGTGTCGATTCCGCGACTCGAATTGTGCGCGGCGGTAATTCTGGTGCAGTTGGTTAGACGCGTCACGAGTGCTCTGGAGCTCGGTAACCATCCTATACATCTGTGGACTGATTCAACGGTCGCCCTTTCTTGGATACGAAGCCACCCAAGTCGATGGAAGGATTATGTTAGAAATCGAGTAATCGAAATACAAGATCTACCTGAAGCTCATTGGTCATATGTTCCCGGTGAAGATAGCCCTGCGGATCTTGCTTCGCGTGGAGTTCCAATTCGTCGCCTTCAGGAGGAAACGGTTTGGTGGTCCGGTCCTCATTGGCTAAGCAAAACCGCAAACCATTGGCCTTCACATCCTGTTTCAATGTCTTTGGAAGCAGATAAAGAAAAAAGAAACATTGCTTCCAGCAATGTCGCCACAACCAACCGCTGGGACCTTAAAGACAAATATTCATCTTTAACCAAACTTTTACGAATAACATCATGGTGTTTTCGTGCAATAACAAAAAATAAAACTAAATTTGTTTCAGACGTACTCTCTCCTGATGAAATAAAACGATCTCTTTTATTTTGGGTTAAAGAAGTGCAACAGGAACACTTTCCGACAGAAATTCGCGCTCTCCAGGAGAAAAGAATAATAAACAAATCTAGCTGTTTATACCGACTAATTCCCTTTCTCGATAATGACAACATTTTGCGGATCACTGGCCGTCTCCGGTTCGCGACGTTGGATTGGGGCGAGAAACATCCAATGATTCTTCCGAAGAAATCTCATCTAACTACTCTCATTATCGACGCTCATCATCGGAGGACACTACACGGAGGGACGCAGCTCACACTTTCATCCATCCGGAGGCAATTTTGGATTGTCGGAGGCCGTATCCCTGTTCGATCTTTCATACATCGGTGTATCATCTGTGTCAGACAACGAATAGAAGCAAGTCAACAGCTGATGGGTCAACTTCCACCATATCGAGTAACACCATCAAGGCCGTTCCTTCACACGGGAGTCGATTATGCGGGACCATTCCAACTGACAACATTAAGAGGACGAGGTGGTAAAACATATAAAAGTTACCTAGTATTGTTCGTCTGTTTAGCTACTTCTGCAATTCACCTGGAGGTAGCTACTGATTATACGACCCATGGCTTCATCATGGCATACAAGCGATTCACGGGACGACGAGGACTCTGTTAATCCCTTTCTAGCGACAACGGAACCAACTTCATCGGTGCTGATAGGGAACTCAGATCCCTATTTAGTGCTGCCTCAGCAGAATGGAAACGAATTGCTGATGTTTTGTGTGAGGATGGAACGATATGGAGGTTTACCCACCAGCAGCGCCACATTTTGGGGGAAAATGGGAGGCCGGAGTACGATCTATAAAAACCCATTTAAAAAAGGTTCTTGGTTCTTCGCTTCTCACTTACGAGGAGTTTACAACAGTCCTCATACAAATCGAAGCAGTTTTGAATTCTCGACCTTTATGTACCATTACTGATGACCCCGATAACTATGATGCCTTAACCCCTGGACATTTTCTAATCGGATCCTCTCTTTCTGCAATCCCAGAGCCATCGTTACTGAATGAAAAACTCTCACGACTAACCCGATTTCAATTATTACGAAGGATGGTTGATGATTTTTGGAAGAGATGGCATCAGGTTTATCTCCAGTCAATCCAGAACGCTACAAAGTGGTTCGAGGGGCGAAGCTTACCTGTTGTGGGAGACTTGGTCTTAATCAGGGATGAGCGTCTACCTCCTTCAAAGTGGCTGATGGCGCGAGTTGTGGAATTGCATCCGGGGGCTGATGGACTTATTAGGGTTGCAACCATAAAAACATCCACCACGACATTGGTGCGACCCATTGTCAAATTGTCTGTTCTCCCCTGTTAATTTCAAATTGTAAACAAATTTTTTTTCTTTTTGTAATTTTGTTATGAATTGTTCATCATTCTTACCTTTTTTTTGGTGTAAAGTTCATAATTTTGGTCTTTAAACTCAAAACTTTTGTCACTTCTTTCATTTTGGACGCTCTGAGCAGCAAACGCATTTCAAACGCAACGGTTTATTTTCTTTGTTTAACGGACTTCTGCTCGGTTTGTTTCGATTTGGTTCGAGTATTGCCGACGAGCTTCGGCAAGGCCGGCGGAATGTTCCGAACGCGCTCGCACGCGCGAAGAATTCAAAAATTCTTATTCAGTGCTCACACGCACAAAAGAAAATTAATCTCATTTTCTAATTCAAAGGTATCACCCCGCAAATCTTTTTTTACTTTTTTAAATCATGTATTCATGGAAAACTTTTTTTGTCATAATTTTATAAGTGTGCTTGTTTTTAAAATAAAATTGTCTTTTGTCATCGAGTTTTGTTGACGAGTTTTATTCAACCTGATCGAGAGATTTGAATTGTGATTATTCGCGATCAAATTCAAATAGCGAAATTTTATTAAATTCAAAACAGGTATATATCAAAATTATGATTTTCACTTTGCCGCAATTTTTTATTTTTCTGATTTTGAAAGGTGGACACACTTATGCTGTAATGAAAACTCGATCGAATTAAATTAGAAAATAGTCAATTTGATAAAGTTTAAAGCCGTTCGACTATTGTGTGCGATTAAATTCGATGTTAGAGATACGAAAGATCAAAAAAGGATAGGACATATCGATGTAACAAGGCCTCTACTATTATAATGGTCGAGATCAGTTATTAAAAAAATGTTTATCATTAGTTGTAAAATGGATGTAAAGAAGAAATATCCAGTAATACTTTCTATAATTACATTGAATGTTTTTATTTCGACTCAATGCATCTGAATTTATGAAAATATATTTTATATTTATTTTCTACTACTGTAAAGCTTCGCTAATCTGAATCAATTAAAACCAGCTCAATTCAGATTATGGAAGCATGGGGATTATTGAAGACAAATTTAGATCTTGTCCGTATTTATATGTCTTATAAATATGTATTTATCGATTTATTGTATTAAGGTCCATTACTAAAATCTATTAATAAAATTTGTAATAAATATCTTATAGATATACCCATCTGCTCGTCAATCTTAGCAGAAGAGGTTCAGCTCAGCTCAGCAATCTTAGCTTAAGCAGAAGATGGTAGTATTGAGCCTACATAATAATATTCGCAATTTATCTTACAGATAATACTTCCTTTAGCAGTGCATTATCTTGCACTGCTATTATTTGCGGTTTATCTTGCAGTATATCTCAATAATCTCAAGATAATATCTCAAGAATTAAGCATAAGACTAAGAAAATGGCGCTAAAGATGAACCCGTATCTCACCCCCTGGCGGCGTAATAGAAAACAACATACAAAATCTATAACAGATTTTATAAGACATAATCAATATTTGATCTCAATCTCTGATTCTGATGATCATCTTAATTCAAAATACGTATGGGGTTGAAAACCAGTCCCAGTTCCTTTTCAAGAGCCATGACTATTGCTATGTCTGGATTGAATTTTAAGTGTTGTTTCGTTTATATTGATGATTTGATTGTTTTTGGAAATAATTTACAAAACCAAAATCAACATTTAATTAAGGTTCTTGATAGACTACAACAAGTAAATTTAAAACTCAATCCAGAAAAATGTCAATTTCTTAAAAAGGAAATATATTTAGGACATCTTATTTCGGCAGATGGTATTATTCCGATCCAAACAAAAATTCTGCAATTCAAAATTATCCCGTAGCTAAGTCAGCCGATGAAACTAAACCGTAGCTTTAGCTAATTATTATCATAAATTTATTCGAAATTTTGCTGAAACTGCTATTCCTATAAATAAACTATCACGATAGTCAATAGGTTTTGAACAAATTATAAATGACTTTTACTTGATCCTTTTCGTATGGCGATGTCAGAAAAACGTTTTAGGTTTTTGTTAAGATGCTTACGCCTCGACGATAGAGAAACCAGAGACATTTAACGAAAAGATGATAAATTGTCTGCAGTGAGAGAAGTTTTTACACTGTTTATTGAGAACTTTCAAAAGCATCTTGAATTAGGAAAAAATGTCACTGTAGATGAAATGCTACCCGAATTTCGAGGCAGATGTTCGTTTAGACAATATTCTATTTAATAGAATATTATTTTGTCTAAGTGATGCAAAATTATATTATACGAGCAATATGAAAACATATATTGTGAAATATATTGTGGACAACAACTGGAAGGTCCTTTTAGAACCCCAAATTCTGCAGATTGCATTCTTATGCGCACCAATTCTTGGATCTGGTAGAAACATCACTGCAGACAATTGGTTCATAGTCTTAAATTAATAAAACAATTAAAACAAAATAACATTTCTTTTATAGGTACAATCCGAAAGAACAAGCGTGAACTTCCGCCAAGTTTTGTATCCGCAAAGAACAGAAATTGCTTTAGCAGCATGTCTCATCACTTGCTATACAAGTATCGTATATTCCAAGAAAAGGAAAATCTGTTCTTCTGCTATTTAGTCTACACGTAGGATCAACTGAAATCTGTGATGAAGAACAAGCGAAACCAGAAATAATTTCATTCTATAATAAAATCAAATCTGGCGTAGATGTCGTGGATAACCTTTGCACCAACTACAACGTTAGTAGGTCAACGAGAAGGTGACCAATGGTAATATTTTACCACCTGATGAATGTGGCAGCGGTAAATGCCAGAATTATATTTCTGTGCAACAACAATAATGAATGCATATCAAGAAAAGACTACCTACAAACATTATCAAAAGGTCATTTAGAAGAATTTTAAGTCTCCCATTAGCAATCCAAAATTTACTAAAAAAATATAAAGATCCTGCTAAAGTCAGTAGATAGAAAATGCCGATTCTGGACCGGAAGTGGCTCCATTGCTCCATCTGACGTCATCAACTTGCTGACGTCATTCACGTCATCGACGCAATGGCGTCACCTACGTCATCAACCCCACGACGTCACAACCCCGTTCACCCCCCACCACCACAGTGCCCTTTTATATATACCTATATATATATTTCTTTTTCTTGGCGAGCGTTGGGATCGAACCTAGGCTGTCCGGTCGAAAGCCAATAAAATAAATAATAAAAAGATTTTTATTGATTAAGAGTTACACTTATTTACAATACATATTAGGTATACATAGTGAAAATATATTTACAATAAATGTGAAGATTTAACTTGAGCCAATGGCTTATGAAATCAATTAAAGTTTTTATGGACAGATGATTACAGGGGCAATGTCTTTGAGGGGGGGAATAAATATATATACATAAGGGGCTGTAATCAGAGCTATTTTGTCCATGTATGGTCACAGAGCACTGAACACTGGTTTGTTCACTTGGCTCGTTGTTTTTCACTTCACAGGCTGAACGCATAGGTATTACTTCCCAGGTGTGTAAAACTGGTTAGGGAGTGTTGGTTGGTCGAAAGCCAGGCGTCTTACACGCTCGGCCACCGAAGGAAATTGGTTAAGACGTTTAAATAAGTTTCTAGAGGAGAAGTCGCGCGCACAACGCTCTTATCAACGAACGGAAATGTGATAACAAAAAATACTCACGAAAAATACTTTGCTGTTTTTTGTAGGAAAACGAAATGAAATAATAAACGCAAAAAATAAAATTAATACATATATTGAAAATAAAAAAAACATTACATTTTACCTAAGATCTACTTAACTATTACATATACTTAAATTCTACTATTAATATACTTAAACATTACTATTAATACTATGATGACCACAAGCTAATGTGTTTATTCCATCGGCATCAACACATCGCTTGGAGTCATTGGGTGAAAGGGCTAATTTATTCTGCAGAACGGTAAAGATCGTGTGGTTAAAACTACGAAATAGCAATTGCTCCCGGCACAAAACAGATTTCGAATGTAAACAATTTAAATAATTTTGAAACGTTAATTTTTCTTTAACAATGGCCTTCTTAACCCCTTTCGATTCCTTGGTAACCGTCCCGTCAGCAACCCGATTTGCATAAACTTTTGATCTCAAACCCACAAATTCAATCATTACCTTTCCGCAATTTTCATCCTTCAACTTACCTAAAACCGCTTTATTTTGTAATGGGATGTCAAACCGATTATAGGGACTATAGTTGGATGTGTCAAATTTATCTAGATTTGATTTAACATAACATCTTCAGAATTAATTAACATGGTAAAACTGTCGGTGTCCATATAACATAACCGAATTTTCTCACCATACTTTGGTTTCAAAAAATCATAATAAAAATTATACATTAATAATTTTAAAAGTTCCAAAACCGTAAAACCAATGTATATAGGTTTGTCGGAAACGACGTGAAGCCGCTCCATTTGAATAGCCGCAAACATTTCCGTAAATATTTTAATATTTTTAAAATTTAATTTTGCGATTAAACTCCGAGCTCCGAGGCGAGGTCGACCTGCGGTTTCGTCAGGCCGGATATCCTCCCAACTGGTTACTAATCTTACATCGACACGCTTATCGACATTCTCCATCGTTTCACCGAAAACCGCGTTGTTCATTAAATTAAAAAAATCCTTTTCAAAATCATTTTTAGCCGATTGTCGTAATTCCGTATTTTTGTCGATGTAACATTTTAACCAGGGGGATTGTTTAAACGTTAAAACTCTATTAATTTTGCTAACAATAAGACCGTGAGCAACGGCTTGCTTTAAATTTCTATAATGAATAACATAGTTTGTCTTATCGAATAAATTTGGAATTAATCGCTTATCTATCTTCTTGGGCGAAGGAGACAATGTGGATGATGATGCCGTTGGACTGAACCCGTATTTTCCAACGACGCGAGGGGTTGACGTTTAGGTGGAAGATGTGATGTTGGTTCCAAAGGTGGTGGTGGTGTTATATAACGCTTACGTGAAACATTTAACCCATGGATGGCTCTGAGGTGATGGTTCATTGTATCAACTCGCGATAAGCGTTTTTCACAGACATGGCAAGTAATGTCTGACTCGCGCACATCACCATGTTTCACGCGCAAATGTCGGCTGAGGTTGCGTTTAAGGGTAAACGCGCTATCACACTTTTCACATGGAAACATTTTGAAGAGTTTCGGATAAACGTGCACGATCGCTACAAACACTGAACTAATGCGTCGCTAGACTTGTGTTTAGAGTTATACCAGACGTTATCACAAAGTGATCACGTGATCCTGGATGTGGAAGGAAGTTTCGCGTGGTGATCACGTGAACAAGTAGAAACCGATGCGGAGTTTATTTTTTCCAAGTATTGCATCACGTAGAAATTAATTTCAGACAAATTATTTAAACAGAATTCTTCAAGGACCACCTTAGGTGTACTGTCCAACTGAAGAGATTTAATATATTCACTAAAATTTAGCTCATCCAATAGATTCAATTTATAATTAATTAATGTCTCCATCGTTAAAATCTTATCGGCGTCCGTTGAATCAAGTAATATCGCTATAAATACGTTACTTTCAGAATCCTCAATATCATATGTTAGATATAGGTAATCATCATCATCAAATTCGATCTTTAGGTTCCCTTCAGCCAATACCAGGGTCTGTGGGAAAACCTCCACATTGAAGCGCATTAGTTTCAGGGTAGAAATTAGTTGCTCCCTATCTTGACGTAAAAATGTAATTTGATGTGACTGAGATTCCAAACCCTTGCATGTTTTAACTATAAACTTTACGCAAGTTATATCCCCTCTAGCGACACTAATTCCAACTTTAATGTTGAAAGCCTCACTTGAAAATTGCGTTTCACCGATAAATGCAGTCCCATTCTTTATCAATTCACGATACCGATTCCACTGCAGGTCGATGGGATTCCAATAATCGAAGTCTGGTTCCTCTTCACAGACAACGCTCACTCCTTCGCTCTCCATTGCTGAAATACTACTGAATTTAAATGTGTGAAGGTGGTGAATATATTTTATCATCCCCACCCCCTTCACAAATTTTCCCGCGTTTACTGTTTTGAGTCCATGTTTTCGGTACAATGAATGAATGCTTACTGACTAATATGTGTGCTTATTTTAGTGTTTTATTGATGCTACTTAAACAGATAATTTGTAACAGATCCGTTTTAACCGACTCTCTTATCCGACCAACCGCTTTTATCTGGTCAGTTCGGTTATTCGATTATCCGCATGTCTTATCAGACCAACCGCTTTTATTGGTCAGATCGGTTGTCCGATCATCCGCTTTTATCTGGTCAGTTCGGCTTCAACCGACTGTCTTATCCGACAACTTTGCGCAGTGGCAGTATCGTAACCAATGGGGTTACTGTCATTGTGCTAAGTGCTTTTTAACGTGTTTAGAGATTATTTATTGATTGTTTCGTACAGAGCATTTATTTACATTTATTGTTATTTATTTATTTATTTTATTTTATTTTATTTTATTTTATTTTTAACTGTGCTTGTCTTGCTAGGGGCATTGGCTAGCAGTAATAGTGTGTTTGTCAACTTAGCACCTTGGCTGGGCGGGACAACCTACCTCCCCGTGGTAACTTCGGAAACGAATCGGTGCAGGCAAGTAGGCCAAGGCAAAGGCTTACGTACATAGGAGTCGTAAGTATCCCTCGTACGGCTAAAGGTACCGCCCAGCATAAGCCGCCCCGGCAGGAGGGGACCGGGAGGGGACGCTGAGAAAGCCAGCTCAGCTGAAGCTCTCGGCAGTGGGATGGGGGATAAAGGGGATAAGGAGGATAAGGGATGGGGTAGGAAAGAATTATTTTGCAGGATACATGGGAGTTAACAAGAGTATTTGCTAGAATGGACAGTAAGGTATTGCGTAGCCCGCCTGAAAAAGTAACATGCAAACCTATGAAAGAAAAGAAAAAGATAAAGAGTGTGAGTTGCGAATGGAGTATGATGAACCTCGAAGTAGAGCGTCATCAGTTTCTTCTTTCGCGTCCAGTAAAAAGCGTAAGTGTCAAGATGAAGGCGAGGCTGAGTTGTATAGCGATGAACGGCGTCTAAGGTCTCTAAAGAGGTGTCGAGTCTGATTCTTGAGAAGTGGAATACTCTTGAAGATATGTTGAGGGTTAATGATTATACTATATATATGTTAATGATTATACTTACATGGAGACTGGTCCTTTGGAGCGGCCACGGTCCTTTGCGGCTGTAACGGCTGGATCCATTGCGATGGCGAAACCTGGCGTAGTGGCTAAAACTGATGTATAAAGTTGTACAAAAGGAATTAAACCATGTAAAAATTGATAAAATAAGAACTATTACAAATTCTGGCGTTGTTGTGGAGTTGGCGGATGAAGCAGAAGTGCTAAAAGTTAAAAATTGTAAAAAGTTGCAAGAAGTGGGTTTAAAAGTACAATCACCAAAGAATCTGAGACCATGCGTGCAAATATTTGATGTGCCCAATAATATCACAGAAGACAATTTGATCGATAATTTATATAATAGAAACATTGAAGGTAGAGATGACATAAAATATGAAACGTTTATAAAGGAGTGTAAAATAATTAAAAGAGTTGCGAAAAAGGAAACAGAGGCAAATCTAATAATGGAAATCCCCACAAATAGTTGGAAAATCCTAATTAATGCGGGAAGGGTGTATATTGGGCCGAGATCTTGTAGAGTTGCGGACTACGTTCTCGTAACTAGATGTTTCAAGTGTCTCGAATACGGTCATATCTCGAAGGTGTGTAAATGCGAAGACACGTGTCGCCATTGTTCCAAAGCAGGTCATACATACAATAATTACCCTGATGAAGGTAAGGATCCAACTTGCAAGCTTTGCAAATCGAAAAATAAGACGCACAATCACTCCCCAACTTCCACAAAATGTCCAGAGTTCACGAGACAGGTACAGCTACGAAGAGAAAAAACTACTTATGTTTAACATAGAAATTACGCAAATGAATTGTCAGCACTCTCGTGCAGTTATGGGGAAAATTGAGCACCTTATTTTGCGGGGAAACGGGGGGGTCTATTTGTTGCAGGAACCGTATCTACCGGCAGGAAAACCAATGTGGCATAACAGACTAGGGCGTGTCATACGGCACGACTCTGGGGAAATTGGGGCGGCAATACTGATTTTTGACGATGAACTTCTGGTTACTATCCAGTCGGGTTTAACGAATGAGAATTGTGTAGTTATAATGATAGAACGAGTCGCAAAGCAAATGGTTTTGGTGTCAATGTATTGCAAATATAATGAAGGCATTGAAAGGTATCTAACTGAAATAGAAACAATAATTAATATGTTTCAGGGGGTTCCGGTTATCATAGGGGCAGATGTAAACGCTAGGTCGCCAATGTGGCATGACCACATTTTAGATCACAAAGGCGAAATTTTACAAGATTTTATTTTTTCCAAAGATCTGTATGTGATAAATGAAGCTGGTAACTTACCTACGTTCGAAACTGTGAACGGGTCATCCAATATTGATCTCACGTTAGTATCGGGAACGGCTTTGTCAATGATATTCAATTGGCGGGTCCTATCGGCGACATCCTCTGACCATCGTAGTATCCTCTATCGGGTCCGGTAGGGGGCTGCATCTGAAACAGAAAATACAATTAATAAAAATAGTAATGAAGGTGGTAATGTGGGAAGAGTTAAATGGGATAAAGTGGATGAGGAAATGAGGAAGGTGTTTGACGGAGA
Source organism: Onthophagus sagittarius (assembly GCA_036711965.1). Taxonomy (NCBI): domain Eukaryota; kingdom Metazoa; phylum Arthropoda; class Insecta; order Coleoptera; family Scarabaeidae; genus Onthophagus; species Onthophagus sagittarius. The sequence goes on from JASERS010000014.1 coordinate 623,693, forward strand.
GTTTATGTGGAAACTCAGTAGGCTAAAAGAGGTGGATGAGATGGTAAAAATGTTAAATGAGGGAATGAACCTGGTAATTTCCGTAACACTTCCTAAAAATAAGCAGAAAAAATTTGGTGAGGGCAGATGGTGGTCTAGGGAGTTAGAGGAGGATAAATATATAGTTAAACGAATGAGAAAAGAACTCAAAAATAAGATCAATGAGGGATGTGATGAAATGATGGTGGATAGAATGAGAAATGAATTAAGGACTCGCCAGAGGGAATATAAAGAAAGAATAGTGTCGGAAAAGAGACGTTTTTGGCAGAAATCAATTGAAAGAAATTGCGATGACCCGGGGGATATTACTACAAGTTGTGTATGAATAAAATCAAAGTTAAGAATCTGTATAATTCGATTAATGTGAATAATGTTGAAACAAGGGGGTGGGAAGAAACAGCAAGGATGGTAATAAGAGCGTTGGTGGTAAGAGACGGGGGTGATGAGTGGGTTTTGGGAGAAATGAAAAGAACCGAGATATTTGAGGCTCATGATTGGGTTAATATGAGAGAAATAAATCAGGCAACAAAGGTAATTAGGATGGGAAAAGCTCCGGGGAATGACGGTATTTTTCCGGAATACCTGCGAAGTTTGTGGAACTTTAAGCCGGGAATAATTAAGATGATTTTAAATATGTGTATAGAGGCACAAAGGTTTCCAAAACAATGGAAACAGGCGGAGGCAGCTTTGTTGCTTAAGAATACGAGTAAAATGATGAATGATCCGAAAGCCTACAGGCTTATAGCGTTCTTACTGGTTATGGGGAAATTGTTCGAAAGAATACTGTGGCAAAAGATTGAAATGAAATACAATGAGAAGGGTTTGCATAACGATAAACAATATGGTTTCAAAGCAGGTAGAGGGACAGTGGATGCACTTGCAAAGGTAAGACAGATTGTTAATGACGCTAGCTCTAAGTATGTTTTAGGTATATGTGTGGACGTGGCTGGGGCGTTCGATAATGTATGGTGGCCTTCTGTAATGAGCAGACTTGAACGAGCGGGAGTTTCAGAGGCAATACGTAACTTAATTATAGATTATTTTAGAGATCGAAATGTGACAATAAGCGCAGGCGAAAATTCAGTGTCAAGCAAAATATTGCGAGGGTGTCCACAGGGCTCGGTGTTGGGTCCGAGGTTCTGGTCAATAATATTAGATACTGGAAAAAGAGTTCGAGGGCGTAGAAATCGTTGCGTATGCGGACGATATTTTTGTGCTTGTAAAAGGAAATAGCCGTATGGAACAGGAAAATAAAGGATATGATGTGATAAATGAAATCAATCTCTGGCTACACGAAAATAAACTGGCGATGGCGGAAAGTAAAACTGAAATGATACTTCTGAAAGGCAAATTAAAACGTATTAAAAATTATACATACCTTGAAACCTGAAAGAGAGAAATTGTAAATGAACGTAAAAAGAATTACTAAAGAATTATAGAAATCTGAGTTGTCTATTTTGTGAAATTCTTTATTTGCAAAGTCTGTTTATTTACAAGAGAGATATTTATCTATTTATCTATTTATTTATAGAGTTATTTATTTATAGAGAATTTATTTATACTGTTATTTATTTACAAATTATTTATTTCGCAGGGTTATTTATTTATTTGTTTTGTTTGTGTGTGTGTGTGTCTTATCCGACTAACCGCTCTATTGGTCAGATCGGTTGTCCGATCATCCGCCTGTCTTATCCAACCAACCGCTTTTATCTGGCCAGTTCGGTTTTAACAGACCGATACTGATTCTTCAAACCAAAACCCAACTTTCGTTTTACTTTCATTGCGTTAGTAACAAACCATGCGTTAGCTTTTTCACCAATCGATGAATCTTTTGCTAATACTCTCTTCCATACATCTTCTGCTAACACTTTACCTGCTTTATGTCGATTCCGCAAATCTGTGTATTGTGTATATGCTAAATCGTGTCGTTTATACGCTGTATCAAGCTCATTAATACCAGGATCTCTATGTATTAATCGTTTCGTGAGATTTGTTCCCGGGCCACAGAACTAACAGCCGGGTAAATGTAGCTCACCACCTGTCCGTATCACGAGCTTGGTGAAAAAGCTAAGTTTTCAAACTTATGGTTTAGATCCTGCTCATTACTATACGGCCCCAGGACTTTCTTGGGATGCCATGTTAAAGTTCACGAAAATTAAATTTGAATTACCAACGGATATAGATCAGGTCCATATTATTAAGAAAGGTATCCGTGGGGGTATTTCACAATGTTCCCTACGACACGCTAAAGCCAATAATAAATACATGGAAAACTATGACCACAATCCATAGTTAAAGAAAAATTAACATATATAAGAAAAATTAAAAAATATATATATATATATATATATATATATATATACAAAAGGGCACTGGGGTGGTAGGGAGTGAACGGGGTTGTGACGTTGTGGGGTTGATGACGTGGATGACGGCATTGCGTCGATGACGTGGATGACGTCAGCAAGTTGATGACGTCAGATGGAGCATATTTCCGGTCCAGAATCGGCATTTTCTATCAACTGAAGTCCCGTGTACGTCTACAACAGCAAAGAAACAACGCTGTCAACCATATTTCAGTGATAGAAAAACCTCACTAAGCATTTATTGTTGCGAAAAATGCGGAGTTACCTTGTGTCTAAAAAAACATTCGAAGATTATATGCGAAGATTGTTTCAACGAAGCAGACTCGTAATTAATCGTAACTAATATATATGAATTGATATATATTTTTGTATATTTTGTAATTTTTATATATTAATCAAGCAGTTTTTACTTGAACAAATAGAAGGTATAGACAATAGTTGTATAGACTAACAAACAGACTTTAATTGACAAAATAACTAAATTTACTGTATATATGTTTTATATAATATAAAACAAAATTAAAAATTGCTTTTTAGGTTTGAAGCAGACAATCAATCGTCACGGAGATTCTGGTTTCTCGGGTTCTTCCAGGACGGCTATCGCTCGCCCGTTACCCTGCACCGGCGTCGCGTAACCTGTCGATTTCACATTTCTTTCAATTACTTTACTCGCGTTAAAAAATCGGAAAAATTTTATTTTGAAAAACTATTATCAAAATTCGACATACAGATATATTACGCACAGTTCAGTGCAAAATACATTGTAATCCGTCCAGTCGTTTTCGAAATAACCGCATCCTCTTAAACCGCGAAACTATGCGGAATATGGAAAAAATAAAATGTGCCCCATATGCGGAACATATTAAGCTATCAACTGTTGAAGTATCAAATTTTTTCGTGTTATAGTTTCCGAGAAAAAAATTCATAAAGTGACGGTATGTACGGAAATTTCGAAAATCGGGTGTTTTTTATGTTTAACTCGCTATAAAAAAATAAGTGAGGGGCCAAAAATTTTCAAATTTACGGTAGTATAGCACAAATGTCCGATAATTATAACAACGTTTACTGCAAATTTTTTTGTTCATCCGTTCTAAAGATATCGACCTCTAAATAGACAGGAAAGAATTTTATGCATGTATCTGCTGGATACACCCGCGCCTAACGGAGGGCTAAGCATGTAGAAAAATACTATAAGACTACATCAAATCTATGTAATCACGAACATGCAAAATACTACTATTATATATGCGATGCATTTAAAAAATCTACTAAATATACTTTAAATAAGATAGAATCGGAGTCACAAACACTACATGAACTAATAGGTCATAGCACTTTAAGTAGAAATAAGAGGGGATGGTTTGATATTGTTGGTAAAGCCACAAAAATATTATTCGGAATTTTGAATAATGACGATGCCCAATATTATGAAAAGAAAATCTCTGAATTTGCAAATGACGAAGCCTCAGAACTCCTAAAACAACAAACTAATATAGTACAACCCACTCTAATTAATTTTAATAATACTACCGGCACCTTAGATTTTAACGAAAATGTAAAAAAAAGTGTTAACGAAAATATATTTATGTATTTATGTATGTATTTATTTATTAACCACAGCAATTCTAGTAGCTAAAAGAGGTATTTTACACCCTGCAGGTATTACACCTGTTCAATTAACGAAAGATATCAAATAGACTGTTGAATCTCTTCCGCATGGATTGGAATTTCCCATACCTTTGGATGTTTCGAATGCAAACCTTTTTCTAAACATCATTGACTTACAAGTTTTTTTGAGAATAAAGGTTTAATTCACATTATAAATATCTCTTTAGCCGAAACGCATTATACTTAACGCATTTTACATATATAAAATTTCACCATTTCCGAAACAAATTTCCACAAATCAATTTATTTTAATTCACCCTTCATCTAAATTCATAGCTATTGATGAAAGTAAACAATATTTTATACAGTTGTCTGATAGTGAATACGCCTCTTGTTTTAAAATACTTGTTCATAAACTCATTTGCAAACAAGAAAGAGCTGTGTCGTTGACTCATCTAGTAGACAATTGCTAGATGAATCAATGAAATCAAATTGACTAGACCGCTTTATACCACCAATTCTATAGCCTCCGCGATATCCAGACTAATAACTCTAATTAATAATTAAAAATGAGTATAATTATTATTAATTAAAACAATAATAATACTTGATTATTATTAATTATAATAGATGGCAATTTATGAATGTAAATGGTTCCTGAAAATCGCACTAGAAAGCACTAATATCATCCAGTATTTTGGAAATGTTTGTGTTACGTTAAGCAATTACGATTTTGTAAAAGGTGCCCTAAATCGCTTAGTTTATGTAGAATGCTCGAATACGATTCAATTTATCATCCGTCACTTGAAGATATTTGGAAGAACCGAATGATTGGAAGATGCTCGAATGCTGCAGGACAATATAGAGAGATATTGTCCATCTATAATCGTACTTGCAAAAATTGTGGTGTGGTGAGACGAATTGTGCATGGTTATTGTCGCGAGTTAATTTGTAATAATAACGAAAACGATAACATTGTAAGCACTACCATAAGTATTGAAAACAAGACTGGCAAAGATCTATTCATGATAACGATTTAGCAATTCGAAACATATAACACGTAAACACAAAATTCATCGACTATTATTGTGGAGCAAAAGATTATCTTTTCGTCTTTTTAATTTTATTAATTACACAATGAACCAAATATAAAGAATAATTAGTAGACTAAAATTTATCAATGTCTATATTTTTTATAATTATAAATTACAGTACGTAGCGATGTTTAGTTTAGTTAAGTGAACAAGAGATGGCGCTGATATCATATATGTGAACCACGTGTGCAAAGCGAGTGTTAAAGGAAGAAAGTCTTATTTTGGCTTTTCGCCGGTAACGAATCCTCTGCGCCTACTTTTGTACAGTTTTGTCTTGCTACGTTTACTTTGTTTTAACCGAACGTGTACTGCCAAATAAAACAATTCAAGGACACGAACCTATGATATAATAAATTAACCGAGTAGTGAGTTTGTTGAGATTAAATTATTTAATTAATAACCCACGCCCAAACACGGCTACAAGTATATATATTTTTTCAGCGAAATTGGAAAGAACCTCATAAAGAGGATCTTAAATTTCCCCTCAATATCCTCGCTAAACTGGATAGGTGACAGGAAAGGGACTTGAGTGTTTTGTATGAAAATATCATAAAGAAGGGAATGGATTGTGTATTAGCCCATTCTGTTGGATCAAATGAAAAAAGCAGCAAATAGTTGCTTTTTCAGAAGTTTATTTAAGAGGGTCGACTATTTTGTGTGTCGTTCCCCCAAGAACGATAATAGGGTGGAAGGCTGAATTCAGTGAAGAAGTCAGTGTTTCTCAACGTGGGCAATATCGCCCCCCAGGGGGCAATTTTGCCTTTGTTATGGGCGATTATCTCATTAATAATTTTTGGGGAGCGACGACTACTTTATGGGGGCGAAAACATTTTGACTGTTTATCCGTTTATTTTAAAGTTAACTGCAAACAATTAAAGAAATCAACGGATGTTTCCTGTGATTCCCATTTTTCTGTCGTATTAATTTCGTTGTTTGAAAACAGGTAGACATTCAGTAGGTTGTTCAGTTTTCTTAGTGTGTGTTCCGAACGCGCCCGCACGCGCGACGAATTTAAAATTTAAACTTAAGGTGCTCACACGCACAAAGGAAAATTAATTTCATTTTTTTTTTAAGGTCACACACCGCAAAATCTTTTTTTTTTGTTTTCAAATTGTATATAATTTTGTAAATATTTTGTTAAATGTAAATTTCATGTCTCTATTTCTTGTATAAATTCATGTAAAACTCGTTTTGTCAAAAATTGTGCTCGTCCGAAAAATAAACCTCTTTGTTCTTCCGTTTTTTTACGGGTATTATTTCGACCTCATCGAGAGATTTGAATTTTGAGTAAGAAACCATAAACAATTTACTTTCTTAATTATATTCAAATTCCACTATTTTATTAAAGTCGGAAACAGTGTGCGTTGGGTTAAAGTTTGTTTGTATATTCTTAGCAAATTAATAACGCTTTTTCGGTGTCTGTTGTGTTCCTTTAGGGGTGAGTTAATTCATAATTGTTAGTAAGACTTATTAATTTTGTTAATTAAAATATGATAGTTGAATCTCCAACAATGTCGTCGAAGAAGAAGTGCAGGTAGTATTCTGTTGACTATATGAAGTTCGGTATTATTTCTCCGCCACATAACAGCCAACTGCCAATGCGCTTACATTACAATCACGTATTTTCCAATGAAGCAACGAAGCCGTCGCGAATTTTTGAACATTTTAATAGAAAACATCCTTACAAAAAAGAAAAAGATATTGACTACTTTAAAATATTAAAAGTTAATTTTGACAAACAAGCAAAATAACAAATGTATTTAAAATAACGAGTTCAAATATAAGTAAAGGATTGGATGTGTCCTATAAGATTTCACAGATAATAGCTCAAAATGCAAAATCTTATATATTAAAACTTATATTATTTTCTCCAATACTATGGAGAAAAAATATTAAAACCAATTACAAAGAAAGTTTTTATGATGACTTCAGCAGATCCACATAACATATTATCGATGATTCCTTTGAGTAACGACACTGTGTCCAGAAGGATTAATGAAATGACCAATAATGTTGAAAATCTACTAATCCAGGATCTTCAAACACGAGAATTCACAATACAGTTAGAAGAAAGTACTGTGGAAGATGCAATATTAATGACCTATATCAGGTACATAAAAAATGGACAAATCATGGAAGAAAAGTTATTTTGTAAACTTCTAGTCACTGATACCAAAGGCATATCAATATACGAATGCTTCAAAACATATATTGATGTAAATCTCCTGTGATGTGAGTGCTCCTGCGATGGTAGGGCGTAATCGTGGTTTTATAACGTTGTTAAAGCATCAGATTCCTCATAGTCTAACAATTCACTTTATAATCCATAGACAGCAGCTGGTTGCAAAATCAGTTGGTGGAAGATTACATTTGACAATTAAAATGGTAATTTTAATGATAACAAAATAAAAGCACATCCTTTTAATGATAGACTATTTTGACAAATGCCATGAAAATGATGAAGATTATAAGCGCCTATTGTTGCATACGAAAATCAGGTAGCTACCTAAAGGACGTTGCTTCAACAGACTTTTCGATCTGTTTGATACTATAATCAATTACTTGAAATTAATTAATTATCATATTCCTATAGAGTTGTTTGTTTTAAAAAGTGAGATAGCTTAGTTAGCAGATATATACAAAAAAAATAAATATGAACTACTTCTAAAATTGCAAGGATGCCATGTAAGTTTAATTAAAGTGAAAAGTTTAATTATTGGGTTTATAGGCAAATTAAATCTTTCAAAAATAATATTAGCAGACAGGATTTCTGTTAAAAAAATCTGTTAAAGATAAATGTTTAATTAAAACATGTGTCTTTGGTTACACAGCTGTCCTGAAATTACGGACACAACGGAAACCCACAAATTCCTTGGCTCAGGATGATATAACTCAACTTAGAGGGCTATAAAACTTTCTGTTTTTTCCTTTTTTAAATAAGTCGAAATATCTTCAACCGAATTTTATTTAGTTTTTTGTCACACGTTTGTATTAGTAGACTAGAGCTATTTGAAGAATCAACTCTAGTTTCGGAAATACCATTGCAAAAAATAATGTCAGTGTTGGCAAATATGCAAACACTGCGATAATTTTACCATGGTAGAAGGAGAATTTGTAAGCATAACCCGTAATATAAATGATATAAATTGTATACCTTGATATAAATGTTAAGGGATAATATTAACATATTAAAAATGTCTTACTGTTAATAGTGAATAGCAACAAATATTCAGTGTCTAAGGGTTTTATTTCGGTTTTCGAGAACAACACCAATTTTATATCTTCATATAAACTTGCAGGGATAAATTTATCTCTAAACATTTTTTGTTGTTAATAACAAATATTTAAATATTAAAATTATTTAAATATTTTAAATAAAATGAATTTATTAATTACCAAATATTTGTTATTTAAATAGTAGCAAATATTTGGTGTCTGAGAGTTTGATTTCTATCACAAGAACAAAACTAAGTTTCATAGGTCCGTTTCCGATGTTTCTGGCAACGATATACATAGATAAAAATTGTTAAGCTACGCCCCTATATTGCATCATATATCTGACCCCTATATAAACCGGTCTTCAAATTCAGTCACAGTCAGCCTCAGTTTCCAGCGCTTTTAAGAACAATAAGTTCTAACTTTCTTGAGTTATTTATTGTTTATTTATCTTTTTTTTTAATTTCGAAAATTTTAGTATATTGTGTTATCCACCTATTACATATGGATTTACGTATGGATACGAACTTACGAACATATAAAAAACGTAAATACTTTTGCACTCTTCGGGGTTTATACTCTTCATTATATTATATTTTTTTTTAATTCAGATGATGATGGCGGGTTTACTTTAATTTATAACGAACCGTCCGTCCATGAATGGGTTCCTCTGTCAGATAGATATCAGCCACCAGCATTTGCCTAATAAGGTATTGGTAAGTATAAAAGTTACTATTTAATGTTCCAATAGTATAATTTATACTTAAGTAATCTTGATGATTGGTAATATTTCAAAATCGAAAAAATTCACGTCTTTCTTAAATTTTTTTTCTTATTTTGAAAGCTTGTGTGGGTTTTGATTCTGACCTTTCTGCCAATGCTGTCGCCTTCGATGAGAGAGATTTCCCATCCGAATGGTATCAGTTATCCAGTTCATTAAGATCGCGAGAGCGAAATTCGTTCGGTACAAGGCCAGTACTAAGTAATAATCCCCTCCTAGTGGGATTAATGGATTACAACGCAGAAGACCTACGCTATAAACGGCCAAGATTGCTTCTTGTCTGACGATCCAGGAATCCGACTTTCCTTTTAACTCAAACTTCCAATATCACTAAATTAGTGAGTATTAACTAATGTATTTTCCATCTATTTTAGATCCGATGAAGAGGGTGAAAGAAAAAATTCCAGGAACCTCAAGAGGCCCGTCAAGTTCACCGTTCTTTGAATTAAGTCTCAGTTTAATTTCAACGCTTCTATCAACATTAAGTTCTAATCTTCTGTATTATTTACTTTTGTTCTATTTTAATTGTTTCCTTGTTTTTGAAAGTTTGTATGTGAATCTAGACTGAATCTAGATTTATGTAATTTAATTTTTCTAGTATGTATACAATTTTTCATTTAATAAAGTCCTTTATTATTATTGTTGTTATTATAAGAGATAATTATATCAAAAGATCCTCTCCGGGAAACATCTCATCGACGACCAAAAGTAACATCCCGAAAGAGGCAGAGTATATAAAAGCTAAATTTAAGCCTTTGCCTCGAAAACGTTTATACACAAGCAAAGACCAAGAAAAGCAGTAAAGAACGTCTGTATGCCATGAATGTACATATTTTTTTATTTGCTTAAACAAATTAAACTTAAAAATTATTTTGTACATATTTTACACCAATGACATATATTTATTTATTATTTTAATTTGTACATATTTTATATTCTACCGTCGACTACGTTTTTAGTTTTATTTATACTTTCATTTAACGTAAATCTTAGTTGTCCACGTCTATATATTTACATATTTATTTTATCAGTGTAATCATATTTTTATTTTTGGGCTGGCTTATTGCCAACCCAGCCTACATTAACTTTATTATTATTTTGTATTTTATTTGTCTTAGCGCCGGCTTTCAGTGCCGCTATGCCGGTCCCTGTATGGGCTGCTGGCCAAAATGACCACAACGGGTCTTAATTGTCTCTCCAAAACTAATCACCTAAGTGACTCAAATTCCCTTACTATATATTCCTAATATACATGAATGTAGTTTGTATAATTACTTAATTAATTTTGACTTAATTTTAGTAATAGAACCTACTTCGCTTAATTGCATTATTAATTGATTTAGTTATTGAGAAATGTATGCTTCCTCCGTGCGATGATAAGCAAATTTGTTTGCCTATAATACACACCACAAATTAAACGCAATTAAAAACTTTTGTTTTCCTTGATATTAATGTCGTTTCCAATAGACTCGGTTTTACAAAACATAGATATTATAAATGTCTTACCAAACTTGGTTTGTTATTTTGTTTAAATTTATGTTAAAAGAACGGGTAACAACATGAAAAATATTGGAGAGAGATGTGAAATGCAAAAATTAAAAACTAGAAGAATGAAAGAAAACAAGGAGTAAGAAAATCATGCGTCCAAACTTTAAAAAAAAAGGAAAAGAGGTTTGTATTGTAGTTGAATTTGGTCGTTAAGCAAATTAACATTTTTTGACTTATGTTTTAGAATTACGAAAATTTCAAGCAGATCAAACTTATAGCTCTTATCACATCTGTGTAACAAAGATACATCATTATAATTAATATTATAACCGCTCTCAATTGCATGTTTATAAACATTTGAGGTATTTTTAGTTTTATGTTCCTGAATCCTTGATTCAAGTTTTTTACCAGTTTGTCCAATATATCTATGGTCACAATTAGAGCAACTAATCGAATACACACCACTATCTTTCATTCTATTGTTATGTTTAAAATGGTAATTGGAAAAGATATTAAGTATATTATTATTATTGGAAAAGGCCAATGAGATATTATATTTCAAAAAGATTGATCTAGATTGGGTAGTGATCTGGTTGTAATTAATAGGTTTAGAAATGTAATTTTCTTTTAAGGGTTTAACATATAAGGGATCCATTTGAATCTGGAATTTATAGAAAAGATTATTAATAATGTGCATAGGAAATTTGTTATTAATAACAAGTTTTAGTATGTAATTAAATTCATTTAATCTGCTTTCATGAGAAAGTGGATATTTTAGGGCTCTGTGAATAAAGAATTTAAAATTGGCTAGTTTTTGACCAAGGGGGTGTGAAGAATCGTAAGTCATTGTGGTGGGTATCGTGGATGGTTTTCTGTATATATTATAGGCCAACTTGTTATTATTTAAATGATTGACGGTCATATCAAGAAAATTCAAAGTTTTACTTTTTCAATCTCGATAGTAAATTTAAGGTTTTTATGAAGGTTATTCAAATATTCAAAAAATGTATCAAGTAGAGCTTCGCTCCCATCTTTTGTGATTGGGATGGGAGCGAAGCTCTCCATTCCAAACACAAAAGACGTCGTCAACATATCTATTCCAAGTGCGGATGTTATTTTATTTTCTTCTATGTAATTTTATTTTCTTCTATGTAATTGAGAAAAATATCGGCAAGAATGCCAGATTCAGAGGCATTCCTATAAGGAGACCTTCGGTGACTTTATAAAATTTATTATTAAAGCTGCAAAAATTTTGTTTGATAACATGTGATAAAATGAGATTGAGGTTATTAGCTTTGTCGTTGCTTTAAAGTATTCTAGAAATAGTATGTTAGTTAAATCCATAGTAAGGTCAATAGGAATGTTTGAGTACAAGCTAGTAATATCAAGTGAGACAAAAATTTTACCTTCAAAGTCAATGTTTCTTGTGTTCTGTATGAATTGATAAGAATTCAAGATTGAGAATTTAGGCTTAAAATCGATCATTTTGAAAACATTCAGCATGAACTTGAAGAGTTTATAGGTAGGCGATTTAATAAAGGACGTTATTGGACGAATGGGAACTCCTTCCTTATGTAATTTGGGAAGAGAATAAAGTCTGGGAATATTAGGGTTCATATCAATGAAATTTGAACTATTAAAAAATTTATTTTTGAAATTTTTTAAAGTTGGTGTGAATTCAATTAATGTCTCCTTACATCTGTTAATTAGATCTCTTGTGTTACGAATAATGTTATCGAGCGGATCATTTTTAACTTCGACAAAGTTATTGTTTTCCATGAAATCATAAGTTTTATTTATATAATCTTGCTTATTAAGGATGACAATGCCAGCACCCTTATCAGCGTTTACGAAAATGGCATCGTTTTCTTTAAGTTTTATTTTAATGGATCTTATAGTGCTATTGTAAGTATTTAAGACTATTTTAGACTTTATGTAAATAAAATCTTTTTTAAAAAGTTTGGACGCATGATTTTCTTACTCCTTGTTTTCTTTCATTCTTCCAGCATTTGCATTTCACATCTCTCTCCAACATTTTTCATATTATTACCCGTTCTTTTCTGGTTTTGTAACCTGTCCTCTGATAATATGAACAGTCTTCTCTACTCTTCTAACGCTCTCGTGTCTTTTTGTAATTGTGTTTTAAAAAATTCTTCGTCCTGTGTAGGTTTTCTTATATTAAATTTTTCTTTAAATATTTATATGATTTTGTCTCAAAATAAAAGAATTATGGAATGTGTGACTTATTTATTTGGCATGGCGAATCCATGAAGTCGGTTAACAAAATTCAAATTAACGTTAAAGGAGTTTGACTTTGACATCATATGTAAAAGGAAACGATAATGCTATGGCAGACGCACTTTCGAGAATAAATTTAAATGATATGAAGAATTTGAATAACAAATTATTTATTATTACTCGTTCGATGATGAAATAACAACTTAAAACGAAACTTTTCAAAACCCTGGTTTTGTAGAGTTATTAAAAGAACCCATACAGTGAATTCGATTGCAACCACTATAAATAAATACAGTACAAGCCAAATTAGGAATCGCGATTATCTGAAATTCGGTTTATCCGAAACAAACGACAATTTCAAAAAAATCGCGATTAACCGGAAAAATTGGTATTATACGAAATTCGTCTGGGATTCCTCTATACTGCTAGGTGGTTCCCCTCCTGGTTTCACGGCAATACGATGGTCCAAAATGCGCATAGTGTTACAAGTACATACATATGTATTAACGTTTGTTATTATCACAAAAAGAGTAGTTTAAAAAGTTTAGATAAAAACAATGTAAGTATATTATAGTGGTGCAACCATGTGGAAGACTTTTAGTGAAAAAGGAAGCCTTCTGATGATGCTGAAATAGCGAAACCGTTCAAGGCATCATTAAGTAATAAGTAATCCGTTGTTTAAGTGCACTTGTGAATATATTTAATCCTTAAAATCACAATGGTTACTAAAACTAAACACAATATAAAAAGAATCTTGTTATTCTCAAGTACTTAACAAAATGCAGTGGCAGAGCAATAAACGTAAACGCGTATACAGATGAATTGCCATTTTTTCAGATAAGGAGAGAGGAGTGTTTAAAAATTACACAACGAAGTAAAGGCAAAAGGTAAAATAGAAAGTAAATGTAATAAATTCATTCCAAAGGTTTCCTTTATTGCATATTTTTATGCAAAATTTGTTGTTTTTTAGTTTTAAATAAAATTTTTTGTATGTTAAAATAAATAACCTAATATTAGTTTATATTGGGTAGAACCTGGAGTAGAACAATAAATAAAAAAATATCACTTGAATATAGTTTATTTTATTTATGGTTTGTTCAAAAGGATTTTGTTGAAGGAATTTGTTTCCAGCCAGACTCATTAGTAAAGAAGGGAACGTGCATTATTATTTAAAATATATCAAAATATGATATAATATATGTATAAAATAATATATAAAATATGTTTCTATTTGCATATAACGATGTACAGCTTGTAGTTAAATTAAACGAGATGAATAAAGACAACGATAATAAAATTTTAACACAAGACTTTGCGAATCTCTAGGTAGTGTCGAAGTACATCCCGATTCTCAGGAGGCTTGGATATTTGTATTAGTCCCTGTGCAAGCCAGAGCAAAATCAAAATAAAACAATAATATAAAATAATTGTCTGTTCTGTTTGTATTAGTCTAATGTTTTAATTAATCGTAGATTTCTTGATAATAAGCGAATACCTCGACACGTCGAAATTTTTAACATAATAAACAGAAAAAACTGAGAAAATGTATCTTAATAAATAATAACTTAATTATAAACCTCAGTTGAACAAGAAGAATGGCAGTAATATTGTTAGTTTTTAGCATTCTTTTAAATTATCCAATGATATTTATGCTCTGAATTGGCTTACAAATCATTTATTGTTTCATCACATGCGATTATTTCACCCTATATCTTCTTTCAACTAACTGATACTTCTTTTACCTTTTTTATTTTTTATAGACAGCTTGATAGTGTGATTCCTTATGTCATGGGATACAATTAACACTTTCAGAATTTCGCAGAACCTTATCTCCGTATTATTCTTATAATAATACAAACTTTCGGAAGTCAGGCTTTCAGTTTATTTGGCGGCAACCTGGTGGAAGGAGAATTTGTGAACATAACCTTGTGAACATAAATCTGAGGGCGTCTCTTGGAAATGCTAGGCTTGTAGGGTGGATATGGACCGGTCGATTATTATTGATGACGATCTTATGCCCTCGGCGCCCACTGACCGAAGTAATGAAGAATTATATAAGCTTCTTCACGGTATTCAGCTGGAAATGAAAAATATGAATACTAAATATACTGAATTACTTGCTTCTGTTTCGTTTTATGGTGAAAAAATAACGGATTTTGAAAAAACTCTGAAATCTTTCGGCGAAAAAATTAAATCTTGCGAATCGATTGCAGTTGAAAATGCATGGCTTAAATCTGTTGTGGTTGATTTGTACAGTCGGGTAAAGCACTTAGAGCAATATTCGAGGCTGAACAACCCCTTCTCTCTGGAATACTTCTCTCTGGTATTCCAGAGAAGAAGGAGGAAAGTCTCTCCGTTATAGTTTCACAAATCGGAGAGTCAATTAATTGTGCAGTTGACCGTTCTCAAATCGATGCGGTTCATCGCCTCCCTCAATGCTCTTCCACTGCTACGCGTCGTCAAACTGATCAACCCCGGAGCGTCATTGTTAAATTCTCCTCTCGTATGAAGCGCGATGAGTTCTTGGCTTCAACTAAGTTATTTCGTAGAAATAGTGGCACCCCGGCCTCGAAAGGTATTCAAGTACCAAGCATTTCTGATAGGCTTTTTGTTAATGAACACCTTACTGCTCGCAATAGCGAGCTGCTTAAGCAAGTTAAAGAGGCTGCCCGCGAAAAGCAGTATAAATATGTTTGGACACGAAACTGCACCATCCATGTACGAAAGGAAGACAGGAGTAAGGCAATAACAATTGCGTCTGAGACGGACTTACAGAAGCTGTAAAGTGTTGTCATTTATCTTAGTTTCATTTTGCGAGTCACTTCCATCATGTCCCTTTCAGTCTATTACCAGAATGTACGTGGACTTCGCTCCATACTTCAAACAATATATCTGAACTCCTTAAACGTGGAATTTTATATCATCTGCTTTACAGAAACGTACTTGAACGCGTCAGTGCATGATGGAGAGATTCTTGGGAGCGACTATGTAATATGTCGACGTGATAGGTTTTCGTGTGGGTCATCGAAAACGGATGGCGGTGGTGTCCTCGTGGCACCTAAAAAACATCTGACTGTTAATTGTAGACCAGATCTTTACACTGAGGCGGAGAATTTGTGGGTGACGGTGAGGTGCAATGTATATAGTGTGTTATTGTGTTGTGCGTATTTCAGATTTAATACTATGTAATGCCGATATTGTCGATAACGTTCGCGCCTGTCCGGATGCGTTGGTCGGCTTGGATGACCATCATCCTGCCGTGGAATTCGAGCTGCGTAGTAAGTATGATTTTAAGATAATGAATGGCCCTTCCGGCCGGCTATCGTTTCGTAGAGCGGACTTTGAGAATATTAGTGAGAGCATTGGCTCGCTGAACTGGTCCACGGAATTCTTTGGACTGGGAGTGGATGAGGCGGTTGCGGTTTTTTACAGGCAGTTGAATCGTATAATTTGTCAATTCGTACCTCGGGAAGAAAAGAACCGACTTCGCCATCCCTGTTCGTATGGAATATAATAATTCCAGCGTGTGCCATGGTGAAAATATAGTAGAATTGTTTTCTCAATATTTCAGCTCGGTTTTTATTGACGGTCGACTTGCTGTAGACTTTGATCCCTTGCCTTACGCTGGTTTGTCAAACGTTTGGTTTGACAAATCCGATGTTCTCTGTGCATTGAATCAGGTTAATTCTAATTCGGGTCCAGGATCAGACGGTTTACCCGGCATTTTGGTCACTTCCTGTGCCGATCAGCTTGCGGATCCTTTGTTTTTGCTGTTCTCTCAGTCTATTGTCCAGGGAGTTTTCCCTTCCGTATGGAAGAAGGCGCTTGTTGTACCAATATTTAAATCAACAAAATAACTTCATTATATAACTTCATATATATATCTCAATAAAACTTCATTATATACTAAAACCTTTTATTATCCAGCAACAGCATGGTTTCTGTAGGGGTCGATCAGTAGAGCCCAATCTTGCTACTTTTATGACTTTTGTGAATAATGCAATGAATAATAATTTACAAGTAGACGCAATCTACACTGATTTCCGTAAGGCCTTTGACAGGGTTAATCACACAATTTTGATGGAAAAATTACAAGTGTTTGACCTTTCATATGGCCTGTTGCGATGGTTTGTCTCATACATATCTAATAGACTTCAAGCGGTCAAAACTAACAACTTTATATCTGATTTTGTACTGGTTACTTCCGGCGTACCGCAGGGGAGTCATCTTGGACCCATACTTTTCTTAGCATATATTAACGATATTAATAAATGTTTTCGATACTCGAATTTCTTGTTATATGCAGATGATTGCAAAAATTTTTCATGTGTACGGTCTTTGTCTGATTACGATTTGCTGCAGGAAGACTTAAATCGTCTTCATTTAACATGATTTCTGCTCCAAAAACTACCTCTTTCTTAATCTGAATAAATGCAGCATGATTACCTTTGGAAGAAAACGTTACCCCGTGAATTACCCATACAGATTCGGTAATGAACTGTTAAAGTCTAGTTCTTGTGTTAACGATCTCGGAATTGAGTTAGACTATAAACTGCTGTTTGGTCAATATATTGATAAAATGTTTTCTAAGACTCTGCAACGTTTGGGTTTTATTATTAGATCATGTAGAGCTTTCACCAATATAACTTGTACTATAAAACTTTATATGGATCACGTGCACAGCATTCTTAATTTTGCGTCAATAGTTTGGAACCCTGTGTATGCCACTTATGTTGATCGCATTGAGTTGGTTGGTGCAGCAGAGGTTTGTGCGGTATTTGGCGCATAAGGTTGTTTTGCCATATTGCGATTATGCCCAGGTCGCCGTAATTTCTCGGATTCAATATTTCTGTTTAAGTTGGTAAATGGGATGATAGACTCCCCAAACCTTGTCTCCGAAGTACATTTTATTACCCCTTCAAATAATGTACGTGCTCACGGCCTGTTCAGGTTGCCCGCATCCGCCTCTATCACTCACATAAATTCACCTTTGCCACGCATTTTGCAGTTATATAATCGGCACTGCTATTTTGTCCGTAGTTAGTAATGGAAATTATTTTCTTTTTTTTTCCAGTTAGTTAATTGTAACAGTTAATTTGATTTGTATTATGGTTGTCTTTTTTTGTTATCTTTTTGTACTGATTGTAACTTTAAAAAATATTGTTGTACAATTGTTCTTCTAGTGGATACTTCACTGGGATCTTTCCTGTTTGTATCCCTTAAAGAAAATAAATAAATAAACCCGTAATATAAATGATATAAATTGTATACCTTGATATAAATATTAAGGGATAATATTAACATATTAAAAATGTCTTACTGCTAATAGTGAATGGCAACAAGCATTTAGCGTCTAAGGGTTTTATTTCGGTTTTCGAGAACAATACCAATTTTATATCTTGATATAAACTTGCAGGGATAAAATTGTCCATAAACATTTTTTGTTGTTAATAACAAATAATAGCAAATATTTGGTGTCTGGTAGTTTTATTTCTATCACGAGAACAAAACTAAGTTTCATAGGTCCGTTTCCGATGTGTCTGGTAACGATATACATAGATAAAAATTGTTAAGCCACGCCCCTATACTGCATGATCAATCCTACCCCTATATAAACCGGTCTTCGAATTCAATCTCAGTCAGCCTCAGTGTGGAGCGTTTTTAGAAACAATAAGTTCTAACTTTATTGAGTTATTTATTGTTTATTATTATTTTTTTAATTTTGAAAGTTTAAGTATATTATGTTATCTACCTATTAAATATGGATTTACGTATGGATACGAACTTACGAACATATAAAAAACGTAAATGCTTTTGCACCCTTCGGAGTTTATACTCTTCATTATATTGTATTTTATTTAATTCAGATGTTGATGGTGGATTTACTTTAATTTATAACAGACCGTCCGTCCATGAGAAGGTTCCTCCATCGGATCGATATCAGCCATCAGGATCTGTATCATCTGGTATTGGTAAGTGTAAAAGTTATTATTTAATGTTCCAATAGTATAATTTATACTTAAGTAATCTTGACGATTAGTAATACTTCAAAATCGAAGAAATCCACTTTTTGTTAACATTTTTTTCTTATTTTGAAAGCTTGTGTGTGATTATGTTATCAAACTAGATATGAATGTTATTAAATGTTATTGCACTCTGTTATCATATATGTTTTTAAATTTAGGTTTTGATTCTGAACTTTCTGCCAATGCTGTCACCTTCGATGAAAGAGATTTCCCATCCGAATGGTATCAGTTATCCACTTCATTAAGATCGCGAGAGCGAAATTCGTTCGGGACAAGGCCAGTACTAAGTAATAATCCCCTCCTAGTGGGATTAATGGATTAGAATGCAGAGGACCTACGCTATAAACGGCCAAAGTTGCTTCTTGCCTGACGATCCAGGAATCCGACTTTCCTTTCAACTCATACTTCCGATATCACTAAATTAGTGAGTATTAACTAATGTATTTTCCATCTACTTTAGATACGATGAAGAGGCTAAAAGAATAAATTCCAGGAACCTCAAGAGGCCCGTCAAGTTCACCGTTCTTCGAATTAAGTCTCAGTTTAATATCAACGCTTCTATCAATATTAAGTTCTAATCTCTGTATTATTTACTTTTTTCTATTTTATTTCCTGGTTTTAAAACTTTGTGTGTGGTTGTATTATCTACCTGGATATTGATAAACAAATGGATCTGCTGATAACCGCAGTTAAAAAATGTAAATGCTATAGCATTTTTTGGGGTTTATATTCTTCATTGTGTAGTATTTTTTTTTAATTCAGATCATGATGGTAGCCTTACTCTAACTTACAACGATGTGTCTGTAGATGAGAGGATTCCTCCTAAATAATCTTGATGGTTGGTAACATTTTAAAATCGAAAAAATTCTATTTTTTAATACATGATATAAAAAAAATCTAAATCATTTTGATGCTCGAAACTTAAAATGGAATTAAAATCCTAAACTGTCGCAGTTTTCGCAGTTTGCCGCTATTTTGGACATTTTTTATTATATACATTATACGTAATCCGAAAGATTAATCGTTTAATTTAATTTGTTTTGATTTTTTGTTTGCTCAGCGCTGTTTTTTCGTTAATTATATCGAAAATAATTAGGATAGGTGGAAGAACAGTATTCGGACTGAATCTAGCCTTATATAATTTAATTTTTCTAGTATGTATACAATTCTTCACTTAATAAAGTCCTTTATTATTATTATTATTATAAGAGATCATTATATCAAAAGACCCTCTCCAGGAAACACCTCATCGACGACCAAAAGCGATACCCCGAAAAAGGCAGATTGCACGAGGCCTACAGCACTCTTTAAACGAATACAGTTTCAACAGCTTGGAGTATATAAAGCTAAATCTAAGCCTTTGCCTTGAAAACGTTTATACGCAAGAAGAGACCAAGAAAAGGAGGAAAGATCGTCTGTATGCCATGAATGTACATATATTTTTTTTAATTTACTTAAACAAATTAAACTTAAAAATTTTTTTTCAATGTATTTTGTACACATTCATAGTAATTCAGTCACAAAAAAAAATTAAAAAACCAATGACAAATATTTATTTATTATTTTAACTTGTACATATTTAAAAAAAATAAAATAAATACCGTAAAATACCGTCGACTACGTTTTTAGTTTTATTTATACCATCATTTAACGTAGATCTTAATTGTGTACGTCTATATATTTACATATTTATTTTATCAGTGTAACCACATTTTTATTTTTGGGCTGGCTTATTGCCAACCCAGCCTACATCAACCTTATTATTATTTTGTATTTTATTTGTTTCAGCGTCGGCTTTCAGTGCCGCTATGTCGGTTTCTGTATGGCCTGCTGGTCAAAATGACCACAACGGGCCTTAGTTGTCTCTCCAAAACTAATCTCGTAAGTGACTTAAATTCCGTCACTATATATTCCTAACATACATGAATGTAGTTTTTATAATTAATTAATTTTGACTTAATTTTAGTAATAGAACTTACTTCGCTTAATTGCATTGTTAATTGATTTATTGTTATTAGTATTAATTAATTGGATAGGTCAGTTAATAATGTAATTGAGAAATGTAGGCTTCTTCCGTGCGATGCTAAGCAAATTTGTTTGCCTATAATGCACACAATGCAATTAAAAACTGTTGTTTTCCTTGGTATTAATGTCGTTTCCAATAGTCTCGGTTTTAAAAAACATAGACATTATAAATGTCTTACCAAAGTTGGTTTGTTATTTTGTTTAAATTTTGTGTTTCATTATACTCATACACTGAGTTTATTTGCCAAAAACGGTAAAAACATTTTTGTTTTGCTTAATACTGACTCAGATTCGATCCTTTAAATATATAAGTGGCTGTTCAATTTAGCGCAAGCACAATCAGATGCTGATTTTTATTTGGTTTTAAAATATGAATTTATTTTTTAGTTTGAATTTCATGTTAGATTACATGAGTTTAATAATAACGAATATATTTTTCGAACTGTGTTTGAAGAAGAAGGACATGATGAGGAAGAGGCGGACGACAAACAAAGACAGAAAATTTCAAAAAATAAACCAGAACCGACACAGCAAAAGGAACAAAATTTGACAACGGTCGGCGCAATAAAGTTAGTTCTATTGCAAAAAAAACAAATGGTATCTCGTAAGCCACCTAATGAATAAAAAGAAAATATATTACATAAAAGCAAAACTGGTCACAGAGGGAATGAACAGAAAACGAGGCAGTTATATGGCAGCAGTTATAAATCGTTACGAACAAAAACAGATCATACATGTGCATGAAGGTGGTCAAACACTTAATGCAAACAACATAAACAACTGGTGCAGCAAGAGAGAAGAGGCCCGTAGAAAGGAACTGCTCCAAAACTAAAAAAATGATGAGAATACGGACCTGAAACAAACGATGAAAAAAAAAGCAAAGACGAAAAAAATAACAGACGAACAGTTGGCGAGATATATGCTGATATAGCCTTCGTTAATCCCACAGTCCATTCGGTTGCAACCATAAATAAATAAATAAATATATATAAACCCTTATATACAAACAATCTATCTAAATATCTGTTCCTTCTTATTTCTAATTATTTCATCAGCCACATCTTTCTTCTTTAATCCGATCCGATATCGTTTCTCATGTACCCTTTACATTTCGTCGTTGTCCCCGCAGTGATAATCTTAAATTGCTTATCATAGAAACCTTTATGAACCTTATTCAAACAGATGAAATGCCATTTTGTCACATAAGGAGAGAGGAGTTTTATAATCACCAGAGCGCGACGATTTTAGTTTACACGTCCCCACAATAAGAAAAAATTATGCGATACAAAGCAACAAAGAGACAGCCTCAGACGCCTCTAAAGATCGAGCTCGAAATGGGGCGAATTTTGGAGCCGATAAGCGAAACTCGCCGCCCTCCGATAATTATCAATGCAAGGAAATTATAGTACAAGGAATTCGTACAATTCAGAAATGGCTACAGCAGTCAATGTTCTTACCAGGATTTAACACTTTCTTGTTACAATAGATTAAATCCAAAGTGGAACGTTGGCCAACCAGTTGTAAAACCAGGACATGAAACCGATAATCAATTGAAACCAAGTGTAACATCTCGCATAATTAGAAAATCATGGTGATATAGATAAAAAAACATCATCATTGAAGGATAACATTCTTAACAGTCAAAAAATTAGGGTTATAGTTCAATTTACTCGTTCAATATGACACAATTTACTCATACCATTATTTCAGTTCTAGTGGGCTTAAATGGGTTCAAGTTTATAAAAAAGTTTGAACTATACAGAATAATTAACATAAAAAAATTGAACAATGTAGTTACTACCAAAATATAAAGATTGCACGTACACATGAGTTCCACAAAGAATTATTCAAGCTGTCTCAAGCAATTATTCTTGGTAGAACGTTTGTGTACCTGTCCATAGCACAACCATGAAAATCTGGTTCCTAATTACTCATCACAGCCATTAAATCTTTGAGATATGATAGTAGCATATTGTAAAAAAACACAAAAATTTGTGTTGATCATTGGTTTGCGAGGTTTCTGAAATTAAATTGATAGATCTGCTTAAGGAAGTTCCATTGCATATCAAACGAAAGATGTGCTATCAACGTACTGGCACGCCCCGCAGCTATTATTTACACAATGATTGACCATCTTAAATCCATGCAATACTCACCCACGCTGAAACAAAATGGAAAACATGGGATTAATCAACTAATAAGTATTATAGCAATTCAATAATTTATAAACACTATCTATTGGACACTAGAAAGATGATCCCTAATAATACTAAAGTAAAATGGAGTTAGTTACTTTAATTGCATAAGTTTTATTCTAACACTCTCATCGTTTTTCGACCATTTTAGGTTATGAAATGATATTGAAAAAGTGTAAATAATGTTATTGAATGTTTTTAAACAATTACGCAACATATACAGAGTGTCTTACGTAACTGGTTCGTTACAACTTTTCTATTTACGGTTGTTCATTCCGATCTTTCCGCCACTTTCGGTCAACCGGAAGTAGAATTCAACTTCGTTATTTTAAATGGAATGCTATAGTTTTTATTACATCTTTTAATATAAAATAATAGTTGACGTTGATAAATGTTTTTGATACATTTGTTTTCGAATTATTTTGATTTGAAGTGTTTTTTGACAAATATCAGCATGCACTTTAAAACCTCATAACTCCGCTAACGTTAATTCAAAAACGATTTGGATTATTGTTACATTGTAACTGGTCATCTGTGTTCAATTGCAAGGAAGTCAAAAATAGTAAATGGTACGACCCATATTATTTTAGCCTCTCAGATAGGAAATTTATTTCTCTACAAATTATCTATAAACATTCCTACGCCTATTTATTATTTTGTTTTCTTCTTCATGTTGGGAAATTCATCAAAATCCTACACAAAATGCTAGAAGTCGTTTGTATTTTTGTTAAAAGGCCATGACATTATGACAATTTTTTGTTTAACTTATACACATTAATAGATTTTATCCTGCTATCTTTTATTTAGTAAAAAATATCCAACAGAAGAACGAATAAATGAAACAATGGACATCAATAATACGGCAAAATATTAGATGTAATGACGGGCGAGGATATTTGTACAGTTCAGTTTATTTATTAAAGATGTTTTCCTAGAAAATATTATTTATCTAAATCGACCGAGGCATCTCTTAACGAACAATTTTGGTAAGCAATAAAATATGGCATAAAATTTATTTAATTATCATAATCGCTGGTGATAGAGCATTTATAGTTTCTTGTTGTTTTGATCTTTTCAAAACTAAGGAACTAGTCCTATCCAAAACTCTATTATATTCGCCATGAATATAAACTAATTTTAAATATCGGAGAGATATATGAAAAGCTGTTAAAATTCCATGGCCCTATGACATAAAAACCAGAATTTTTCTGGCATTCCGTATATGTTTTTATTAATTTTCCAATATAAGGGAAACTACAACGAATGGGCGGAGAAATGTTTATAGATAGTTTGTAGAGAATTAAATTCCCTTAATTTATTTTTATAATTTTAAGTTTTTGTTTCCTTTATATGTTATTGATTTTAATGATTGCTATTACATTGCCGTTAAATCGTTGCTGTTCATTGTTTTAATATACTCGGTCTTCTATTGGTTATTTTGCTAAAGTTTATTCAATATAATATAATTTATTCATTGTAGTAATAATACCAATAATAATTTAAATAATGTCCAAATGTGGCCTTCTACATGGCCTTCTAACAAAAACATAAACGGCTTCGAGCATTTTGTGTACAATTTTGATAAATTTCTCAATATGAAGAAAACTAGTAAATAAGTAGGTATAAGAATGTTTACAAATAATTTGTAGAGGGGAACTTAATTAAGTTCCATATCTGATAGGGTAATAGATATTGAAACGGTAATTCAATTTGTGAACACTCCGTATAAGATACACTGATACAACAAATGACAATCTGTTTGACAACCTATGAAGAGTTATCGTGCCAAAGTAAAATATTTTCTATTTAACGTTGGCTGAGATATGAGCTTTTCAAGAGCATGGTAACATTTGCCGAAACACACTTCAAATCAAAATAGCTCGAAAACAAAGCGCTAGGTACCAACATTACTTATCAAACTCCAATTAAAATAACGAAGTTTAGATTTACTTCCGATGGACCGGAAGTGGCGGTCGTTTTAAAAATATTTTAGATTAAAAGATCGGAATGAAAATGCCCACGCCCAAGTTATCAAAGTTTCAAGCCTTTACGAATACTGGAACTTAAAAAGTTCTAATGAACCGGTTACGATTACCTTGTATAGAAAAAATCCTATATAAAACTTCCAACATCAAAACTTCAAACTAATAAATTGATTAATAAATTAATAATAATTAGATTTTAACAAGCAAACAATTACAAAATTAACTAAACCAAAAATATTGTTTAATAAATAATTTTATTAATAATTTTAATTATTAATTAAATTTTTGCTAATTTTTGGGTGTATTGAATCGTAAGAAATTATCGTACAAACTGCTGTTTGTTGTCTATATGTATCATATTTTAAATTATTATTTACATTTACACCTTAACCTGCACAAAACAGACGTGCAGGTTATTCGTCCTACTCGTCCCATTATGGATTTAATAATTCACCCATATCTAAATTGGCTAAGTTTGTGCTCAACCTTTTTCAATTTCAACTTTAATTATTTTATTTTATATTAAATTCACTAGATTCAGCAACAGTAGGAATAATTGAAGATGGATTAGAGGATATGGAATTGTCGGATATTTGGGATGTCATAGTAGATCTCCTGCGATAAAGTTTTGGATGGTAATTATATTTTAATCGGATTTTATCGGTATTATATACTGTAATTGGAAGCAAAGAAATGATCTTCGCAAATATGAATTTCAAATGATTATCTAATCTACAAACATTTTTCCAAAGTGAATGTGTGGCGAGATCTTTAGGAAATCGGTGAAATTTTTTATTGTTAGGGCTATTGCAACTACAGCAAATATCCTTACAGGACCATTTCTTTCTAAAGAAAGAACATGATGACTATGTTAACCATTGTGACTAAAACAAATCATAAGATGCAAATGAGTAGCACAAAACAAATTATACTACCAGTTATAAAGTTAATATAATAATATCCATTCATTAACATGGTAATTGTTTAACCTATAACAGTAGTTTGTAATAGTAGCAACTGTATACACATATACAGAATACTTTAAGAAAGATTTAATGTTTGTTTTGATGCCATGACAAACATAACCCCAAAACGTATACACAAATAATTATATATAATAAATGTATTATTATCAACAAATAACTTGATAAAAGTTACAAGACAGTACTATCTATTATAATACAACCAAACATTTCGTTTTGTTTCCCTTTTATATTAATATTTGTATGCACAACACTACGATACCATGTTCACATATCTGCTTTAGGCAAACAATGCAAGCCGGAAATCCCACCAAACGTTATAATATGAGTGCGAAACACGTCAATGATAGGACGCTACAAAATGGCTAGGATGGTTAGGTTTCTCATTAATAGAGGGCACCATTTAAATTGTTCTAGTATTTTCGAGATATATTTAATATTTTCTTGTATTACATTAAGATGGCGTTTAATTGGCTATTTTTATATGTATTGGTAGAAGTGAAGTTTTACCTAAATTGCAATCTCACTGCATATTATTATGAAAAATTAAATGCACAGAATTGAAGTACACACATTGATCTACAGATTAAAGTATTCCACATTCTAAAGTTGCTGTATTTCTAATATAATAAAATCTTAAAATTTGTCATAAATAGCACTTGATACAAAGCGCCATTTATGAGAAACTAAACACTAAATTTGAGCGCCGACCCTTTGTAAGATAGTGGTAGAATGTAGGAAAAGATATGTGTAATTAAACGTAAATCTGAATTGTTATTATCTCGTAACTCGGGTAAAAGTGAAAATGGGCAATTTTGACGAAATATTGGGAATCCGTACAGAAATCTATATAAATCAGTGAGATAAAGATTTGCCCTCCCGTCTCATAGATGCCGCAACTAATTAATTTAATAATAAATTAATAATTTTTGTTAATACAATTTACTAGATAGTTTTGTCCATACTTACCCTGTAATATATATGTTATAAATGAATTTTATAAAACAAAATGATAGTCATAAATATTTAATCTTTTGTTTTGTTAATGTCAAATAAGTAAACATAAAGAAAATCGTTCAAAAAAGTACCTGAATCGAATCAAATTCAATAATACTCAAGGACTAGGCATGGAGCTATTATAATATAGCCCTCATTATGCAGAGTGTCATGCAACTATTGTACAATACTTCACCAGCATATTCTCTGATCGAAAATAGACAAAAAAGCCCGAAATAAACAAAGGCCCGAAAATGGGCAATTTTGACGAAATATTGGGAATCCGTACAGAAATCTATATAAATCAGTGACATAAAGATTTGCCCTCCCGTCTCATAGATGCCGCAACTGATTAATTTAATAATAAATTAATAATTTTTGTTAATACAATTTACTAGATAGTTTTGTCCATACTTACCCTGTAATATATATGTTATAAATGAATTTTATAAAACAAAATGATAGTCATAAATATTTAATCTTTTGTTTTGTTAATGTCAAATAAGTAAACATAAAGAAATAAACAAAGGCCCGAAAATGGGCAATTTTTGAGATACTCGAAGTTTTAATTTCATAACTGAACCTATTGTTAACATCATTAATCTTATTTTTTTGCTTCTTTCTCAATTTACAAAAAGCACTTATTTTACCTCTTTTTAAATATTTTCTCTGTTCAAAGAAAAATTTCTCAACTTTATTTATCGACGTTTTCTTTATAATATACTCCATGTACATACATGGAGTATATTTCGAGCAACT
Source organism: Onthophagus sagittarius (assembly GCA_036711965.1). Taxonomy (NCBI): domain Eukaryota; kingdom Metazoa; phylum Arthropoda; class Insecta; order Coleoptera; family Scarabaeidae; genus Onthophagus; species Onthophagus sagittarius. The sequence continues at coordinate 651,489 of JASERS010000014.1, forward strand.
ATATATATATGAATATATTTCGAACAACTAATATATAAAGAAAAATTTTTAGATTACAAGAAATTGGAAGTGCAACCCATAGCCATTTAACGGAATGATATATATTACAGAATACCAAGGGAACTGTGTGTGTTATGTATCTGCACGGTCAGATCGGTCTGTGAAATTTTCTATTTTTCTGGTGCGTTTTCTGTGACTTTCTTGAGTAATTACTGTTTCAAGTTGTTAATAAACGTTATAGTTATCAGTGCCCGATGTAGTGAGAGAAAACTGTAATAAGATAAGTACTTTTTTCTTCAAAAAAATTTCTTTTGTTTGTGTCCTGTCGTCTTGCCATGTTTTAAAACCGGTTCGTTCCAATAAAATATATCTGCTTTTAAAAATGTCGTCGCCCGTAAAAATAAACATAAAATCTTTAAAGATGACTGCATTGAAGAATGAACTTCGAAAACGCGGATTGGCATGTGTGGGTAGTAAAGCAGTTGTAATTAATTCGCTAAGATCGGCGTTGAATTCTAGTTTTTTACTTCCGACTCGTGATCTTGACCTTGATAAATCGAAAGACCTTTCAACAATCTCTATCAGTGATAGCGACGTTGACGATGATGAAATCTCTTCCGTAAAACAAAAAGTATCACCTAAAAAACAATTTTCCAGTTTTTCTTACTTAAATAAAATTAAAATGTTAGAAAGTAAATTACACCATATGGAGATCACAAATACCAAGCTGCGTAAACAGATTAAAGTTCTTTCTTGTAGTAAACGTATTGATAACAAAAAGATTGAAAAACCAAATAAAAAACCAATAACGCGTCAAAATATTGACGTTTCGTCAATCGCATCCAGAGTAAATACACCTCGTAACCAACCAGTGAGATTACCCACTAGTAAACCTCCCAAAAAGCGGATTTTAATGCTTGCTGATAGCCATGGAAGAGGTCTTACTGAGATTGTGCGCAGACATGCAGATAGTAAATATGATGCAACATCAATTTTTAAGCCAAATGCTAGATTTAACGCCGTTGTGGAGAACATTTGTGAACTTACAAAAGATTTCACTTACAATGATTATGTTATTGTTATGGGAGGCACTAATGATGCATTGTCTGGGGCAAGGTTTCGAGTCGACAGTTTTGACGTTCTGCATAGATGTGCGAAGTATACAAACGTTATTTTGATTTCCATACCATTTTGGGGAGATCGTTTAGTATTAAATAAGTTTATTTCTGAATTTAATGATCTTGTTTCTTTGAATGTTGTTGAAAATTCATTAATCCAGCGACTGGACATAAATTCCATACTGGAGCGTCGCCATTTTACTCGGCATGGGTTGCATATGAATGGATCTGGCAGAAATTTATTGGTGAGGTCTTTGCTGGACATGATCAACCCTATTGATGCTGCAAATGACCATGTAAATATGGGAAATCTTGTCCATTTGGTGACTCAGCCGGAAGTTGAGTTGGAATGTCGGTCAAATTTTGCCAATCCTGTGGTTGCGCGAGTGTCTCGTTCTGGGGGTGTTCGGGCTGTGCATGATATGATTTTCGCTGCGGATCGGGATGTGTGCCGTCATGACGCGATTTCGGACATGGTTAATAATGAGAAGAATGGGACTTCAGTTGAGGTGACTTGTGAAATTTCGTCTTTTCACGGTGGCGGAGTTCTCGATGCTCGCAACTAGCAAAAATTAACTTTCTGCATGTCAATGTTCAGTCGATCTTTAATAAGTTTAACAAAATAGAATTATTAACTATTGAACATGCTCCACATATCTTATGTATTAGCGAGCATTGGGCGACGTCTGCTGCACAGAAGGCCATTAATGTACCGGGTTACCAGCTTGTAAGTATTTATTCTCGTTCTGCTGGAGCGCATGGTGGTACTCTTATACTCGCGAGATCTGACTTTCATGTGAACTCAGTTGAGTTGGATAGATTCGCTAAGGATATGTTGTTTGAGTGCTGTGCGATCCGGTTTAAACACTCAAATCAGAGTTATGTTTGCGCTTGTGTTTATAGGCCTCCCTCAAGTTGCTTGACGCTTTTATAGATATTTTAGCTTCAATGCTGGAGTTTTTGTATTGTAATAATGATTTTGTCGTGCTTTGCGGGGATTTGAATGTTGATATAAACAATGATACTATGGAATCTAAAATCCTCGGCGATTTGTTTCATTCTTATGAACTGCGCGGAGATACGACGAAATATACTAGAATTTGTTGTAACTTAAATGAAGCAGTAAGTAGGTCAACACTTGACTATATTGTAACAAATTTATCGCCGTCTTTATGTTCTTTTGATGTTTTTGACGGAAATATAGCAGACCATTTTGTCTGCTCCTTGGTCTATACTGCTCAAAGTTTGCAAATTGAGGATTCCAACCGAACGGTTTCCATTTCTAAGCGGAGATTTTCCTATAATAATTTATCTTTCTTAAATCATAAACTAATTTTGTTCGATTGGGATTCTCTCCTTGCTGTGAATTTGAATGATGTAAATTCCTTGTACGCCAGTTTTTTTGAGACATTTCAGTATTATTATAACTTATATTGTCCGACTGTTAGAAGGGATACTCCCGTAAAAAGTGGTTCACATAAAAGATGGGTAACATCTGCGATCGTACAAGCCGGGCAGGAACTAAAAAATTTCCATTGGTTACTAACAAATGGTTTTTCGGAACTTCGAGCGGAATATAACAATAAAAAAAGAACATATAGAGATTTAATTAACCAGGCAAAGAGAGATTTTTTAGTAAATAAAATTAATAATTCTTCAAACAAATGTAGAATGCTGTGGTGTTGCATCAACGAGCAGTTGGGGCGTCATCCGCAGAGTAGTCCTGTGGTGTTGTCTATTGATGACAGGTTGATAGATGATGTGTCGGAGTGTTGCAATCATTTTGGCGAGTATTTTTCATCTGTAGTTCAGGACAGATTGGTGGCTACTTACGGGTCATCTTTGTCACTATCTTGTACGCTGGGTGACTGTGTGGGCTCTTCTTTGTATTTTGCTCCCGTTACGGATACAGAGGTCTTCGATGCTATTAAAGGCTTGAAAAATGTTAAAGCTGTTGGATGGGATGATGTTACTGTTGAATGCGTCAAATTTGTGAGTGATAGCTTATGCGTGCCTTTGGCCAAGATTTTGAATCGGTCAATTGAGTTAGGGGTTTTTCCTGACTTACTGAAGGTGGGAAGGGTAACGCCTGTTTTCAAAAAGGGTGATGCGCATAGTATTGAGAACTACAGGCCTATTTCTATTTGTAGCGTGTTTTCAAAAATATTCGAAAGCGTTGTTAAGCGGAGATTGTTGAGTTTTTTTGATGCATTTCGAGTAATGTGTCGATCGCAGCACGGATTTCGAAGGGGCTTATCAACTGAGACCGCTACTGTCGATTTCTTTTCATATGTCTATGAACACCTTGACAAAGGTAATTATGTGGTTGGTCTTTTTTTTTGACCTTTCCCGAGCTTTCGATTCGTTGCCTCCACACTTCATCAAGGAAAAGTTATACAATGTGGGTATTCGTGGAAGTCTGCTTAAATGGTTAACTTCTTTCGTTACAAGTCGTAGTTTGAGAGTGGTTCTGTTGGGAATAGCCTCGGAGGACTCACCTGTAAATCTTGGCGTACCTCAGGGTTCCATACTGGGTCCCTTACTGTTCTTAATTTTTGTAAATGATTTACCAAGTTTTTTCGAGAATGTTCATGTGGTGATGTATGCGGATGACACTTCTATCGCTATTGCTGCTCGTGATCGGAGTGAGCTTGATAGGTTGGTTGGTAGCACTGTAGAGCGTTTTGTGGATTGGTGCACCCGAAACAGAATAATCTTGAATGTACAGAAAACAGTCTGCGTAAATTTTCATGTTCGGCGACTGCTTTCCATAGAACATCCTGCTGGGATTCCTTTACAGAAGGAAGCCAACTTTTTGGGCTTGAGCATTGATACCGAAATGAGTTTTGGACCAGATATAAATAACGTATGTAAAAGATTAAATTCGTCGTATTTTGCGTTGCTCAAGCTCAAATATTCGTTGGACAGGACGTCACTCCTGGACGCATATTACGCGCTTTGCTACTCACATATTTCATACAATATTCTTTTGTGGGGCAGAAGTTCTCAGTGGCGGCGTGTATTTGTGACTCAGAAACGATTAATCAGATTAATTTTTCAATTACAATGTGGTGAATCCTGCAAGGAGGTTTTTAAAAATAATAGTATTCTTACCTTCCCTTGTATCTATATTCTCAAAGCTGTGGTGTTTGTCAATGGAAATCGTGAAAGATTTTTGGGCTGTGTTAGCCAGTATGAGACGAGACGTGTTGATTTGCCGTTGTTGCGACACAAAACAGCATTTTTTGAGAAAAGTCCGCAATACGATTTTGTAAAACTATATAATAAGTTACCTGTCTCAATAAAAGGCATCACCGCTCCTCGTGCATTCAAAAATAAAGTTAAGGCGTACTTGATCGAGAATGTTTTTTATAGTTTACGGGAGTATCTCTGTGGGGTCACGGACTTACCATAGGCATAAAGATGTATTTAGCTTTTTTCTTTTTTTTTTCTTTGTGTATTTTGTTATGTGTAATAATGTATTGTATGACTTATCTCCATCTACAGTTATGTGGCACTGAGACTAATAAATTATTATTATTATTATTATTATAACTCCCAAAAGAAGAAAAGAAGCTGTTTTGAGAAAATATGATGAAAATGTCTCAACCAAAATTAGAAATTTTGTATAAAACTGTACAAGAGTCAATCGTTTACCGCATTTTAAAAGAAAAACGCGAAAAACGAGAAATTCTTGTACATGGGCTATTATACAGGATGGGGTGTTGAACGTCGACTTTCCAATAAATATTGTATTTACGGGTGAAGCAATATTTACACAAAACGGAATTTTTAATATTCATAATGTGCCCGTTTGGATTGTTGAAAATCCTCATGCATTACTAAAAAGTCAACATCAGTAGCCATTTAATATTAATGTATGGTCTAAAGTTGATTAAGAGAAGATTAACAGCCGATGCTTATATAAATCTTTTACAAAATGATATAACAGAGGCATTTGATGAATTACGTCTACGAATACTACAAGACTGCCACTTGCTACTGGAGCATACTTAAACAGTAGATTTTGTAATAAGTGGATTGGACGAGAAAGCCCTAGCTCGTGCTTCATTAACCAGATTTACATCCGTTAGATTTATGATTTGAAGGACATATATTGTGCAGGATTTATATAATAAAAAGTGGTTCCCTCCGCCCGTACAATTCTTCCTCGCACGTTATAGTGTCCTAACTTTTCTTATGACTTAAATAATTATTTGAAAATATCCATATCGCAAAGGGCAAATAATAATGTTTGGAAATTGAAATAAAACTCTTAAAGCGGTATCGGTACCGATTTCGATGAATTAATGAAAATCATTACCAGCAAAATCTATAAAAGCATATAAATTTACAAAATACAATTAGAAATATGAATGGACGTCATACAAAAAATGTGAGAAAACAGGTCTTCCAAAATATTCCACCAAATCTACATACCAGAACAAAATATGTATTATTTATTATATTTATAAAAATTAATAGAAAGGAGTAATAATGGTTATAATAAGGTTAATCTGATCCTTCATAAAGAAGATTTTTGGATTCTCAATACGTTTATCGATTTTGAATAACTCGAGTTTATTATCATTGTTGCATACATATATAATGGTGGAATTTTTTAAGTCAACGTTGTGTTCTCTTTCGAGTCTATATTTATGTACGTTTGAAGTAGGCTTTGTTTTGTGTTCTGCTAGTCGTTTCGATCATTTTCAGCCTAATTATTCAATATATACAGAATGTCCGAAAATTGCGTATGTATACTGAAACGGATGATTCTACATTTAAAATCATGAAGGAAAAATTATATAAAGCCCGTTTCGAAAATGCTTCCTAAAGGTGCTGGGCCCTTTAAAGATGGCACTTAGAAAGTACTTTTTTAGAGATATCTCAAGAACGGGAAGGTTTAGAATGCTCAAATTTGGTATGCAGGGATATTTTTACATGAGAAAAAAATAAATAATTTATAGGTTCCAAAATAAAAGGTAGGAGGCGTATTTACAGTACCATAACATTTTTATCTTTATTTTTTCTGCTGTATTAATTACATAAATCAATTCAATGGAAAAACTACATAAAAATGGTACTACTTCAAAAAATTACCTAAAATCAGTAATTTACAAGGATAATTGCATTAAATAGTTTACTGTACTAAAATAAATTTTAAAAGAATTTCTATAAACCTCTACTAGGTATATCTACTAGGTTCTATCTAGCTTCACATTACAATTTTTACTCTTAAATGATGAATTAAGCACTCGTGATGACTTATCTTTGAATTCAAATTGCTATTAAATGAAAGAAAATAATAAAGTATTTGTTGTATTTCTTTTTATAAACATTTAGCAATTTGGAGTACTTCAATAGTAAATTAGTGATAAATATTATTTTTTGATCGTTTTGATTCAGTAGAAATTGTAATGTGACAGAAGTCTACTAGGATATTTGAAAACATTTATTTTTTTTTGGAAACTACTGATTTTAGGCAATTTTTTAGTGTAGAATCAGTATATAGACGCAATTTCCGGACACCTGTATACAGGTGGCCCGAAATAAAATACACAAATTGGTACCCCAAGATTCTTTGATTCACAAAATTAAGATTGGTTCAAAAAAGTATATGGAAAAAGTTTAGAAGTTATTAACCGTCAATCAAGTGGTAAATTCTTCACTGTCACCGTTTAATATTATTTGCCAATATTTTCTATCTCTTTGTAATCTTTCCTCCGATTCGTATTTCACTCTCAAAAAAGTGTTTTCTGTTTCCCATCTGAAAAAATAATTTTCTGTTATTGCGATATGTATTCTAGTAGGCGTCCATATAATTGCATTTAAAATCTCTTAACGTCAGTTTGACACCTAATAAGATCTTCTATCTTATTAGGTGTAATGATCGTTTTCTAATGAAGAATTGACAGATGTGGTTAAAATTATAAGTTGTTGAAGATAACCTTGTAACCCGTGTCTTAATCGTGCTCCTCGTCAAAATATCGCTCTCGCAGAATAAATTCTGAGTAAACTGGCAGAGGATACTAATACTTGTGTTCAGCGTTTGCTCCTTCTCGGAGTCTAAAGTTTCGAAAACAATGGTTAACTACGACAACTCCTCTTTCCGTACCGTTTGACATAAAAAATCCAATGGCGTCCGATCTAGAGACCTGACGGGCCACTCCACTGAAACGTTTCTTCCTCGTCTCCCAATCCGGCGATGTGGAAATATAGTATTCAAAAATTCATCGTCATACAGAAAGCACATGTTCCATCAGTCCAGATAATTCGTTTTGAAGGAATTCAAAAAATTGCTCCATTCAGTCGGCATGGCAAAACAAATGGATCCAGAATGAAAGTCTATTGATAATTCCAGCCCAAACATTCACTCGAAATTCTCGCTGAAAATGAAGAATCCGTAGCGTCTGGATTTCCTTCCGCGTATTCGTAGAAGTTGCAACTGTCGAATATTTCATTGCGAGCGAAGCCGGCATCACCTCTGTGAATAAAATGGATATATTGAATAAAATAGCTGAAAAATTGTTAAGCGGTGATGGTGAAGAATTTATCCATAAAATTTTTTGAACCAATCTTAATCTTTTCAACCTCGTAAACCTCTGTACTTCATTTCGGGACACCCGGTATAGCTTTGCTGTTGATACATGAAATAGAATAGACTCCATTGCAATTGTGTATTTCTTCTTTATTCTTGTAATTGCTGGGTAATTTAAGAATGCTGTTGCTAGTTTTATAGCTAACTTTAATTTCGTGGTTTCATAAAATGTGTTTGATTCTAAAATTCAAAGAATTATATGGCAATGAACAATATTTATCGGGGTTTCGAATGGTGTTTTTAAATATATGTAATGTTTTATAATGGTTTTATAAAAAAGTGTGTTAGTAATTTAAAATTGTCGAGTTCCGTATGCAAAATTGGAATTAAACAAATTATTGTAACCATATTAACGTAAGATTAATGACGATTTTCTGCGAAAAGGATAAATTTTTGTTTTCCATAATCATCGTTGCTACGACTTTTTAAATCAAACTGCCTGTTGTATCTGTGTTAACAAGAATTTATCTTTTTCGTAGTAAATCTCCATTAAATTTGCTTTAATACGGTCGTTATGTCATGATCATGTCATCTCAATTGGTTCACGAAATTTGGTTTCCTTAAATTTTTATTATATACATGTTCAGTATTCAAATGTGCAGTGATGTGCTTAAAGAGATATAAAATATGTAGCGGTTTTCAATTTTATTATTTCAACGAATTGGATTGTTCCGATATGGTACAATTGGATGCATGTTTATATACATTATGTTATTTTAGGTTTAATTAGGATGGTTAAACGAGTCTGCGTCGAACCGTTGTGTGATTGAGATCGCCCAAAATTCATCATTTACTAATTGGGTTAATTTTGTGATCGCAATGGCTCAGCGTGTTAACTCTCGAGTTAACACGTAGACGTCCTGGGTTCGAATCCCGGTGTAACCACGTTGGGTCGCCCCCCGTCCTTCGGTGGGGACGTTAAGTCGGTCCCGGCAACCAGTCTAACATTTCTGGTTGTCGTTAATACACATGTGTGTTTAGGAGGCTCGACTATACAGGGACGAATGCGCGCTAGCGCTCTCTGACAGCCCCGCGCTCGCCTAGGCTTCAGCCGAAAGCGAACGGTCGGTGTGGTCAGGGCGGAGTTAACTCGTTATTGAGAACGAGTAGCGGTATCGTCACCTCATCAGAGATCTTTCTCAGAACACCTCGAGTCTCCTAGGGAGGTTGTACAAGGGGCCCGTAGAGGCCTATGTGCTGCATGCCCTTCCCGTCCCATACATACATACACATTGGGTTAATTACTACTGTTAGATTTTAGAATTAAATCTGTAAGAATATCTAGTCTAGCGTAAGGCTTCAAGATCTCTAAACTTGATAGCAGTCGTCGATTTGAAAAATAAAGTTATAATTATTATTTTCCATGTTGCAAGTCTGTTAAATATCAATTTAAATAAATAAAATATAACTTCTTTTCTTGCAAATTGTTTTTATTTTAACGGAACCGGTTTCGACTATTTTACATAGTCATCTTCAGAATCTACAATTTTATTAGAAATTACTGAAATTAATTATAAAATTTAAAATTTTAATAGAACTTACGATCAAATAAATAAAATTGATATCACAAAGAACAACACACGAAACATGTTAAAATTATGTAAAATTATTAATATATTTTGATATAAAACGATTAAATAACTTATAATAAAAAGATTAAAAGTCAAACACTAAAAACATACAAATGTATATATAAACGATTACAATAAAAATCAACTTAAAAACAGCCAACTCATAAACACAATAAAATATAAATTAAATATCCCTCAGAAACCTGAATAACGGTATAAATTTCATCTCCAGCTGATCATTCAACATGTGGTTCTTATTTTTATAATGTTTCTCAATTTCTAATGCTTCTAATAGATCCAAATAGAAACCTTTTTTACATTTGTGGATAAGTTTTATACTTTCAAAAACCATTTTGTGTTCCTTGTTACGCGGAGCAAATCTCCCAAAATCAATACAATTTAGTACATTAACAAGGAGACAACGCAGTTGATTCTTCACAAACTTTGATGATTTTTTTATTGTGATTCTATGTTGAATATGTATTAGTTTTACCAGAGGTTTTGATCCACTGACCCTTCCAGGAGACGCTATTTATTTTTAAAATTTAAGAGTGTTTAAAATTAATTTCATATACCGCAAAGAAAATTGATTTTCAAGAATCGCGTATAGTTTGATGATTAATCGCCAAGCTTACGTTCTGAATTCCTAGGATAGATCCTCAAATTCGAACTTTTCTTTTCCAACTTATATTACTTTACTTTTACTGTTTCACATGTGGTGTATGTAAGAAACATCCAATTTATGTAAATATCCATATCTATGCATATTGTCAGTATTATTTAAAACAATAGGAGATAAAACATATTTTTATTACAATATTTTAAATTGTTTAATTGATTAATGACCATTAAAGATAATGTTGTATTACAAACATAAACTATAACTTTGAATTTATTATTGTAACTGGTTCATTAGAACTTTTTTAGGTTACACTTTTCGTAGAGGCTTGATATTTTAGTAACATGGTTTCTTCATTCCGATCTATTAATCTAAAATATTTTCAAGATCGCCACCACTTCCGGTCTTCCGGAAGTAGACCTCAACTTCGTTATTTTAAATGGAATGCTATAGTTTTTATTACACCATTCAATTACACGGAAGAGAATATAACTTTGATAACAATTGTTGGTACCTAACGTTTTTAAGCGCTTTTTTAGCTAGCGTTAAAAGCACATATCTTAGCCAACGTTAATCCAAAAACGTTTTACATTGGTACAATAACTCAATTCTCTACAAATTATCTATAAACATTGCTATACCTATTTATTATAGTTTTCTTCATATTGAGTATTTTATCAAAATCCTACACAAAATGCTGGAATTCGTTCGTGTTTTTATTAGAAGGCTGTGACATTTTGACAGTTTATCGTTTAATTTATTTAAACTATTATTGATATTATTTCTAAAATGATCTGCGATTGAATAAACTTCAGTTTGTTAGCTTTTAGTTACTAAAAATAACCAGCGGAAGAACGCATAAATGAAACAATGAAAAACAATAATATGGCCTAATATTCGACGTAATGATGGGCGAGATATTCCTAGAGAGTTCACTTTATTTATTAAGGGTGTTTTCTTGGAACATATTATTCTTCTAAATCGATCGAAGAAGTGCTTCCGAAGAATTTGGTAAATCAATAAAATATGACAAAACATTTATTCCATTATTTTAATCTGCTGTTGATAGAAATTTTTGGTTTCTTATTACTTTGATCTTTCCAAAACTAAGAAACAGATCCTATCCAAAACTTTATTACATCCTCTATGAATACAAAACGAATTTAAGATGTTGGAGTTGGAATAATTCGCCATGATATTCAAAGAGATTAACAGAAGTAAGTGATGGCACAACTAAGTAATGACAACAATAACATAAATATGGATGAAAAGCTGTCAAAACTCCATGGCTTTCTAACATAGAAACCATAAGCTTTCCAGTATTGCATGCTTCCGTTAATTTCCAAATATGAGGACAGCAACTAGAACAAATAGGCACAGGAAAGTTTCTAGATAGTTTGTAGAGAAATTTAATTTATTTTTATCATTTTAGGTTTTTGATTCTTTTATGTTATTGATTCTAATAATTTTCATTAAATTGTTGTTTTTCATTGTTTCATTTAGTTGTAACGTTGGCTGAGATATGGTCTTGTAAAAGCATGGTGATATTTGCCAAAAAACACTTAAAATTAAAATAACTCTATATAAAAACTATAGCATTCCATTTAAAATAACGAAGTTGAAGTCTACTTCTGGTAGACTTCAAAAAATCATTACCGTCAAACAAAAATATCGAAAAAGCGAGAGCCCACCAGATTATATTAATTTAATTTAATTAATTATATTAATTTAATTTATGATTATATATTATATAATGGTCAATTTAGAAACGTGAAGCGTAAAACAAAAATTATAAGAAAGAGAATTTTACAAAAGAAAATGTTCGCTTGGAGCGAGGAAAACGACAAAGGAAGTATTACAAGTGTCCCTCACCGATTTTGATGCAATTTGGTGTAGTGGTAAAATAGACCAATAGAAGGTTTCCTTAATTTTTTATACGTGCGGTAAAAGCCCCTGGAGTGAGTTTTAGGGGTTGACACTTTGGGGAAAATGAGCATTTTTTGGCTGTATTTGGAAAGCTAATCAAAATGTGGGGTGATCAAACTGATATTCTTTTTTAGAGAGCTTTCTTTTGATGTATTATACATATACAAGAGGGTGAAATGGGGAAAACTACCCCTACTGTTTTGGAATAATTTAAAAACTACCGTATCGATTTTTTTGGCTTTAAGTATGCTTATAGTACGTTTAAAAATATTAGTAACGTGATTTTTCCCATTCGCCCTAGACCAACCCTGATGAAGTTACGGGGGTTAATACGTAATCACTTTTCATATGAGGAAAAGAATTTAAACAAAATCGTGAATTAAATGTTATTGCAACTCATTAAAATGTTTATTACTAGAAAATACCTTATTCGACATTTTGGGGCGGGTGAGGGTTAACTACCCCATTAATAATTTCATAATGTATTCAGGTAATAATGCCAAACTCAACCGACTTTTTTAATAACTTAACTGACATCTTTAATAACTTAAGTAACTTGGAATTTACTCTGGATGTCGAAAGGAATAAGTTTGAAATTTCTTGACCTTACCTTATCAAGAGATTTCATAGATAAAAAAATTAACTTTCATATCTTTCGGAAGTCTATTTCCACCGACTTTATCACCCCTAAAAATTCTTATAATAGTACTCAACACAAAGAAGCACCATATAGATTCTTGTTTAGTAGACTTTTTCATGTCCCCGTGAATGAAGATAGCTATTTTAAAGGGCTTAAGATCATAATAAAGTTAGGACTCAATAATAAATACAACATTAGTGAAATCAAATCGATTTACAATAAATGTCACAATTCACTCATCAATAAAATCATATACCCTCACTATCGAGCAGCCATGAAATATATTTCAATACCTTATGAAATACCTTCTTATATTGGGGCATACCTAGGATGCCCTTCAATATAAAGTTAAATATAATCTTATGAAATACAATATTTCCCCAGCCTTCATATCGGGTCAGAAATTAGGACATATCATCACAAATAATAGACGAAATATAACTCTAAAGATTCAAGATTTGACTGACATTGTTATCTTTAAGTATTTCCATAAATTTTGTAAAATTTTTCTTAATTTATTCCCTTTTTCAATTTTTCAAATACCCTCCTTTTTTTACTTTTGTAACAAGTTGGCTTTTCTTCTCAGTCGTTTTCTTCGCCTCAAGCGAACTGCTTTCTTTTGTAAAATTCTTTTTCTTTAAATTTTTGTTTTACGCTTCACGTTTTTAAATTGACCCTCCTTTTTTGTTTGTTGCGATGAACATGTTAAGTTTTTTTTGTTTCTTTATACCTCAAAGAAACTTTAATCTTGACTTTCCTTTATGGGTCATAAGAAATTTTTATAATTTTTAACTTGCTCCTAAAGCTTTCACGTTAACATTAAATAAAGAAGGGATTGTTAAATTTTCATAAGTTCCTCGATGTTTTTTAAGGAAGCATGATTAAACATAAATCTGGTGGACTTTCGCTTTTTCGATATTTTTGTTTGACGGTAATGATTTTTTACAATAACTTAACACCTAATTATACTTTTTATACATTCCCGTCGTGCTTGGAAAGATTGTATATCAATCGAAACTAGTTGAACAGAAATATTCTGTTTTAATAAACACATATCATCGTAATTGATTGTTTTAATTAAATTAACGTTTTACGATGAACATCGAATCCAAAATTTCAAAAATATTTGTACATGTTTAAAAGTTTAAATTAGTCACATAAGTTTAATTTTAATTTAGAAATTATCAGAAATACTTTTCAACGCCCGTTTAGCGTTGATTTGTCATTATTACTTTAAGTTCTTTTGTACGTTTTAGAGTCTTTATCTACTGAAGAAGGGCAAGGCCCGAAACCAGCTATAGACAATAAACCACTCGACTATTTGTTTTATTGTTAGAAAAATTGCCCTTTAATATTCTTCGATATACATTTTGAAATAATGAGAACAAGAGAAGTTCTTTTAGAAAAGGTTTCAGAAATATGAAATACAAAAACAAGCTATCATCTTTATAGATTGACTCATAATGTTCATGATGTATAACACTTTTTTTTTGTGTTGTACATTATAAAATGAGTACCGATCTCTAACCACAGTTCTACTATAATACTTATAGATTTACACGTGGAAAGCTACCGTCTTGTTGACAGTTATATTATTTGAACGTTTATATTCACCTGTGTTTATTACACTGCAAACCAATAATATGTTGCTCTGCACAAATTATCAATACTATATGGTAATTCTAAAGTAGCGCTTTGTGCACTAAGATGCACAATGTGGCATACATATTTTATTAACTGAACGGTAGGAGTTTGCGCTTTTAATAGCGTAAAAACCGATTTAATTTTCCCACACATATTATTTGCACCATCTGTAGCAATACTTAAGATTTTGTAAGACAGAAAGATTATTTTTATTAAAAAAATTGATAAGATCTTCATGTGGGTCTTGAGATAGTGTTCCCACCTCTATTATTCCTAACTTTTCAGTAATTAATTTACATTTCGCTTACTAAAGTATCTTATATATTGCGATTAAAAAGACGATGCATAAAAAGCTACTTTCCCAAGCCCTTGTTACCAACACTTACTTCCCGCGTTCCTACGGTTGCACCTCTCCTGGTTTTAAATCGTGGTGGGAGACAACTTTCAATTTAGTAAACATAACCTTAAACTCATACGCATAAGATAAATAAATTTACTCTCGTTAAGCAAGATTCGAAATAAATTCTCTCTGGAGTTAAACTTGAATTATGATAAAAATAAATTTAAAAGAATTAATTAATCTGTCTCTACCAATTACTTGATCATCATAAAATTCTTGAAGGAATGTTCAAAAAATACTTCTAGCAATTCATCATGTTACCATTTAATGAATATTTGTAGCAAAGCAAGGTACCTTTGTGCATTGACTGTGTCATAGAAAAATACAGAGCTACTAATTTTACGTCTTGATTATGATATAGATTGCTATGATCCATACATTTTAACGCGATATAACTGTTCTTCATAAATTTTTTCACAACTGTATGACACGATACGAAGAACAATCCTGTTTGTTGTGATAATTGTCGTAAAGGTTTCTGGAGACTTTGCTTTGGGAGGTTCGGATATCTCAGTAACTTCTTTGTTTAAGTTTTCGGTCGACCAGGGCTTTTTCCAAGACCAACATTTCCAGAATCATAAAAGCGTTGAAACTGTCCTAATGTGATTACATTAAGTATCGTAAATCACTGAATTTTCGGGGAATATTTAATTTCCCCAATATTTAATTTCCTTCTTGAGGAATTCACATTTTTATAAATTAATTTAGAAATTTGCTGTGTTTAGACGATCAAACACTTTTATCAACTTTTGTATGTGCTCTTGCAATGATGAAGAGTAAATAATGATATCATCAAGATATACTAAGCATGTGTCTTCTAATAAACCACGTGGGGCATTTTTCAATCCCTTTGAACGAAGAATGAGAATGAGAATGCCTTTCGCATTCTTTTAAGTTCGAAATGTCCCTGTTCGGTACTGAATGCTGTTTTTTCTGTATCTCCTGATTCCATTTCAACCTGGAATTTGCTCTACCCAGAGTATCTAATATATCAGCGATGTTTGGTATTGAATATTTGTCTTTAATCATCTTTTCGTTTAATTGTCGGAAGTCAACTACCATTCGGTTTTTAACTCTTCCGCCTTTTTGGGTTGTTACGATGTGAACAGGCGCATTCCAAGGTGAAACGCTTTCTTTCACGATGTCTTGTCGTAAAACTGCCAAATTTGGTTTTTTATTTCCTTTTTTGTTTTGATTGGTTGACGGTAATTTCGGACGTAGACAAATAATAGACCTATTATCTTTAAGGTTAAGATCGTGTTTTATTTTATGAGCAAAGGTTAATTTTTGTCCTTCTAAATGAAATAAATGTTCATATTTTAATAATAAAACTTGAAGTGCTTTCTTGTCTTCTAAATTTAAATGATCCAATTTCGTATTTGTTTTAACATTTTCTACTTGAAGTGCCGCTAAATGGTTTTTATCGATGAAACTGTAACCGATGTTTATTTCTTCTTCAATTTCGCTTACTGCTTGTAATTCTACCGGTGTTGAGTTCAAACGAATCTAGTTTCCACGAATGTTTGTAACAATAAGTTGTGTTTCGTATTTTTTTACGTTGACAAGTGCTTCCGGAATGATTACGTTATTCGTATCATCTTTTATTTCAGGAAATAATGCTAAGCCATTTTCGATGTTAGTGACCTGAAAGTTCATTAGTGATTGCGAAAATGGTTTTATTTGTGTATTATTAATTTTATAAGGGATTATTGTATTATCTGTTACAACAATCTGTTTCTTTGTATCGAGTGAAGCTCCTAATTTCGTTAATAAATCGAAACCAAATAAACCACCAAATGTATTTGAAAAATCAAAACAGACAAATAAACGATATTCCGGTGATTTAAAAATGTCAGAAAGAGGTGCATAAATCGCGCTTTTCGTTTTTTCAATTCCGTGAGGTGTTCTTATATTAAATTGTTGAGTATCAAAAACAAAAATTAGTAAAAATTAAAATGTAATGTAAAAATTATCTTCGGTTGTATTCGATGGAAGTTCAACATTGTTTGACATCCAGTGCCTCTTTGGGAATGGTCTATCGATTGATGACGCTGGACGTTTATTGTTGTTGTCAATTTCCATCGGTGTTGGCTTCGTTACCCACTATTGAGCAGATGATCTAATAAATGGTTGATTATTTGATTGCTGCGGATAGAACGTTGGTCGTGGTGGCATTACTGCAGGTGGAATGTATTTATTCTGTTGAACACATAGTTTTGTTTGTATCGGTGACAATCTCTGCATCTGTATTGGTCGACTTGCAATTATTGGAGGTGGTCTAATAATGTTTAGCGTAATTCGTAATCTCTAATGCGTACCCTTCTGCTGTCTATGTCGATTGGTTGTCTTAATTTCACCTCTAGACCGATGTTGTGATTGATTAAGTCTAATCCGAAAAAATATGTTCTTAAAGCAATCTGGTTATACGATGTTCTTAAAGTAATCTGGTTATACGTACTGTTTAAGATTACGTATAGCGATGTCGTTTTCTTCTAGGTTTATTTTTGATAGAAGAGTATAAAGTGTTGATTTAATTTTGTTGGTATAACTTGCGGTAGTATCATCCTTTCATCCTTATAGCAAAATCATACATCCTTTTCACAGCTGACGCTGGATCTTCGGCTTTTGTTTTATTTAAGGGGCGGCTACATTTGGTAACTATATATATATATATATATATATATATATATAATTGGTAATTCGTTTCACGGATGGAGAAGTATCGTTTCACGGATATGTATTCTGGTTGATCCCAGGTATCTTCAGTGCTTTATCGTAGACTCAACAGTCTGTCAACAGTAGACTACGACAAAGCACTGAAAATGCCAAGTGAGATCTTGGCGAAACGTCTGCCCCTGTCCACAGGGAATAACCAAGAAGATGAACGGATGATACCTCGGATCAACAAGAATACATATATACAATTATTTACCCACCTTATAGCAAAATCACAACAATCGCAAAATCAATTTTTGTCTTAAGAAAGACAGATAATATTAACACTATGACTGCCACGTCGTTCAAATATGCAAGACATGTAAGCTTCCGAAGGGGCCATGTCATTCATATATGAAAGACAATGAAAACAGAAAATAAATTGATATACAAAAAAAGAAAGGAAAAATGTTGATAATTGTTCAAAACAAGCTTATATGTGCTTGTTAGGTTAGATTGATAGGTTAGCATAAAAATTTCCGCTTGGCCCTGAGGAAATATCCCTGATAAGAGCTTGGCAGTCAAAGTATTAAATAAATACGCGAAAGTGCGGCTACTCTTATTATAAATGTTAGTAGCTTATTTCAGAAATATTGTAATATATTAGGTAATTAATGCATGTATGAGCATATACCGGGTGTCCATTTAACGTGACAGAACTGAATATTTCAAAAACTACGGATTGGACTGACTTTCGGATGAAATTTGTTCGGTTTAAAAGGAGACGTTCAATAGTGATAATGATAATCCCGTCTCTCACCCCCTGACGGCAGAACGACTTACAAATTTAAAACACGAATCCCATTGTTTTACGACATAATTAGATTTTTCGGAAAAATTACATTGATTTGATCTACGGTTTTGATGAATTTTATATTTGTAAGTTGTTTTCATTTCCGCCATCAGGGGATAAGAGACAGGATCATCTTTACAACCAATGAATGTCCCTATTCAAACCAAGCATTTTATTTGAAATTTGTTTTTAGTCGGATGCATAGTTTTTGAGATATTATGTTTTGTCAGGTTAAATGTATGATCTGAAAAACGTAAGAGCAGTAGGTCAAGTCAATATAATGGCGACGTTTCCAAGCGTTCTTTTAGCACCTCGATGAATGAATGGATAACATACCCAATTCGCAGTTTGGTAATTTCTTTAAATCGCTCTTTTATCTGCAGTTTACGGTTGTTGTTGATAACATAACCTTAAAAAGTGTTGTTTTGTAGTTTAATCTTCAAAACAGATTGCAGGTGTTCGTAAAAAGAGCAGCAACATGGCATGTTACTTTATTCATCACGTTTTATTTTATTTTTCTTTTTTTAATTTGTATGAGTTAAAGTGTTTGATCTTTAGGGAATCAACTAAGCCCTACTTTAAAAAATGGGAAATTAACT
This sequence comes from Onthophagus sagittarius, assembly GCA_036711965.1. Classification (NCBI taxonomy): domain Eukaryota; kingdom Metazoa; phylum Arthropoda; class Insecta; order Coleoptera; family Scarabaeidae; genus Onthophagus; species Onthophagus sagittarius. The sequence continues at coordinate 670,115 of JASERS010000014.1, forward strand.
ATCCGCATTTATTTCAATTAAAATTCATAAATTATTGGACAATAAAGCAACACTTTGACGTATTGATGACGTGCGACTCAATGGTCGTGGAACAGATTTATGTATAAAACTTTTTATTTATTTAAATACTTGAATTAATTTCATTTTTGTGTTCTGCAAAATAAATTTAAACAAATAAAATTTATATTGATGAAAAATGGATAAGACATTGATATTTTTATAATGAAAAAAATTAAACAACTATCATCGAATAGAGATTATGAAAAAATAACAACAACAATAATAATCAACATAATACAACAACAATTTTCATAAAATTACATTTTATTCCTAAACTTCTTCAAATTCCTCTTCCTCTTCCTGTTCACCTCTTTCAAACTCTACTTCTCGATAACAGTATTCTTCAGTTATCTTATGCGTATGACCTTAACTGACATGACTGCGTATGGAATTCTTCCACATTATTGGGGTAATCGTTGCATTGGCTTCATCCCACGTTTCTAAACATTTTTCTTTTCCATATCTGTTTGTATATCTATTTTCCAATATGCCGATTGTGATAGTTCTTCGCAAAACCCCGTATATTTTCAATAGAATTAAAGATGCAATGCTATGGAGGTAATCTTAATGCTTTGTCTGTTTATATTGGACTGCCATAGTATCTACAATATAAGTATTATTAGGCTTCTGTTGAAGTGTATTCATTTCTATTAACCAATCTTGAATTCTGCCTTTTATTCATGAAATACTTGGGATTTTATGTTCTAACACCGAATGATACCTTGCGTTAACCATAATAATTAATGATGGTTTCTTCAAATTTTTTAACAAATTTTCTTCAAACTAATGGCGAAAGTTTTGATGGTTCATTTCTCCATGATAATAAGTATTTTTAGTTTTTCATGAAAAAACCAAATCTACTCCTGGAATGAAACCATTTTCGTTACTTGCATGTACAATAGCATATCTGACACTCTCCCTATTGATACATCTCACTGATTGGCTATGTCCATCTTGCCAAAAGCTTCCGGTACTATAATTTTGATAAATCCATGTTTCATCTAGAAATACAAACTGCCGTTCCTTATTGTTTTTGTTGCAAGCATATTTATCTAAAAAAGAAAAGCGATCCAAAACAACATGTGGTAATTCCATGAGACCTATCTTGCGATAATCCTTTGTTCATCAAAATCCAATTTTTTTTTAAATCCTCCATAATGATGTTCTACTACAATCTATGATTTCCTTTTCTTTTAAATTCTCCAGCAAATGGTTCAATGATATATGTTCTTTCTTCTTACACATTTCATGAATGAGAGATTTATTCGGATGTTATTTTGAATCATTTAATCAATATCGGTTATTGGTTTCCGTTTCATAAGTTGTTTGTAATTATTACATTCTTTATTACCACTCAGGCGTGATATGGTGCTCCTTCCAATTCCTAGTGCAACAGCAATGCACTATAATAAACACAGATTATTAATATTGAACTATTAATTTCATTTATTTGAGTTACCTCGTTTACTGCATTTCTAGGAATGAAAGAACCTCCATTATCACGCTCTTTCCTAAAGTAATCCACCAACTTTATGATGGTTTCCTGAGCGTCGTTGCTATACTTCGGCATTCTATAAAATTAAATTACCTCCTACAAAACAACAATAAATTAACAAAATTTAATTATTTCTTTACTTACTTGACTCACATGACATCTTCGCATCGATCTGCATCTCCCCCATCAATATGCGGATACATAACTTTTTCTAAAATTATTGCGATGACCGGTCGCTGTACCGGATGTCATAAACTTGAGACGTGATATTTGACTTCTAAAACAAACGATAGGTGGCACGATAGGAATGTCTAATTCGGATAGTTTATTTACAAAACCATTCAATAATTTCCGAATTATTACATTCCTCCCCCTTTAAAGAAATTGCCCTCAATTTTCGCTTATCAATTGTGGAAGGATGCTCGCAAGCGATTACTACATGAACCAAACGGTTGAGCCGCATCATCGGCTCTCCTACTGAACACAAGTCTTTGCGAGGTCCTCTCTCATTACATCAATTAAAGTGACAAAATTTCCTTTAAAAAAGTACAATAAGACATTACACAAAATAATCTTCATCCATTTGAACCAACCCTTTGGTACCCCCTCACCTTGGGCACTGCTAGATTAGGACGGGGTTGTGGCACCTCCTGTACCTCTGGTATGCGTCCATGATATTGGCTTTTCTGCAGATAAGCGTTGGTCGGTTGGCTTTGCAAAGATTGTGTTTTCTGACTCGACGATGCTGTCATAATTTTAATGAGTAAGTTTAATTAGTTCGTCGGAGTCAGTTACTTCGCTTCCCTTTCATAAGACACGTTGTGATTTGTTCTGGAGCACTTGCGGTTATCCACATGCTCTCCCAAAACGTGTATCCGCACATGGTGTACACACTTTGTACAGACACGTGATTCCACTGGGCAGAACCATCTGTTTCTTGGCAAGCCTGGCTGGTACTACTCTCTCTTCCAAAGTAATTTTCGGCGCCCGTTGCGCGATTATATACAACCAACGATCTTTTGTCATCTTCCTTTTGGAATATGTTATTGCATACCATTGTGGCTAACCATGTGGTAACTGCAACGACCCCCACACGGCCAATTCAACAGCGTACCTCACATACACCGAAGCTCTTACCTGAAGAAATATATGGTTATGTGAACCAAAAATTGACTATCCCAGAAAGATGATCCCGCTAGCACCGACCGCTATGATAACTTCCTGGATTGTCATAGGGTCCAGAAATTCAGTACCGTTCCAAGAACCAGCCACCCCATACCGACCCCGCGCCTCTAGCGCACTCCTCCGCGGGTCAGGTGAGTCAATCTGACTTCTTCGAGCTTGGCAATTTGATGGCCGAAATAAAGAGACTCGCTAACACAACCGCTCTCATTAACATCTTAAAAACAATTAAAAACCTAATTAATAATGACAAATCGCCAGGTAACGTACTATATGCTACTCAAACACTGTACCAAAACTTATCCAATGTATAAATTAATAATAGCACACTTTAACACCAACAGCCTAATCAACTTCCTATCCCGATTCAATGTTGACATCCTTCCCCTTAACGTGCCAGAGTTCATTTCTTCCGAGCAAATCATATTTCCGGGCATCACCCTCTATAGAAGAGACCACACCCGACGCTCCAGAGAAGTAGCACTCCTCATCAAAAACTCCATTTCACACATTCAAATCTCCCAACTAGACCTCAATTATCTCGACCTATGAGGTTAAAACTCCCCAACAACCTACGTATCTACCCTCTATAGCAGCCCTAACTCTGCCAAATCTCTAACACCAAAGGTGGCACACTGTTTAACTCTACACATTCCCGAAAAATCTTCGTTCTCGTACCACGCAAGCACCCACAATAATCGACATTGCCATAGCAAAAAATATTCCTTCAACAGTTCTCAACGACCTCTCATTCGACCACTACTCCATTCTCATAAAAATAGGACCTATTCGTCCCTTCACAACATTTCAATAAAATACATAACTTCAGATCCGCAAAAGTAGATAGATAATGCCGATTCTGGAGCGGAAGTCCTCCGGGAGGATCGGAGGATCGGGCGACGGTGGCGCCACCTAGCGGTGAGTAGTGGGACTAAGCATGCTGTGGGCGGTGGAACTACTAAAGTTAGTCCTCACATGATCGGTCGATGGTGGCGCCACCTAGCGGCGGGCGGTCAAACTTCTGAAAGTAGTCCTCAGAGGATCGGTCGATGGTGACGCCACCTAGTGACGGTCGGCCGAACTTCTGAAAGTAGTCCTCCGAGAATCCCCACAGAGGAACCTTCCTCAAGTCCAGGTCGATGGTGGCGCCACCTATCGGCGGGCGACCGAACTTCTGAAAGTAGTCCTCCGAGGATCGGTCGACGGTGGCGTCACCTAGTGACGGTCGGCCGAACTTCTGAAAGTAGTCCTCCGAGAATCCCCACAGAGGAACCTTCCTCAAGTCCCGGTTGACGGTGGCGCCGTCTGGCGGTGGGCGACGGAACTTCTGGAAGTGGTCCTCCTCAGAGGATCGGAGGATCGGCCGACGGGGTGGCGCCAAACGGGGGATCGTTAAGGAGAGAGAGAGAGAGAGATAGGTCGCTGTCCGACCAACCGACGTTTCGATCCTCCTCGAGGAGGATCGATTTAAGGAGATGATAGGTTCCTGTCCGACCGACCGACATTTCGATCCTCCTCGAGGAGGATCGATTTAAGGGGATGATAGGTCGCTGTCCGACCGACATTTCGATCCTCCTCGAGGAGGATCGATTTAAGGAGATAGGTCGCTGTCCAACCGACCGACGTTTCGATCCTCCTCGAGGAGGATCGATCGACGACGATGAATTGCGCAATGTTAGGCAATTTTTTTTTGCTAAGTGAGAATTCTGAAGCGGAATTTATCCGTGAGGAATGAGAATTCTGAAGCGGAATTTATCCGTGAGAAATGAGAATTCTGAAGCGGAATTGATCCATTAGGATCGAAAGGATCGATCGATTGATGGTTCCCCAACCCATTGTTATTATTTAAGTAAAAGAAGGAAAAGGTTTCGATGGCCCAGTGGTATTGATGAAATTAATGAAATATATAATACTTACTTATTTAATGAAATTTACGCGAATTGAACCGACGACGGTATGTTTAAATATAAATACTTTATAGATAATAAACCACTGAACCACCGAAACCTTTCAGTTTAATATTAAAAACTTAAGTAATATCGTGATAGCTGGAAAGAGAAATGGAAGCAAAAAAAAATTTTTGTGTTTAAGAAACTCATTTATTATGATTTAATTTTTCAATGAAAAATGTTTACATATTGGTTTTAATAATACAATCACCAGTTAAAAAATGCTAATGTCAGGATTATCATTTATAAGTTTTTTTTTCTGACGCATGTGTTGCTTACGTCATTTTAGACGCGAATAGACGAGTACGAGCGCTGTTGTTTACGTCATTTTTTACACGTATAAACGCGTCTAACTCAGTAGACTCGGCTGCCAATTTTAAAACTTACTTTTTAGTTTCTTATAATTAAACACTATTGTTAATACCATGATGACCCCAAGCTAAAGTGTTGATCCCATCATTACAAATAAATCGCTTAGAGTCATTTGGCGAAAGAACCAATTCATTTTGTATAATTGTAAAAATTCTGTGACTAAAACTTCTAAAAGATAATTGTTTTTTTAATAAAACTGATTTTGAATTTAGGCAATCAAGGTAGTTCTCAAACGCAATTTCATGTTTAACTACGGCTTTCTTTACACCTTTGGATTTTTTTGTAACTCGCCCATCGGCGACCCTATTAGCATATACCTTTGATCTTAAACCGATAAATTCTATCATTGTTTTTCCACAATTCTCATCTTTCATTTTACCTAAAACAGCTTTATTACACAACGGGATGTCAAAAAGATTATCAAGACAGTAATTCGATGTGTCAAATTTATCTAAATTTATTTTCACATCCTTGTAAACGTCATCCGAATTAATTAGTACGGTGAAGCTATCGGTGTCCATGTAACATAATCGAATACATTCACCATACTTCGGTTTTAAGAAATCATAATAAAATTCATACATTAATAATTTTGAAAGCTCTAAAACCGTAAAACCGATATATAGAGGTTTATCGTAAACCACGTGGAGACGATCCATTTGAATAGCTGAAAATGTTTCAGTAAACATTTTTATACATTTAAAATTTAATTTAGCGATTAAGTTGCGCGCTCCAAGACGCGGTCGACCTGCAGTTTCACCAGTGTGAATATCATCCCAACTGGTCACTAATCTCACGTCGACTCTTTTATCAACATTTTCCATTGTTTTTCCAAAAACCGAATTATTCGTCAATTTAAAAAAGTCTTTTTCAAACGCATTCTTAGCGGATTGGCGCAATTCCGTATTTTTGTCGATGTAAGATTTCAACCACGCAGACTGTTTGAACGATAAAACTCTATTAAGTTTACTAACAATAAGACCGTGAGCAACGGCTTGTTTTAAATTGCTATAATGGATCACATAGTTCTTTTTATTAAATAAATTTGGAATCAATCTTTCATCGCTTTTACATTTACCATTAGGTGGTACAATGTTTTCAGATAGAAAAGGTCATTATGTGCATCATGTAAATATTCAGGATATTCGATATCCACGTCCAAAATGTAGCCGAAATTTGAAGTATCCGAAATATTATTAAAATTAAAATTTTTAATTTGGGTTTCGTCTAACCATTCAAAATTTGAAACGGGTATATATTGAGACATCGCCCACCCATACAAATTATTGGCGTCCCAATACATTAAATACCTTGATGGTAAATTGGGGTTATAATCATCCATATATTTATTATTGGCTTTAGCAGATCGTAGGGAGCATTGAGAAATACCTCCACGGATACCTTTCTTAATAAAATGAACTTGATCTATATTCGTCAATAATTCTAATTTAATTTTAGTAAATTTCAACATAGCGTCCCAAGACAATCCCGGTGCCGTATAATAATGAGCGGGATCTAAACCGTATGTTTTATAGCAAACTTGTCTGAATTTTTCAAATACATCAGCTAATAAAAGAACGTCAGTCTTTAAGTACAGGTCGGAATATTCTTTTAAATTTCGACAATTAAATTTTTCCCACACGCATTGAGCATGCGAATATTGCTCATCGCTTATATCCTCTAAATTTAATTTGTTGTAAAACGTACTCTTAGGTGGTAGTGTTGTATCATTTAGTTTATCGAAAGAGGTTATATAATTGTATGGGGATATACCCTTTTTTGTTAACAATTTAAAATGTTCAGAGTGGGGGAAGAATTTACGTATATTGATAAAGTCATATATTTCAAGGTTACCGGCTAAAGAATCTAATGAAGATGCCATAAATTTAAATGAATCCACAAATCTTAATTTTAAAAAAATATTTTCGTTAGGTTTATCTTGACTACTAATTACTCTATCGACCAACACTCTTTTACTAAAACTGATATATTTTTTCTTTATTGTTTGGCAATACGTCAAGTCCATCTGCATCCGCATCAACCATTTCTTTAATAAATAAGTGGCAATCATAACCGCTAAAATTGTGAAAAAATATTGGTATAAAATTTTGAAGTTTGAAATTTAGATTACAATTTGTATGGGCTGGACCGCGGTATTTACCGCTTATGTGACAATGGTCGCGAACCTTATCCTGATCTGAAATGAAAGGATTTTCACAAATAAAACAATTTTCAACCGAATCGAAATTTCGCTGCTCATCGATTGTTAGAGGTGATATTGGTTTTACGGTTTTGAAGTATTCGTTATAGATAAATTTGACATCATCGATTAATTTAGCAATAAAAACTTGAGGTGCATCGAGCCCCGTATAAGTTTCGAATTTATTGAAACTGCTCTCAATCGTAGAAAGGATATAATAAGCGAAACTGTAGGGTTGATGCATTTCAATTTTTTCGGTAAATGATTTCGATGAATTTGGTTCACAAGATTCGATGGGTTGTAGAATCGATTCGAAGTCCGCATATATAACGAACGGGGCCATCTGTGTGAATTTATAATTATTAAATTCTAAAATATTTTCAGGGGTGTATAAGCCGAAATAATTGGGTTTTGATTTTAAATTTTTTGTAGGAATAATTGTTCTTACATGATTACAATCGTTACTCCGGTGCGCAATTAATTTTTCTGCTGACGAAAACCGCGTTAAACATCCATCACAAAGGTGTATAGAATGTCCATGTCATGTGACCTGATTTGAAATTAATCTAGAAAAATTTTTGATTAAAGCAAAATGACCTTTCCCTTTTTCATATACATAAAGTAAATTTATATGAATATCACGTCTTTGTTTGGTAAAATAAATTGGTCCTTCAACCGTGTACTTATTTGAATTTTTAACTAACTCATAAACATTAATACTTAAATTATTTAATTTTTCTACTTTAATTATATCTTTCAAACTCACGGGAAAACTAATACCTTCTAAATTGAGAACATTTGAAAAATGAGGATAGCTCGAAGTCCGGTCTTGACTAATTTTTGCGGGATGAAGGGCCGCCGTTAAACACCACGCTAAACACGCATCATCTTCATAAATTTTTATGTTGATGCATGCGCGTTTAGCATCGATTTGATGAGGTAAACGAATATAGGATGATCCAGGTAGTGGTTCAAATTTATTAACGTTCACGAGCATGTAGGATATTGAGTGGAAAGCCCACCCTGATCCACGCTCCTGAAACTCTTCACTTTGATTCTAAATCCCCTGCATCATCTCATTGTAAACCTCATCGACATTTGTAGCTTGTGTAATAACATTAAATTTTGTATTAAAATTCTTTTCGGAAACAATTACATCCTCTGCGCCGGTATCGTCAAAGCCGGACTTAACAAAATTAGCGATTAGTTCAATTTGTACTTTAATTGAACCGAACCTACAAATGTTGTCGTCAATGAGCTGATTTACTACCCCGCGCGATCTTTGGAGGTATGAAGGTATATCGTCCTCCGGTAATACACCCATTAATTTATAACAACAAACCCTATCTTTAAAACAACTAGTAATTTTCTCAACATCACATCCTGCAATATTTTTCTTGGTGTGATGTCTACGAAAATGGGCTTGAAGAGCGTTTACTGAAGAATACGTGTTTCCACATACTTCACATACCCTACGTTTCATCCCCCGACCTTTAGACACTGAAGGGGTTGGATGTTCGTCAGAAATTTGATTATTCCCTACCACCAAAGATCTTGAAGTAGATGGACGTTCAATGGGAATTTGATGATTTCCGACCTCCAAATTTCGTGCGATTGTTGATGACGCTTCACGTGTAACCACGGGGGCTGGTGGTGCTTCAATCACGTTTACTCCATGCACTTTTCGTTGGTGTCTAACTAAATTGTCTGATCGCTTAATTTGTTTATAGCAAATTAAACACTTATTGGTAGTGTTAGTTTCATCCACGTGGGAATTTTTAATATGCCGATTTAAATTACTTTTACATGAAAATGACTTTCCGCAAACCTCACAGAGAAGCATTTTTACTCGTTAGAAAGTAAGTTGTACCAAAACAGGTGTTGGGTTTGATAAAGTCGAATGAAGAATGACTATAGAGAACAATGGGACGTCTGTTTTTAATGGAATAGTTTACAAGGTCATCATGGCAACGATATAATTAGATTTGAAAACAATTTTTTTATTTTGATATCAGAATATATAATAAAAACAATAATATGTTGTTTTATTTTTTTTTATTATTATTTATAGCTAATTACATATTTTGAAAAAATAATAAACAAATATAGGTACTTAAAACAAATATTATATTTTTTGAAATTCGATTAATGGAGTTTCTCGTCCTTTGATGACCTTGAATCCTTTGATGATGATACAGTACTGTCCGGATTGAAATTCCTTTATTCGATTTCTTTCTCAAACCAATCGACAAATCGTTTGGGTAGAAATAAACTTCCTTCTTCAAATTCGACCAAAATTGTCTTTCCATAACTTGTAGTTAGTGATTTTACAGTTATTATTTTATATTTGTTATCGATTTTTAATTCTTCCGCTTTAATTTGTTCTTTAAAATTGGCTACACCAATCGTATTTAATTCTCGTAAATCCATTGTCTGTGTTATAGGAGCACAAAATTACGTAAAATAAAAAACTGTATGACACTTCTTTTGCATGAGAAGGTTGCAGTACTAATAGTAATAGCAATTAAATATCCGTTTTTATAACAACTATAAAATTCCCCCACACTCATCCCCTCTCCTTAAAAAATATATTTTAGATAATAACTACGCATTTCACGGTGAACATTTCTAATGCATTTTAATCAATTTTTTAATGATTTTGAATTGATTTAAAAAAATAAAATGTAAGTTAAATTAAAAAAAGTTGTTTTATTCCTTTAGAAAACGATATAAAATGGTCACATTTTATAGAGTACAATTGCTTAATCTATTTTTCTTACGATTAACACAACAAGAATTAGTTTTTATTAGCTTAGGTACAATAGGTTCATTTTCGATATTAACAATTTTGTTTGCATTTATATATTTTTCTAAAAATTTCTTTTTTTGATATCCCTTAACATAAACGGTAGTAAAATCATCCTTAATGTGTTTATTTAATATTGTTTTAATATTTTCTTCTAAATCAATATAACCTTCATTGTAGCTTATGTTTAATAAATTGCGTTCTATCCAAAACACTCCACGTTTCACTTTTGACGATAAAAGTTGATACGGAGTGGTAGGTTTGAAGAGAAAATTGAATGTTTCGCTTCCATCGGTTATGTTCATTTCCTTTGGTGTAAAATCGGGTATGTTAAATCCTTGTATATCGATAACTAAAACGTTTTCAGTTACTTTCTTCTTATGCGTAGAAAACCTTTCGTTATAAATTTTTGAACGATGTGAAGGTGACAGGATCGGATTCAGTATAGTTTGCAAGCGATTAATGTTATCTGAAAACCGTTGTCGATCAGTCGCACTAAATAACCAAGGCGAGCTTCTATCCTCTTCATCAAACCACTCGTACGTTATTGTAACTCCAAAAGTAACCTGTTTACGAGGCATAATTTTTTTGTTTTATTTTACACAATCTTCCGGACGATACCACTCAACGGTTCGTACTGAACGATGTTGTCGTGAAGAATCAGACAGTAAGCCACGGTTTCCGGATCAAATGACCTTGAACACTCGAGTTCTAATTTAAGTCTCGAGTCGACGGTACCAGATTTAAGTGATTCATTTTGATTCGAATAATCTATGACGAAAAGCGGATTACCTCCAAACTCATCGTAATCGAGGAGCGGTTCTGCTGCGTTTTTAAAATAAAAGCTCGACTGAAAAGCCGAATAATTACGATAAGCGATTACGTATCGCTTCTCGTTCATTTCAATGTTCATCGCATTATACGGATAATTTTCCGCGTTCAAATACAATTTAATATTTGTAATCGAAGAATGATCAAAAATTCAGGCATCCTGTTTAAAATTATCTTTTCTATTATTTTGGAAACCGATTATAACGTAGCGTGGTTTTTCTAAGTTTGTACTCGTTTTTACAGGCCATATATCGGTTTTGGTTCTCCGTAAAGCAGGCAATTCGTACAATTCCCATTTTCTAAACGGAATATAAACCGGTTTGTTATCACGTAAATTAGATAGCAGTTGAAGTAGTGTTTCATCGTTAACGGTTACGTGTGGCACGTGCCATTCGATCTTTTCAATTTCGATAGTAGCTTTTCTATTACCGTCAACATTTATGTAGCAGTTATCATCCGTTCTGCTGCGCACCAAAATAAGTTCCTGACTGACGTTTATTAAGATCTTTTGATAGACTTCAGCGAAACCCATTACAAATTTTAACGGAATGCTTGCGTTAAATCTAGTCTCTTTGGATGTTGGTTGCCCCTGATTTAAGGGGTTCCATCCGGCGGTGATTAGAGCCTTCGAATCGTTTTCATTGTACGAAAGTAAGCCTTTCATAGTTGTCGTTATACCGGGTTTACTACATCGATCTATTTCAACACCATTGATTTCATAGCGAATTTGTTCAAAAAGGAAGGCATAGGCATTGTTTGTTAACTGACATTTATCCGTAGAAGTAGCATCTCCTCCAACAGTAGTAAATTTACCCTCGATGTAGATTTCACTTTTACCAGGCAACGTGTAAATGTCCTGATGTGCGATGCATATACGTATTTCATCATTTAAATTGAAATTATTATTCCTCGGATAGTAAGTGTGAAATTCCTGTTTGGTTATAACTTCATCAAAATTAGGATTGTCGAATATTTCCAATTTTTCCAATGTTATTAACCTTTAAACCGAGTGATTGAAGAAACGTAATATTTTCAGATGTTAACTGCGTGCGAGATGGACGATTAATGCGAGAATTACATCCACTTCCCTCTTTTAAAGGAATTAGGTCGGAAGTAGAACGTTTTTTTTTTCGTTGTTAAATACCAAACCCATTATTACGACGATTATTATTATAATTATAGTACTTTTTTAAGCTCGAGTCTCACGACAATTGTTTCTCCTCGAAAATCAACCGGATCGCCGTCTTGGTTCAATATAGTAAGAGTTATATTATCGATTTTATTTGTATTGACAGGTAGGAAAATGACGTGTTGAGGTTCAATGTTAATACTATAACCCGGTTCGACTTGCGGAGCAAATTCGTAAAGCGTATGCACCAGACGTGTGTTGTAGTAGGCTGCCGTTGTAATATTACACTCTATACGTATAGTAACGACTTTTATAATCTGCACTGGCAAATCTGAAGCGTGTTCCCGACCGGCCTCCAAAATTTTACTACTAAATCCCAACATTTTTCCTATAGAATTTGACTTTTTGAAATTGATTCGGTATTTACAGCTTATAATACATCTCAATGTATTATTATTGGGTTTAATGGAAATAGATGCTTTACCTAAGATACCCTTCAAATAGTCCTCAATGTCGCTTATCTCATACGATCCTACGGGGATCTCAATAACTTTATCATCATCGTCATAGTAAAACTTATTCGCACCCTCAACTACTGAACTACTGAATCGAAGTAGTCCACTCGATTTCCTCGTTTTACATAGGCTACCCAGTGCGTACCCGGTCCCGACTTGGAATCTAAATTAACGACTGCACACTCGTTCTTTCTGGGAGAATCCGGTAAAGTGTCTCTTAAGAATACGCCCCTAAAACCCGGTATATTTTTAGCGATCTCGGAAATGTCATAATTAGAAAGTGGTCGGAGAGGCAGTCGTTCGATTAGTTTTTTTTTCTAGATTGTCTTTTCAATCCCGTTCCTTGTTTGTATGGTTTGAGGTAGAGGCCGTTACCGTCTTTGTTTTTGACGACGCCCAAGCGGGCTATTGCTTCTTCAACAATTTTATTATGACGTTTCGATTCATTCATTTGATACCGAGAGGCTTTCGCCTTGTTGACTGCGGTTGCTATACCGGCCGCACCACCCGCTAAATTGCCAAGGGCGCTCAACCCGGCGAATATCGGAATTAAGGGTAGAACACCGCCGTCAGTTTTAGGAATTGGAAGTGTTCTGGTAGCCGCCTTGATCGCATCCGGTGTTAATTTCGCCTTCTTCTTCTTCTTCTCATTACTCTTCCTCCTCTTCTTATTAATAATACTTCCTTTCACAGTTTGTATGGAAGTTTTCCGAAATAATTCCAATCCGTTTCCAGAACGTATCTTATTCTTTTTAGCATTGCATTTCTTCTTGAGACCCATGCCCAATTTACGTTTGATTTTCATAGCACTGGCGACGACCATGGCGGCCGCTTTTTCACCGAAATTCGCGTCGTTCGCTTTAACTCGTTCCCAAGCTCGCTCCTCTAGCGTTCGGTCCGCTTCGTGTCTCTTCGATAGATCTTTGTTCTGCGCGTAGAATATGTCGTGGGACTTGCAAGCTGAATCGAGGGGGTTAATGCCGGGATCGCCTCGTGCCAAACGTTTTGCCAACTTCGTACCCGGTCCGCAATACGAATACGATGGAATGTGTAGTTCTACGGGTAATTTGTTGATCAGAGAATTAAGAATACCTCCACCTCGTTTGAGTGACGGCATTGAAATGATATATATTATAGTTTGTACCAGTATAAATATTTAGGTAAACGCGTGAAGTAAACTATTCGAAATGCGTCTCGTGAAGCAGAAACATGCCGTCCAGATTGTAAATTTAGACGATGATATCAAGGGAAAAGGTTGCAAAATAATGATAAGACACGGTGATAATTTTCCGGATAGCATTCGTTGTTTAGTATGTGGACCATCGAATTGTGGTAAAACCAACCTAATCCTTACACTGCTCTTCGATGAAAAGGGTCTCAGATTCGAGAACGTGTACGTCTACTCGAAATCCTTATACCAACCGAAATATGAACTTTTGGAAAATGTTATGCGTAGCGTACCAACCGTCAATTATTTCGCATTTAAAGAGAACGAAGAGATCGTGGATCCCGAAGAAGCACGAACCAATTCAGTATTCATTTTCGATGACGTATCGTGTCACGAACAGGATAAAATCAGATCGTATTTTAGCATGGGACGACATAAAGGCATCGATAGTTTCTACTTATGTCAATCTTATGCACGAATTCCAAAACATCTAATACGGGATAACGCCAATTTTATTATTCTATTCAAACAGGATAATTTGAATTTACAACATGTGTACGATGAACACATCGGTACTGATCTACCATTTGACAAATTCAGATCAATGTGTGCTGAATGCTGGAAGGATAAATATGGATTTCTCGTAATCGATAAGGACAGAGACCTAAACAATGGACGTTATAGGAAAACATTTGAATATCACATTCAACCATGATCGTCCTTATTTAAACATTACTTTATCAAAATATTCTTCATTCAACAGCCGGATGTCAGTCAGTCAGCACTGACCTATCTGTACGTCTGTCCGTCTGCCAGTCTGTCTGTCTGTCTGTCTGTCTGTCTGTCTGTCTGTCTGTCTGCCTGTCTGTCAGTCAGTCTACCTGTCTGTATCTCTGTCTGACTGATTGAGTAACCATGCCTCCAAAAAGAACCACCAAAAGGAAAGATAAAGTGAAACAGGAGATTATAAAAGCTAGTAATGCGATTCGATGGAAGCATATGGCATTAAAAATGGGACGTACTGAACTTGCAGAATCTTTAGAGAAGACGTATAAACCAATCACAATGCCTCTTAAAAATATAAACATTGCTCTTAAGGAAGAATCAAGAGCGAGATCAATAAAGAAAGAAGAACAGGATAAGGAGACAAAACAAGAAGAAGAAACACAAATGGATCATAGTACTGCTACAATCAAATCTCCTCTGCGTTCTTCCCAACAACAGCGAGAACAGTTTTTTAAACCACCATCGTACTTTATAGAATCACCACCACGAGTTGGTTTCTTAACCGAGGAAGAACATTTTACATCAAGTCCACCTGCACCTGCAGAAGATGAGCGTCCAAAACAATCGTTAGAGGAATATCGCCGACTTTATCGAGATATGAATGAAACAAATCCTCACATAGTTGATCAGTATCTCGACGCATTCCAACCATTAGCCAAGGAATACATCGATGGGTTTTTAAAAGATACATCTAATCAATATGATACTACCTATGGTATAACATACGACCCTGAAGTGAGTAAATTTAAAATAGGTAACAGTGGAATTGAGTTTGACAACAACAACAACGACATGGTAATTCAGCAACAGAAATTTAAAGGAACCCCCGGACTGTATGAACTCGTTTTTAAAGTAACACCTCAAGGAGATCTTGAAAGCGATAGGGTTGAGTACTTAAAGATTCTCGAGCTTACGAACGTACATCGTCGAGAATTCAATCCTAATAAACAATTGAAAGGTAGTACGTCGTTTAAATGGCAACATGTTATAAAACCACTTTTGCAAAAGAAACGTAAAAAGTCCTGGATCGGATATAGTCTCTCGAAAAACAATTTAACTCTAGAAACGGACGTTAAGACTCCGTACCAATACGTATATTGGGACGATGTAAACGAACTCGTAGATCGTTTATGTTTACTGATAGCGTCGCAAAGTGCCGGTCACACTAGCCACACCAATGAAATTGCGAGCATCATTGAAGAATTGAGAGAAATTGGAATTATTCAGTAATAAATACATTAATTTGTTAATTTCAGTTTAGTATTACAATGAACACTGACAAATTTGGACGTCACCTTAGTCGTGGTAAAGTTGACTTTGCCGTACAACGTATTTATCAAAAGCAACCGGTTGGATTTATTTTGACTGCGAACGGTGATCTAGACGTTGGCAATAAACCAATCGTAAACGTTGCCACACCACTTGAAGAGCAAGATATTGTCAATAAGATTTATCTTGATAGAACGATCGAAAAATTAATAGTATTATTGACTAGTAATATTACCACATATAAAAGCGACTTTGAAAACAAGCTTGTTGAGTTAAAAAAAGAAATTGTTAATTTATACAAACATGATGATAAGTTATACGAGATCCTTGGAGTAAATTCAATTAAGAAAGATGGCTAAAACTGACGTTGTAGATGAGTTGCATCGATCTGCCAGAAGAAATTTTCCCAGGAGACAAGTTGTCGTTAAAGGTATCGACGATTTATGGCAATCTGATATTGGCGAATTTACTCATTACAATAAACAAAATCGAGGTTACAAATACATTCTCTTTACAATTGACTGCTTTTCCAAGTACCTCTGGACGCAACCGTTAAAATCTAAAACTGCGATTGAGGTAAAGAAGGCAATGGAAAATGTTTTACGTCAAGGAAGATATCCAAAAAATTTACAAACCGACCAGGGAAAGGAATTCTATAATCGACAATTTCAAAATATAATGCAAACATACGGCATTAACCATTATTCAACTTATAGCACCAAGAAAGCCTCAATCGTCGAAAGAGTGATTCGAACTATTAAAAACAAATTATACAGAGAGTTTAGTTTACGCGGTAGTTTCAAATGGATCGATATAGTAGAACCAGTAACGAAGAAATATAATTCAACTATACATAGAACTATCCGAATGAAACCCTGTGATGTGACCGCAAAACACGAAAACCATCTGCTATCTTCCGTTTACTATACCAATATTAATAATACGAACAAAAAATCGAAATTTCAATTGGGTAATGTAGTTCGTATAAGTAAATATAAAACAACATTTGAAAACTGATATACGCCAAACTGGTCTACGGAATTTTTCAAGATATCCAAAATAAATAACACATCTCCGCAGACGTATTTACTGGAGGACATGGCAGGGAAGGTTTTACTCGGATGTTTCTATGAAGAAGAACTACAAAAGGCAAAACACGAGGACGTCTATTTAATTGAAAAAATATTACGTCGTAAAGGAAACAAGGTGTACGTGCAATGGTTAGGTTTAGATAAATCTCATAACAGTTGGATTCCTAAAACTAATGTATTATGAAAAATAAATAAATAAACGTAAATGTAATAAGAGTTTTTTGTTTATTTTATACTTCTTCACTCTGTAAGCAAAATTATTTATAAATAGTATCAACGATAACGTGAGCGAGGTCACCATGCGCTCTCGACTTCTAATACTACTTTTATTTCTTTTCTTCAAACTTAAAACCATCGCTGCCGCCGCCGCCGTTACGACAAGAAGGACATCGATTAATTGGAGGTGGACATCCATCAACATGGGTACTTTGTGTTGGAAGATTAAAATGTTTCCAACATGGTCGAAAAGTTTCTAATTCCATTTTTTGTTGTGGCGTTAATGAATCCCATTTATTTTCTAGCGATTGGCTTCGAACTATGGTTTGAAGTATGTAGATTGGAATGTATTGAAAAAGATTCGGTTCGATATCTTGTAAATTTCCACCATTTACTTCTAATATTTCAATAATAGCCCCAATATTATTTATAACGGTTTCCATACTGTCAATATAGAATTTGCAATATGTTAAACGAATATTTTTATTTATTATTTTACACTGGCCTAATTTTTAATAGCTCGAAATCGTAATGCACATGTACACTACTGAAAGCAATTTGTACCGGTTCCAACATATAGAAAGCATTTACTGAATTAAATTGGGATGATATTAATGCTTTTATATTTTCATACAAACCCCCTTCCAATTTTAAGCATTTCCTCAACACGTAACTATAAAACTGAGTAAATCCGCAATTTTCCAATAAAATTAATTTATTGTTTATCAACTCTTTCATTTTGTGTAAATTAATATAACAGTCGTCTTAAAATACAATTTTCTTTCCCCTACTTATAAGATGAATTTCCTCTTTTCCTTTATCAGTGACGAAAACTTCCAATCGATGATTCATTTGATCAATGGTACCTAATTTTTCAACCATAAAGTCTTCCCATTCGTCTTTCGTAAAAAATATACATCTACTTCCATATGTTATCTTTACAATAGGTATAATTCGACCTGCTAGACTTAAACCTGTACGAACACGTTTGGTTCCGGTTTTATTAAGCCCATAACTAGATTCACCGATTAATTGCTTTTCCTTCAAGATATTTTTTTCTACATTTTTTACACTGATTTCTATAAATTGGTTATAATTACAAGTGGGTACAATAACTGCATTATCGAATTCTAAATCTGATGTCTTTAAAGAGTTCATTGTTTATTTTTGTTATATTTTTTGTCCATCAAGACGCTTTGTTCATGAACTCACTGCACACCAAATTCAAACAACAACCCTACATATAGAGTTCGATTCGGGGAATGGGTGGGGGAACCATCAATCGATCGATCCTTTCGATCCTCATGGATCAATTCCGCTTCAGAATTCTCATTTCTCACCGATAAATTTCGCTTCAGAATTCTCACTTAGCAAAAAAGAATTGCGTAATATTGCGCAATTCATCGTCGTCGATCGATCCTCCTCGAGGAGGATCGAAACGTCGGTCGGTCGGACAGCGACCTATCTCCTTAAATCGATCCTCCTCGAGGAGGATCGAAATGTCGGTCGGACAGCGACCTGTCATCTCCTTAAATCGATCCTCCTCGAGGAGGATCGAAATGTCGGTCGGACAACGACCTATCATCTCCTTAAATCGATCCTCCTCGAGGAGGATCGAAACGTCGGTCTGTCGGACAGCGACCTATCTCTCTCTCTCCTTAACGATCCCCCGTTGGTGCCACCCCGTCGGCCGATCCTCCGATCCTCGAGGACTACTTTCAGAAGTTCGGCCGACCGTCACTAGGTGACGCCACCGTCGACCGATCATCGGAGGACTACTTTCAAAAGTTCGGTCGCCCGCCGATAGGTGGCGCCACCATCGACCTGGACTAGAGGAAGGTTCCTCTGTGTAATATTGGAGGATCGATTTAAGGAGATGACAGGTCGCTGTCCGACCGACATTTCGATCCTCCTCGAGGAGGATCGATTTAAGGAGATAGGTCGCTGTCCGACCGACCGACGTTTCGATCCTCCTCGAGGAGGATCGATCGACGACGATGAATTGCGCAATATTACGCAATTCTTTTTTGCTAAGTGAGAATTCTGAAGCGAAATTTATCCGTGAGAAATGAGAATTCTGAAGCGGAATTGATCCATGAGGATCGAAAGGATCGATCGATTGATGGTTCCCCCACCTATTCCCCGAATCGAACTCTATATGTAGGGTTGTTGTTTGAATTTGGTGTGCAGTGAGTTCATGAACAAAGCGTCTTGATGGACAAAAAATATAACAAAAATAAACAATGAACTCTTTAAAGACATCAGATTTAGAATTCGATAATGCAGTTATTGTACCCACTTGTAATTATAACCAATTTATAGAAATCAGTGTAAAAAATGTAGAAAAAAATATCTTGAAGGAAAAGCAATTAATCGGTGAATCTAGTTATGGGCTTAATAAAACCGGAACCAAACGTGTTCGTACAGGTTTAAGTCTAGCAGGTCGAATTATACCTATTGTAAATATAACATATGGAAGTAGATGTATATTTTTTACGAAAGACGAATGGGAAGACTTTATGGTTGAAAAATTAGGTACCATTGATCAAATGAATCATCGATTGGAAGTTTTCGTCACTGATAAAGGAAAAGAGGAAATTCATCTTATAAGTAGGGGAAAGAAAATTGTATTTGAAGACGACTGTTATATTAATTTACACAAAATGAAAGAGTTGATAAACAATAAATTAATTTTATTGGAAAATTGCAGATTTACTCAGTTTTATAGTTACGTGTTGAGGGAATGCTTAAAACTGGAAGGGGGTTTGTATGAAAATATAAAAGCATTAATATCATCCCAATTTAATTCAGTAAATGCTTTCTATATGTTGGAACCGGTACAGATTGCTTTCAGTAGTGTACATGTGCATTACGATTTCGAGCTATTAAAAATTAGGCCAGTGTAAAATAATAAATAAAAATATTCGTTTAGCATATTGCAAATTCTATATTGACAGTATGGAAGCCGTTATAAATAAAATTGGGGCTATTATTGAAATATTAGAAGTAAATGGTGGAAATTTACAAGATATCGAACCGAATCTTTTTCAATACATTCCAATCTACATACTTCAAACCATAGTTCGAAGCCAATCGCTAGAAAATAAATGGGATTCATTAACGCCACAACAAAAAATGGAATTAGAAACTTTTCGACCATGTTGGAAACATTTTAATCTTCCAACACAAAGTACCCATGTAGATGGATGTCCACCTCCAATTAATCGATGTCCTTCTTGTCGTAACGGCGGCGGCGGCAGCGATGGTTTTAAGTTTGAAGAGAAGAAATAAAAGTAGTATTAGAAGTCGGGAGCGCATGGTGACCTCGCTCACGTTATCGTTGATACTATTTATAAATAATTTTGCTTACAGAGTGAAGAAGTATAAAATAAACAAAAAACTCTTATTACATTTACGTTTATTTATTTATTTTTCATAATACATTAGTTTTAGGAATCCAACTGTTATGAGATTTTTCTAAACCTAACCATTGCACGTACACCTTGTTTCCTTTACGACGTAATATTTTTTCAATTAAATAGACGTCCTCGTGTTTTGCCTTTTGTAGTTCTTCTTCATAGAAACATCCGAGTAAAACCTTCCCTGCCATGTCCTCCAGTAAATACGTCTGCGGAGATGTGTTATTTATTTTGGATATCTTGAAAAATTCCGTAGACCAGTTTGGCGTATATCATTTTTCAAATGTTGTTTTATATTTACTTATACGAACTACATTACCCAATTGAAATTTCGATCTTTTGTTCGTATTATTAATATTGGTATAGTAAACGGAAGATAGCAGATGTTTTTCGTGTTTTGCGGTCACATCACAGGGTTTCATTCGGATAGTTCTATGTATAGTTGAATTATATTTCTTCGTAACTGGTTCTATTATATCGATCCATTTGAAACTACCGCGTAAACTAAACTCTCTGTATAATTTGTTTTTAATAGTTCGAATCACTCTTTCGACGATTGAGGCTTTCTTGGTGCTATAAGTTGAATAATGGTTAATGCCGTATGTTTGCATTATATTTTGAAATTGTCGATTATAGAATTCCTTTCCCTGGTCGGTTTGTAAATTTTTTGGATATCTTCCTTGACGTAAAACATTTTCCATTGCCTTCTTTACCTCAATCGCAGTTTTAGATTTTAACGGTTGCGTCCAGAGGTACTTGGAAAAGCAGTCAATTGTAAAGAGAATGTATTTGTAACCTCGATTTTGTTTATTGTAATGAGTAAATTCGCCAATATCAGATTGCCATAAATCGTCGATACCTTTAACGACAACTTGTCTCCTGGGAAAATTTCTTCTGGCAGATCGATGCAATTCATCTACAACGTCAGCTTTAGCCATCTTTCTTAATTGAATTTACTCCAAGGATCTCGTATAACTTATCATCATGTTTGTATAAATTAACAATTTCTTTTTTTAACTCAACAAGCTTGTTTTCAAAGTCGCTTTTATATGTGGTAATATTACTAGTCAATAATACTATTAATTTTTCGATCGTTCTATCAAGATAAATCTTATTGACAATATCTTGCTCTTCAAGTGGTGTGGCAACGTTTACGATTGGTTTATTGCCAACGTCTAGATCACCGTTCGCAGTCAAAACAAATCCAACCGGTTGCTTTTGATAAATACGTTGTACGGCAAAGTCAACTTTACCACGACTAAGGTGACGTCCAAATTTGTCAGTCATCATTGTAATACTAAATTGAAATTAACAAATTAGTGTATTTATTACTGAATAATTCCAATTTCTCTCAATTCTTCAATGATGCTCGCAATTTCATTGGTGTGGCTAGTGTGACCGGCACTTTGCGACGCTATCAGTAAACATAAACGATCTACGAGTTCGTTTACATCGTCCCAATATACGTATTGGTACGGAGTCTTAACGTCCGTTTCTAGAGTTAGATTGTTTTTCGAGAGACTATATCCGATCCAGGATTTTTTACGTTTCTTTTGCAAAAGTGGTTTTATAACATGTTGCCATTTAAACGACGTACTACCTTTCAATTGTTTATTAGGATTGAATTCTCGACGATGTACGTTCGTAAGCTCGAGAATCTTTAAGTACTCAACCCTATCGCTTTCATGATCTCCTTGAGGTGTTACTTTAAAAACGAGTTCATACAGTCCGGGGGTTCCTTTAAATTTCTGTTGCTGAATTACCATGTCGTTGTTGTTGTCAAACTCAATTACACTGTTACCTATTTTAAATTTACTCACTTCAGGGTCGTATGTTATACCATAGGTAGTATCATATTGATTAGATGTATCTTTTAAAAACCCATCGATGTATTCCTTGGCTAACGGTTGGAATGCTTCGAGATACTGATCAACTATGTGAGGATTTGTTTCATTCATATCTCGATAAAGTCGGCGATATTCCTCTAACGATTGTTTCGGACGCTCATCTTCTGCAGGTGCAGGTGGACTTGATGTAAAATGTTCTTCCTCGGTTAAGAAACCAACTCGTGGTAGTGATTCTATAAAGTACGATGGTGGTTTAAAAAACTGTTCTCGCTGTTGTTGGGAAGAACGAAGAGGAGATTTGATTGTAGCAGTACTATGATCCATTTGTGTTTCTTCTTCTTGTTTTGTCTCCTTATCCTGTTCTTCTTTCTTTATTGATCTCGCTCTTGTTTCTTCCTTAAGAGCAATGTTTATATTTTTAAGAGGCATTGTGATTGGTTTATACGTCTTCTCTAAAGATTCTGCAAGTTCAGTACGTCCCATTTTTAATGCCATATGCTTCCTTCGAATCGCATTACTAGCTTTTATAATCTCCTGTTTCACTTTATCTTCAGTCAGTCAATCAGTCAGACAGAGATACAGACAGGTAGACTGACTGACAGACAGGAAGACAGACAGACAGACAGACAGACAGACGGACAGACGTACAGATAGGTCAGTGCTGACTGACTGACATCCGGCTGTTGAATGAAGAATATTTTGATAAAGTAATGTTTAAATAAGGACGATCATGGTTGAATGTGATATTCAAATGTTTTCCTATAACGTCCATTGTTTAGGTCTCTGTCCTTATCGATTACGAGAAATCCATATTTATCCTTCCAGCACTCAGCACACATTGATCTGAATTTGTCAAATGGTAGATCAGTACCGATGTGTTCATCGTACACATGTTGTAAATTCAAATTATCCTGTTTGAATAGAATAATAAAATTGGCGTTATCCCGTATTAGATGTTTTGGAATTCGTGCATAAGATTGACATAAGTAGAAACTATCGATGCCTTTATGTCGTCCCATGCTAAAATACGATCTGATTTTATCCTGTTCGTGACACGATACGTCATCGAAAATGAATACTGAATTGGTTCGTGCTTCTTCGGGATCCACGATCTTTTCGTTCTCTTTAAATGCGAAATAATTGACGGTTGGTACGCTACGCATAACATTTTCCAAAAGTTCATATTTCGGTTGGTATAAGGATTTCGAGTAGACGTACACGTTCTCGAATCTGAGACCCTTTTCATCGAAGAGCAGTGTAAGGATTAGGTTGGTTTTACCACAATTCGATGGTCCACATACTAAACAACGAATGCTATCCGGAAAATTATCACCGTGTCTTTTCATTATTTTGCAACCTTTTCCCTTGATATCGTCGTCTAAATTTACAATCTGGACGGCATGTTTCTGCTTCACGAGACGCATTTCGAATAGTTTACTTCACGCGTTTACCTAAATATTTATACTGGTACAAACTATAATATGTATCATTTCAATGCCGTCACTCAAACGAGGTGGAGGTATTCTTAATTCTCTGATCAACAAATTACCCGTAGAACTACACATTCCATCGTATTCGTATTGCGGACCGGGTACGAAGTTGGCAAAACGTTTGGCACGAGGCGATCCCGGCATTAACCCCCTCGATTCAGCTTGCAAGTCCCACGACATATTCTACGCGCAGAACAAAGATCTATCGAAGAGACACGAAGCGGACCGAACGCTAGAGGAGCGAGCTTGGGAACGAGTTAAAGCGAACGACGCGAATTTCGGTGAAAAAGCGGCCGCCATGGTCGTCGCCAGTGCTATGAAAATCAAACGTAAATTGGGCATGGGTCTCAAGAAGAAATGCAATGCTAAAAAGAATAAGATACGTTCTGGAAACGGATTGGAATTATTTCGGAAAACTTTCATACAAAATGTGAAAGGAAGTATTATTAATAAGAAGAAGAGGAAGAGTAATGAGAAGAAGAAGAAGAAGGCGAAATTAACACCGGATGCGATCAAGGCGGCTACCAGAACACTTCCAATTCCTAAAACTGTCGGCGGTGTTCTACCCTTAATTCCGATATTCGCCGGGTTGAGCGCCCTTGGCAATTTAGCGGGTGGTGCGGCCGGTATAGCAACCGCAGTCAACAAGGCGAAAGCCTCTCTTTCAAAAACTTCCAATCGATGATTCATTTGATCAATGGTACCTAATTTTTCATCCATAAAGTCTTCCCATTCTTCTTTCGTAAAAAATATACATCTACTTCCATATGTTATCTTTACAATAGGTATAATTCGACCTGCTAGACTTAAACCTGTACGAACACGTTTGGTTCCGGTTTTATTAAGCCCATAACTAGATTCACCGATTAATTGCTTTTCCTTCAAGATATTTTTTTCTACATTTTTTACACTGATTTCTATAAATTGGTTATAATTACAAGTGGGTACAATAACTGCATTATCGAATTCTAAATCTGATGTCTTTAAACAGTTCATTGTTTATTTTTGTTATATTTTTTGTCCATCAAGACGCTTTGTTCATGAACTCACTGCACACCAAATTCAAACAACAACCCTACATATAGAGTTCGATTCGGGGAATGGGTGGGGGAACCATCAATCGATCGATCCTTTCGATCCTCATGGATCAATTCCGCTTCAGAATTCTCATTTCTCACGGATAAATTCCGCTTCAGAATTCTCACTTAGCAAAAAAGAATTGCGTAATATTACGCAATTCATCGTCGTCGATCGATCCTCCTCGAGGAGGATCGAAACGTCGGTCGGTCGGACAGCGACCTATCTCCTTAAATCGATCCTCCTCGAGGAGGATCGAAATGTCGGTCGGACAGCGACCTGTCATCTCCTTAAATCGATCCTCCTCGAGGAGGATCGAAATGTCGGTCGGACAGCGACCTATCATCTCCTTAAATCGATCCTCCTCGAGGAGGATCGAAACGTCGGTCGCTCGGACAGCGACCTATCTCTCTCTCTCCTTAACGATCCCCCGTTGGTGCCACCCCGTCGGCCGATCCTCCGATCCTCTGAGGAGGACCACTTCCAGAAGTTCCATCGCCTACCGCCAGGCGGCGCCACCGTCAACCGGGACTTGAGGAAGGTTCCGCTGTGGGGATTCTCGGAGGACTACTTTCAGAAGTTCGGCCGACCGTCACTAGGTGACGCCACCGTCGACCGATCATCGGAGGACTACTTTCAAAAGTTCGGTCGCCCGCCGATAGGTGGCGCCACCATCGACCTGGATTAGAGGAAGGTTCCTCTGTGGGGATTCTCGGAGGACTATTTTCAGAAGTTCGGCCGACCGTCACTAGGTGGCGTCACCATCGACCGATCCTCTGAGGACTAACGTTAGTAGTTCCACCGCCCGCCGCATGCTTAGTTCCACTACTCACCGCTAGGTGGCGCCACCGTCGCCCGATCCTCCGATCGTCCGATCCTCCCGGAGGACTTCCGCTCCAGAATCGGCATTATCTATCTACTTTTTAGAATTGATATCTGTTGTTTTAGAAGACCTCTTAATTGGTCTTGATCTGTTTGCAATTTTTTAATTTGTTTATTATAATATTCACCATCATTTGCATCTAATATATCAAATAAAGTTTTACAAATGTGACCTACTACATTTACTAATCCGCGTTTTTTCCGTTGTGTAAGATCAAAAGAATGCCCTAAAACATCTTCGATAACTTTTTGATTTGTACGAATTTGTTCCGAAATATGAGATAAAAGAACACATAGTAGCGCTTCGCATTTAATAGTATAATTGAATTTATTTAAAGCTCGGCATAATGCTGATATACGGATGGAATAATCGCGAGTTAACTTATATTGAATATAATAATCATCGAGATCTAGGTAAGTTATTAATTTCCAGTTATTATTAGATAATTTTAAATTTTCTATTTGTTCATAGTATAGACCAGAAACAGTGGTAATGCGTGTAACATTGTAATAATTTTGAGATTGGAAAGACAGTACCGTGTGATAATGTAATAGAACCACGATCCAAGTCAAATGCATCCAACGAAACAGCGAAGAGTTTAAGCAGAACATTGCAATTAATCTGAAACAATATTCAAGTATTTTATATTATATCGCAAACTTTTTTTAACTCGCGAACTTAATCAATAAATCTCTTTAATCTGTTTACATCTACTTTTATTAATTTGTTTTTTACTTTAATGCTATAATTTACATCTGAGTGTTTTTTAATGATTTCATATGGACTGGAATATAATGCAAACAATTTTTTACTTTTTCCAATAGGATTTGCTTCATTTCGGAGTAGAACTTTATCTACGTTAAATGTGGTATTGTGGGTATTTTGATCATAGTAAAGCTTCGAAATCTCTTTTTAATTAAAATATCACGTGCTATTTCATGTAAATGTTGTAATCGTAATTTTAATTCGTTATAGTAATCATCGTAACTATTTAACATCTCAGGACTTTTCGTCACTGATGAAGGCAATTGAACTCGTCGTCCAAACAATAATTCGAACGGAGTAAATTCAGTGCTTGTATGAAGAGTGGTATTGTAGGTGAACATGGCAAAAGGTATAAAATCATCCCAATTATCCATGTTGCGGTTGATGAAATTTCGCAAATATTCGGTCAATGTTCGATGAAATCGTTCTAGGCTACCATTACTCTGTGGATGGTAACTGGTGGGTAAATTGAATTTGTTTGATGCTTAATAGTTTACATGACTCTTTAAAGACTTGACTCATGAAGTTTGTACCTTGATTGAGTAGTTTTAGTTTAGTTACTATATACTTAGGTGCACCATAGTGACATATGATTTCACAAGTGAATGCCCTAGGAATGGTAGTTGCTTCTTGATTTGGAAGAGGTATTCCGATAGAAAACTTTGAGAGGTCATCCTGACACGTTAGGATGTATTTATTGAAGTTTCCTGTTTGATTTAAAGGTCCAAAAATATATAGAAATATTTTCTCGGAAGGATGGGCGGACGTTGTCGTGACAACCATGGGAACCTTGGTTTTTTAGAGCATTTAGTTTTTTGACAAATTTCGCATTTTCTTATGAATCTTTTGATGTCTTTATACATTTTTGGCCAATGGTATTGCATTTTAATTTGTTTATAGGTGCAATTAACATGTTGATGGCCACCTAGAGCATTGTGAACCTGCTTAACTGAGCACAAGCGATCAAAAGTTGAAGCAATCGTTGATAAGGCTGCTCTCATTTCTTCGTCGGCCGTCCTCAGGCCTTTTCTTTTTTTTTTGATTTAATCCTAGTAAGAGTCGAAAACCCTAACTCGCATAAGTAAGTCGTAGCAAATGGTAAGAGAATTGCAATTGCACGCTTTGAAAGCAGAGGATACTCATTTTTTATATGCAGCCAAAAGTGTGCTAACTCTGTTTTGGAAAATTTTAGTTTTAACGTTCGATCAGTCTTTAGCTCCATGAATTCTTCCTGCTCGTTTATTGATAAGTGTCCAAGGGAAATGCTATCTGAGAATGGATTTCATACCTAGTCCATAGGTTGCAGGTCACACTTAGCAAAATAAGAGTTCTTTTTTTCTTCTAACAGCTCCAAGTGTTTCACTATCAAAGCCTGTGTTATCTCACCACCTACATACAGACATTTTGCTGAACCAACGAAACTACGCTAATTCCAGGAACTACTCCTTTGTTTTCGATTATCGCAATGAGAGTAGTGGGATATTAAGAAGTTATAATTTAGTCTTTTGTAAACCTTAGAATAAGAAACAATCAATGAAATATCAATAATAAGAAATAATTTTAATAGTTTTTTAAAAACAAATTTTCATAACGTCGATAGAAAACTGGCGCAGTCAGTAGGATTACCGAAATTGGTCTATCGTACAACAATTTTCGCATCTTCGATTAATCGGTAATTCAAACGGTGAAATCAGTGATCGGACATTGAATCGCTCAACATCTGAACTCACGGACTACACGGGATTTGGAACATCATCGTCCACATCCGCAGGAAGAAACACAACCCAACCACGGCATAGGGCAATTTCCTATAGAAAACGCTATGAAAATCACTAGTTTTGTAAGTACATTTCATTTATGTCAATAGACGATTTGCTCAATAAGTTACAAAAGCTCACACTGTCTTCAGACGAATCTCTTACAATTAACCTTACAACTTCCGTACCCGTAAACGTTACATATAATTTAAATTTAAAAATGGCTTTCAAACCAGAATACTTAAATTGTGTGCCAGAATTCGATGGAAACCCAAATGAATTGAATCGATACTTGCAAACTTGTCAAAGTATTATTTCCGCATTTTACGACCCCGCTAGACCTAACGATTTTCAAAATATTTACTTATTAAATTCTTAAATTGGTAATTAACCGGAAATGCTAGATTAGTAGTTAATATTCAAAACGTCTCCACCTGGGATACTTTAAAAAATACTCTCCAACATAACTTTGCTGATCAAAGAGATGAAGCTTGTTTAAATAGAGACTTAGTTATGTTACGACAAAACAATAATGAAACACCCCAACAATTTTACGACCGTTGTTTGTACATCTTAAATTTAATTTGTTCATACGTAGATATGCATGAAACTACGGAACCTGCAAAAGCATTAAAACGAAATCTTTATAACAAATTAACTCTAAAAACATTTTTTGTCGGGATTAAAGAACCACTAGGAACCACCATACGTTGCATGCGTCCTACCACCTTAACTGAAGCCCTACAACGTGTAACTCAAGAAAATAACACTTTTTGTTTCCAAAATCACACTAACAGACATTCTTTACCAAAACCACATTTTCTTAAACAAGTACCAAATTTTAATTATAATAATCAGTATACGCAGCATTTTGCACCTTTCCAATTTAACCCACAACGCACATCAGATAATTTCAATTATCAGAATCATTATTTCAACCCACAACGAACACCCCAAAATTTTAATTATCAAAATCTTCCACCTTGTCAATCTTATTTTCCAGCACAACCAATCAATATAAGACCCAATTTTAATAATCAACCACAAAAGCTTCCGACAAATGCTCAAACATTTGGAAAACCTCATAACGTTTTTCGACCACATCAAAATAAAAACTTCTCCGCACCTATTCCTATGAGTACTAGCACTCGTCAATCGAATACCGTGCAAAACAATCCTTTAAAGAGAATGAGAATGTTCGCTGTCGAAACAAATCAAAACCCCTATGAAGACAATACACCTGAATTTGTCGAAAATGTTGAATTTAACAACGAATATCAACATTATTCCCAAACAGACTTCATACCTTACGATTCCATTAATGACCAATACGTAAATATTTATGAATCCGATGAAAATATTTTACCCAACTATGAGAACGAAAATTTTCACAATCAGCCTCAGTCAACCGACCAAACGTAGAATTAGAAGAAATTTTAATAAATTCCATGTCTAGTTCTGACACCCTATCTTACATTACTTTCCCTGAACATAACCTTAAATTTTTGGTAGACACCGGAGCTTCAAGATCTTGCATTAATCCAGACATAGCATTTAAACTTTTTCCAAATTTCATACAAAATGACCCATTCATTGTCAAAACAGCCCTTCAAAAATCTACACATAAATATAGCACTTACATGCCCGCTTCCAATTTATTCAGATTACCACAATAAACCTTACTTAAATTTTATTTGTTTAAATTTCATGAAACATTTGACGGATGTATCGGATTAGATAATATTCGCTTATTAAAAGCAACCCTTGATTACGATAAAGGTATTATTTCAACACCGTATACAAATATTAAACTAAAATATTATCAATCAAAGGTAACCAATAACAACAACATAATAATCTCGGAAAGATCAGAACAAGTTATAAAAATTAGAACGTCTATTTCGAACGGAAAATAATAATTCCTTACACAAAAATTCAAAATTGCGAAATTCCTGAAAGTTTAGCTACCGCTACAGATGGATTAGCCATAACATCCATAATAAATAAAAACGACCATCCTGTTTCATTAGATTTAATAACTAACCCCTTAGAAGTAGAAAAAATTTCCGAAAAAGATCTAGAAACTATTCAATTCAATTATTTGACAACATACAACAAATTAAAACCCCAACTTGATACTTCAAAGATTTGAGCTGACCATTTGAATGACGAAGAGAAGTTTGAAATTTTAAAATTATGTAAAGAATACACGGACATATTTTACAATGAAAATGACAATTTAACGTTCACAAATGAAATTAAACACGCAATTAAAACAACAGACGAAATTCCGACTTATTCAAAATCTTATAGATACCCCTTTGTTCACAAACCTGAAGTAGAAAAGTAAATTAAAAAAATGTTAAATCAAAAAACTATCAGATCCAGTAATTCCCCTTGGTCATCTCCTATTTGGGTTGTCCCAAAGAAAGTAGATTCTACCGGAAAGCAAAAATGGCGTGTAGTCATTGATTACCGCAAATTAAATGAAAAGACGGTAAACGATAAGTACCCACTTCCCAATATTACCGACCTCTTAGACAAGCTAGGTAAATGTCAATATTTTACAACGCTTGATTTGGCAAGTGGATTCCACCAAATAGAAATTAATGACGCAGACATACAGAAGACCGCGTTTAATTGCGAAAATAGACATTACGAATTTTTAAGAATGCCATTCGGTTTAAAAAATGCACCTGCCACTTTCCAACGTGTCATGGATAACATTTTACGTGGTATTCAAAACGAAAAATGTCTCGTTTACTTAGATGACATTATAATTTTCTCCACTTCACTCCAAGAGCACATAGATAGATTAAAAACAGTATTTAATAGATTAAGACAATCAAATTTCAAAATTCAATTTGACAAATCAGAATTTCTTAGAAAAGAAGACGCATATTTAGGCCACATAGTTACCCCAGAAGGTGTTAAACCAAATCCAGACAGAATATCAGCAACCAAAAATACCAAATTCCAAAAAACACCAAACAAAATAAAGGATTTCTCGGTTTAGCGAGAATAACAAAGCCACTTACAAAATGTTTAAAGAAAGGATCAAAGATAGAACACACCGACGAATTTATTAATTGTTTTGAAGCATGTAAAAACATATTAATTAATGAACCCCCACTTCAATATCCAGACTTTTCTAAACAGTTTAATTTGACAACCGATGCTAGCAATGTAGCACTTGGCGCTATTTTATCACAAGGACCAATAGATAACGAACAGAATTACTCAACAAGCGAGAAAGAATTACTTTCGATTGTATAAGCCACAAAATATTTCAGACCATATCTTTTTGGCAGGAAATTTAATATAGTCACTGACCACAAACCCCTCCAATAGCTATTTTCATTAAAATACCCTCATTCAAAATTACTTCGATGGCGCATTAAGCTCGAAGAATTTGATTATAACATTATTTACAAAAAAGGTAAATTAAATACTAACGCTGACGCACTTTCACGAATTGAACTAAACACTAAAGAAACATTTGATATCTTAGAATACATGGATGATTCTAATACTAATGTTGATTCAGTACCCATCGATGATAACGATTCCATTCAAGTTCACCCGGACAATGAAACTTTAGATATTACAGATTTAGATAACCTTCTAGATCCAGATGATACACTTCATTCTAATAACGATCAAAACCCCACAGTTGACATACCTATTTCCGACACTCCTATAAATCACGGAAATAATCAAATAATAATATCTTCCGTATTACATACTCCAGCCAAACCCAGACTCGAAAAATTATTTGAGACAAAACAGAGAATCTATCTACAATTTTCAAAAGCGAATTTAGAAGCAGAAATAATTAAGTTCATAAAGAACTTATTATACCTAATGTTCAATATTACATTTATCTTGAAGATCAAAATTTATACCAACCTCTTTGTGAAATTATTAGACGTAATTTTGAATGGCAGTCTTTCAAATTTAAACGATGTCTTATCAAGTTGATAGATGTTACCGACCGTGACGACATTCTTGACGACTGAAATCAAAATATTATTGGCCAAATTTAAAAAGTTCTGTACAAACTTACATAAACGAATGTGAGATTTGTCAACAAGCGAAATATCAGAGAAACCCAATTAAAATGGAATTAAATATCACCCCAACCGCTATTAAACCTTTTGAAATTATACATTAACACATATACCCTAGAAAGATCTAAATTTTTAACAATTATTGACAGTTTTTCAAAATATGCTCAAGCATATCCTTTAAGTTCCTTAGCTGCTACAGAAATAATAGACAAACTATTAATTTACTTTTCACATCATGGAATACCAACTCAAATCATTGTAGATAGCGAAACTGAATTTAAAAATAATCTTTTATCAGAACTGTTAGCACTTCATAAAATAAAATTACATTTTATTACGCCTCAACA
This sequence comes from Onthophagus sagittarius, assembly GCA_036711965.1. Lineage (NCBI taxonomy): Eukaryota > Metazoa > Arthropoda > Insecta > Coleoptera > Scarabaeidae > Onthophagus > Onthophagus sagittarius. The sequence goes on from JASERS010000014.1 coordinate 702,839, forward strand.
TCCTCAATCCAATGGTGTTATAGAAAATGTCCATTCAACTATCGCTGAACATATTCGGTTATTAAACTCCGAAGGCTTTACAACCACAACTATACAATCTAGAATGATTTATGCGATATTAGCATATAATCAATCATTACACTCTAGTACAAAATTTAAACCAGTTGATGTCATCAATGCCCATACTAATAATGGTGACCCTTTCGATATGAAGCTAAATTAATGTATAAAAAGCTAAATTAATGTATTCTAAAATTAACGAAAACTTAATTAATAAAAAGCAAACTGTCACAGAACATCTTAATAAAACACGCGATAAACCTATTTTATTCCAACCACAATAGAAAGTATTTATTAAAAAACATGAAAGAAATAAATTAGGAAATAAATTCGGAAAAGGTGTTAACATCATATCAGCATACGATGTTATAGATAAAAAAGTAATTTCCACTCATACACATCCAAAGATCCACATGAACAATGTTAGACGACCTCTTAAAAAGACGTATGATTTCAATACCAATACCTCTTAAAATTATAGGTTACCCCTCGTCCTCGGACTTCAAGACAGAATTACAATAAGAAATTTAGAGAAAAACACAGGAATTATACCCTTACGACTAGGACATGCCAAATTAGAAGAATATTCTCATACCTTAATACATTAACAAGACTTAAATCCAATTATTATAGAAACCAACAAACTTTATTTAAAAACCAAAACGATTATCGGACTAATCACCAAAAACTATGAACATTATTTAGAAATGTCCAACTATTTGAAAGTTTTAAGTTTGACTCGCAAATGTACTGAAATTAAATTAAAAGAAATTATACCTCATCCAGAACGTACAAAACGTGGATTAATAAACGGACTTGGTTCAATATTTAAAGCTGTCTCAGGCAACTTTGATGCTTCTGATGGAGAACGTTACGATAATCTTATTGATCAATTACAGAAAAATCAAGATAAACTAACTCCTAGCATTACTACACAAAATTCAATTTGTTTAGATATTATTAATAAATTCAATAAACCAATTATGGAAATTAACCATAATGAAAAGGTATTAAATGTAAAAATAGACCAACTTTCAAAATTAATTAACAATTCCCAAAGTGATCATAATTTAACCTTTATAAAAGACATTTGAATTCAATTGATAAATTAATACGAAGTTATACAAACAGTTTTGCAAGATATTGAAAACGCAATTTCATTTGCAAAATTGAAAGTGATGCACCCCAGTATAATCACAATAACAGATTTATTTCATTCCTTAAAACTAATAACTAACCAAATAAATATTAACCAATTGCCAATGGAATTGACACTTGAAAATACACTTATTTTAGAAAAACTTATCGAAATTGAATGTTATATTTCAATAACAGAGTAACGTATCTTCTACATGTTCCTATAATGTACCCATATGAATTTCAATATTTTCACCTTTACTCCATTTCAATAATGAGTAAGGATAGCCTAAAGACAGTGATTTCAGAAAATAAATACTTAATAAAAAATGAAATGTATTTCGGATTCGAAAGCGATCCCTGCAAACAATTGTCATATCAAAATTATGTTTGTAAAAGAGTAAATCTCGAACAATTCACTAAGGAAAGCCCTTGTGAAGTACAACTTTTAAATGGAAAAATTAACAACTGCCAAGAAACAGAAGTTAAAATAACATATACAATAGTGAAACAATTGGATGATACCAATCAATGGATATGGATAATTCCTACACCACAAATATTAAAACTTGAATGTGACCAACAAGACGAAACTATCAAATTGCATGGTACCTACCTGTCTGAAATTCCTGTGGGATGCCAAATTTCATTCGATAACAAAACCATCATCAATAATATTCAGAGAATTAACGGAACGAGATCAATCCTATTCCCAAAATTAGAAGAAACGTCATATTCAACGTTACCAAGCCTCAACCTATCTTTACATATTAAAATCATCGGATTAGACGAACTCCACACCTTGAAATCAAAAATAATTGCCAATGATCCATTAACTTCAACATCGAAAGTAGGAAGAACACCAAATGGATGGACAATCCTCGTCTATATAATTTTAATATTTTTCATCATTTATTTGATTTATAAGAAGATTATTAAAAATCGAAAATTGAAGATTGTCAATCCAGATAGTATTCAACTACCATCCCTATAGTTGAATCTAATGGGGGAGGAGTTATCTCACCACCTACATAGACATTTTGCTGAACCAACGAAACTACGCTAATTCCAGGAACTACTCCTTTGTTTTCGATTATCGCAATGAGAGTAGTGGGATATTAAGAAGTTATAATTTAGTCTTTTGTAAACCTTAGAATAAGAAACAATTAATGTAATAAGAAGTAATTTTAATAAAGTTTTTTAAAAACAAATTTTCATAACGTCGATAGAAAACTCCTGCACCTTTTTTTCTGAATCGACAGCCATGACATTCGGGAACATGTTATTGCTACCATTGGTAGCGTGACTGATCCATAACACCAACTTTGCGCGAAAGCTTTCAATCTTGTCTAATGACGATAAAATATTAGCATTCCTACCTTGAATTTTTTTGTTGAGCTCATTTAAATGAGCGAAAATGTCCGCCAGATATGCTAGTTTTGCTACCCATTCTTCTTTTTTAAACAGAGAAGCAAAATCTGAATCCTTCTTGTAGGACTGACAACAACTCATCAGGCAGAGACTTCGTCATCAGTGCTTCTCTGTGTAAAAAGCAAACGTATACTTTTAATATTGGGGTTTTATTCAGAACCCCTTGTTATAAATCCCTTAATTTTTTCCGTCATAGCTGCTGCTCCATCTGTGCAAATGCTTATGCAGTTGTGCCATTCCAAATTATGTTCACTGAGGTACTGGTCTGTTACTTTGAATGTTTCTTCTCCAGTGGTATGACCAGGTAATGGCAGACAAAATAAAAAGTCCTCTTTTATTTCATATCCATCTGTGTACCTCACATTTGAGATGAGATGCGCGAGACCACTGGTATCAGTAGACATATCATTAATGCGACGTGAGATCGTATCAGCTGACGCAGGTATTTTTTCGATTACCTTAGCGACTTCTTGGCTAATCATAATCTTGACAACTTCTTTGCAGACAGGTAAAAGTTTCAGCCAGAGAATGAGGTTTCTTGGATTTAACTATCATATTAGCGATCACGTAGCTTGCTTTTAGCGCTTTGTCTGATGTTTTAAAAGACGAACTCATGAGAGTTACCTGTTTTTTAGACTGGCCTTTTAAACGTTGAAAAAAGGCTGTGTCTTTTTGAGCCACCGATGGGTGTTTAGTAATCATAACAGTTTACTCGGCACCATCGAATTATTACCCAAAGTTTCTCCACAAACAAGACATTTTGGGATTGGACATGATTCGTCTCCGCAATATATAAATCCATAACTTATATAGCTCTCATCATATTTTTGATTAACAAGCTTACGTTTCTTCTTGGTTGACTCTGCTTCTTCTTGGCAATCATTAGTTTCACTTGACAAACTTGCGGTACGTTTAACGAATTTATCCATAATATATACGTATTAGGGTCTATTTATTTATAATAAAAAGGTCACTTTTAATCAATGGGGTCTTCGTTTGCGATAACACAATCACAGACTAGTGACTATGTAGTTACTGACAAAGAAATTTGTATCTGTTTACAAAAGTCCGGCGCGCCGGTGAGGTTATCGCGTAACTTCGTTCGCGCGGCACACCAACTAAAGACCATGGTACACCAGTGTGTCGCGGCACACACTTTGCGGAACAGTAACCTAGAGGACTACAGTGATACTCTTTGAGGATATTATCTATTTCATCGGCAGATAATGTTTGATCAAAATTTGAATGTTTTATATAAAGTTTGATAGAAGTGTATTTAAATATGTATCTTAACATCATTCTAATTACCTCTATTTTTAGTTTTTCGGATTTAATGATGTTATTGTTTAATGTTAATGCTTCGATAGAATTATGTAAACAAAGTTCTTTTAATTTTTGGAAACAATTGAAAATATTGGAATATTCAGGTTTGTCGGTGGCAGAAGATTTTACTAGTAAATAGGCTGTTACTTTGTTATAAGAAATTATTTCACAATCAGGAATCTTTTTATCTTGAAAGAGGCGGAATACATGTTCAGAATGTGCTTGCTCAGAATCTAACTGGAAAGAAGAGTCAATTAATTTTATATCAGGATTCTCAGGCCCTGATGAGAATTCACCTTCAGTGGTATCGATGATGTTTTTGTTTAACATAACGTGACGTTCTGAATATGCCAGATATTGTTTGTATGAATCATTGGAATCTTTAGTTCCGATGATATATTCGTGATAAAGAATCTGCATTTGTGTTTTGACTTCCGGGTTTGTATTGAATGGTGTATTCGTACTCTTCTAATTTTATTCGAAACCGTGTACACGAGTGGTCGATGATCCGTAATAGTTTTAAACTTTCGGCCATAGAGATAAGATGTGAAATGTCGAACTGACTATACGATGCTGAGAAGTTCACGCTCTATCGTAGAATAATTTTGTTCGACTTTGTTTAAGGTACGGCTCGCATATGCGATAGGAAGATCGTAATTCTCATTTTCAGGGATTTGTGAAAGAACTGAAAATTTCTAGTAATCTGGAATTATGCTGTTGTAAATTACTTCCGTAAACCACGATATCGTCTAAATATATGAAACACTTAACACCTTGCAATCGTGTGAGAACATTATTCATAAGACGTTGGAATATAGCCGGCAATCCTTCGAGACCCATTGGAAGACGTTTATATTGATAATGACTTTCAAAAGAAAGAGCTGTAAGATGCCGACTAGATTCATCAAATGGAATCTGATGAAATCCGGAATCCTAAATCAATTACCGAAAAATATTTAAATCTACCTAGTTGATCGAGAATTTCAGTGATGTTGGGTAAAGGATACGCATCGGATTCAGTTACATCGTTTAGTTTTCTAAAATCTACGACGAGTCTCCAGCGTTTTTGACCGTTGTTGTCCGCTTTTTTTGGAACTACTGGATTTGGAATGTTATATGAAGATTTACTATTTTCTATGATGTCTTCTGAGAGCATTTTCTGAATTTGTGACTTGATCTCGTCCTTTTGAGATTCGGGTAATCGATAGGGTCTAACAAAAATTGGTTTATTTGTATTTAAAACAATAGTATGCTTTATTGTATCCATGTGAGTCAATATATCAACCTTTTAAATAGAATAAATCGCTAAACTGTTTGCAGACATTTAAAGATGAATTGCGTTTTTCATCATTTAAATGATCCATATTGATTTCAGCTTATATCTGTTTAATTCGTGAACAACCAGTATTTGTTTCAGAGTCTATTACTTCATAGTTGTTTAAATTATCGAATTCAATTTGTTTTACATTTACTTTTACCGTAATATCAGTGTATTTAATATGGTAACGTGACAAAATCTGTTTTTAGGAGGTGTGATCGAATTACCAACTATTACGCCTGTACTTAGTTCTTTTTGAAGACACAACTGAGATTCGTTACACTTAGTAGGAATTAAAACTCTGGATTCGGTGCGAGCTGGTATGGTAATGAAGTCGATATTGAAAATCTTTAAATGAATACACTTTATCATGTATTTTTAATGCAAGCATTGGAATCAAATAATTTATAATGGTTTGAAATTTTATTAAAAAATCTTTTCCAAGAATTCCATCGTACGATAAAGGAAAATCATCAAAGATAATATGAACTGAAACCTTGACAAGAACCTAAAGAAGTTTAAGTCGGAGTTTATCATTCGTGTCAATGATCGAGTTATCATCGGTGCGATTAAGTTTCAAAATAGTGACATCGGATCCTGTGTCGAGTAAAAGATTAGCGACCTTGTTAACAGCAATGTTGAGCGGAATAGTAACAATAGACGAAGACAGATGTATTGTATTTAAGTTATAAACTTCTTGATTTAAATTAATCGAATTAGAAGATTTTGCGGAAGTAGTGGAATTGATGGAAACAGCGAAATTGGTAGAATCAGTGGCAACAGCGGAATCAGTGGATACAGTTGTAATCAGTGGAAACAGTGGAAATAGTAAGAACAGCGGTATGAGCGAAAATAGTAGAATTGTCGGACGTCGATTGATTTGATTGAAAATTTGATTGATTTGGAATAGTTTGAATTAAGCAGATTTGATATCTCGGACTTGAGTCGTACTGCTCGTCGTGACTCGTCCTGATCCGTTTCCCGAAACTTGAGATGGTTGTTTATTTTGTTGAGAAGAGGTCGTTCGCTGGTGTACGAACATGGAATTTGTCGGTCGCGCATTATTATCGCTATGTTAGCGACAATTACGCGAATTATTATACTGTCGCTTTTGGCATTCCTTTATGGTATGTCCGGGATTTTTGCAATATCGGCAAATGATGGTTAAAGTGTGTGCGTTTGCTTCGCGCTTTATTTCTGTTTTGGGATATTTTGGGAAAGAATTTGAATTTGCTTTCCACATTAAAAACATTTTGACGGTTCTTTTGATTTTGATTACTAGAATTTGTGTTTGGGAAATTTTGCAATTTAGATGATTTTTGGATACGTTCCTCCTCGACCGCTGCTTCAATAGCATCCTCGAATTTAGTGAATCTACTAGCTTTTATGATCAATTTTATATGTCCATTTAAACCTTCTACAAAAGCTTTTATGCACGTTTTAAAACAAAAATTATCTATTAAATTCATTAATTAAATCACACCAAATTTTCAAATTGTCCCTCGTTGTTTTGGATACATACATCCCATCTCTTGTCTCGTTTTAGGTCCAAATCACGAACAGTCATAAATTAAATGACAAGTAAACTCTCGTTACCATACTAACGTTTTTCACGCCTACTGTAAAAAAGTTTTCATCATTATTCTTTAATATCTTAAAAATGGGAAATAGCTCTTATTTTCCGCAAATTCACCATACATGCGATACATCATAGGAAAATTAAAAATGTGCTCTTTTTAGTAACATCATAACATCATAATTAACTGTTGGTTGTATTTAAAAAAATACAACTTTGTGATATATCTCATAAATTATCAACTTTATTAAAATTTTTTCAACGGCATTACAGTGTACTCAAAAAGTGTCTTAAGAATGTATTACCGCTTAACCGCTTTTCTTCATTTTCAAAAATAAACAAAATACGAGCATTTCTTGAAATAGCGAAAATGTGACTTTTTGGCTATAACTTAAAAACAAAAGAAGCTAGAGGTTTTGTCTTTGTGGGACTGAATTTGTCCCTGAAAAAGAGACCCAGACACGGTACCTACTTTTTTCGTACACCAAAATTTGCCCACCCTGTAATTTGCCCCTTTCTCTTTAAAGTAATATATAACTCGTAGTTTCAATTTGAAATCGATTCCACTTAAGAAATGTTAAAGGAAGATCCTTGTCTTGTCTTGTTTTTAAAAATTAAGAAATGACTTGTAAATAAATCTGAAGGTTGAACATTCCTCTTTAAAATGATGCACAACTCGTTGTTTTAATTTCATATCAATTGCACCACAAGAAATATTGTATGATGATGTGTTTTAGACGTTTTAGTTTGACAGCAATTAAAAAGTATTGTGCCGACTATGTTTAACACAAACCAGAGGACATTTTAAATATTTCGTATATGGAAGGGGTTTATTTTTGTTGTTTGTTTTTGTTGTCAACTTTTTTAGAAAAATATTACTCAGACACTAGTATCATTTTTCTTTATTTCTTATAGAAAGAGGGATTCCTTTTGAAAGTAAATCATTACTAGACCTGTATAATGTTATTTAACAGATTTCAGATGGGACATTTTGTGGTTGGCGTAAAAGAAACTATGATCAATCCATTAGCGTATTGATATTGATAATCGACTACATCGATTACGAGATATGACTACTGAAAGTGTCTGTTAAGGAAGTTAAAGTTCGTTATATCACAATCCAGAAGTAATTTTATCGATTAAATCTTGCCCGTTTTGTTAAAAACAATTTTTCCGTTACAGATTTGCCATTTCTAAAAAACATGATGCAACACGTCGCCTACGTCACGATTTATCCAGCCAACCTCAAACTGTTTTCTTTTCATCCTTTAAAAATGAGCTATAATTAATATCAATCATAAAATTTCTTGGTAAAAAATTTTTTATTAACTAATCTTTGTACCCGAGTGATAATCCAATTAATTTTTTGATTTTATTTTGCATTCAAAATTGTTTGTTTCAAACAGTTTTAGAACCCCCGTAGTTTTATGTCAACTGCTTCACACCAAACTTTAGTTAAAATCAGTCTCTCATCCTGCTTGTTTCGAAGTGGTTGTCTGATATGTTTTCGTTTTATTTTGTTTGGTGGTTAGTTCTTGCAAGATGTTGGATAACCTTCCCCCGGAAATCCTGGATGATTCTTAATCAAGATTGTTTGGATTTTCCTGATTTAATTAACATTTCTTCGACTTGTTCGCATTTACGAAGATTAATCCTCGAGAATGATCGAGTTTTTAAGAATTTTTATTTGAAGAGGTGGCCTGAGATAGCGAAAAAATCGCTCGAAATTGAAGATTATTTTGAGGAAATTTCTCTTATTTACCAACTCCATCGCGAGATCATCAACAGCTTAACAGGATTAACCTCTGATTGCTTGAAGAAGGAGATAATGCTACCTACAGATTTCACTCAGTTTGTACAAATCGTCAAATCAAGACTAAACGTCTTGATTAAACGCTGATTATTTGGTACATTACTTAAGAGAGATTTTAAGTATCTTATCGCAAATTAAAACTTACCACGCGGTTCCGATGGAGACTCCCGAGAACTTAACTACCAAATATTACAGCTTAAAAGTGTTGCGTTATGTGGGGATTGAAAATTTTAAAGTTCTCTGGAAAAGATTTATGGCATTACAAAGAGAAGATCGCATTTTGGAAATTGGGGCTGCGCTATTAATGCAATGGACCAAGCCGCAATTTAACATTAAAGTGGTTAATGTGCAAAAAGAATTTGATAAAATCGCGGAGGAGGTTAAAAATTCTATGTTGATTATCTATATTGTTATTGAAAACGAGCGAAGATGACTTAAATTTGTGGCGAAACAAGGATATCAAAGAAAATCAATTTTCTCCGTTGCATTCCCAACAAGTTTTGAGCGCAATCACTCCGGCTATTGCCCAACATCTTTTGGAAAAAGTAAATGATCCGAAATCGTTCACTTTGGAAGATTTTGAGTCACCAGGTGAACGCTACATCACTCGATACGTCATTTTTGACGGGGTGGCGCGAAGATTGGGGATCAAATTGGAATGGATGAATCCCCTATATTGGTTTATCTTGGTAAATTCTCAAATTGAGAACTTGGCGAGGAAAGGGTATTGTGTCGACGTTAGTAACGGGAGTATATCAATTTTATCAAGATCGATTAACATCAGATCACTTTTAAATCCATATTCACTTCTTACGACTGAATCGGTAAGTATTACCAGTTCAAAACCCTTTCAATTTGAAGTAACAATAATCTAATAATTTAGGTTCTCAGAAAGATCATCAGTGATTTTGCACGAACGCATCAAGATACTTCCTTAAAAGAATCAATTTAACAATTAAATCTAATAACTCATCCATCCGATATGAATGCAACACTAGCGATTTGCGATTTCTACAAGAAACACAACATCGAAATTCCCTCTTCATATCTAAATGGCGTGAAGTCCAACCATTTATGGATTGCCGATAAGGCCTTTTCCTAAATCGCCCAAACAAGGAAACTTTAACGTTAAATTCGCTGTTGGGATGGCAATGAAGCACAAACTGCTTGGGTATTTATGCGTGATTTACGGTTGGGACAATACTTGCGATGAGAAAACTGAGCAGCGAGATTCACCTTCAGGAAAGTTTAATTTGGGTCATAACCACCCATTATATAAGGTTTTATTGGAAAATGGTAACAAGAAATATGTGGCTCAAGAAAATTTGTTGCATAGTGGGACAGAGGGTGAGCTGGAAAAGGTTTATGAAGTTGGAAAGCTTTTTACGCACTTTTTAAGAATCAATTTGTGCCAAATTCTGGTTTAGATCGGGAGTATCCGCATGATATTCAGGTTCGAAAGAAATTTCAAATTATTTGAAATTTCGTTTGTTTTTTACAATAAAAACTTTACGATAAAGAAAATAGTTTTTAATTATTTATTACTGGAAATTTCAATAATATTATTTACCAATTTTTAGACAACATCAAAAACTACAATTTTTTGACTACATTTTGATATGCATATCATATTATAATTACTAAATATACCGTTGTTATAAAGTTTTTAAAATATCGAGTAATTACTGATTTATAAATTTGTTAACGCTTTTTTGCATTACTTTTCTGAAAATTTCAGTAACCTTATATTATTTTTATATTACATCTTAAATTACAATTTTCTAACTACAATTTAACATACATATTATTACATATTATATTATTTATATTTGTAGAGAATTTTCGACTTTCTCGCAATTGCATACAGGCGAAACGGTAATTCAGTTTTTGAGCACGCTGTATAAGGTACACTGATATAACAAGTGACAATCTATTTGACAGCATATGAAGAGTTATCGTGCCAATGCAAAACGTCTTTGGAATAACGTTGGCTGTGATATGTGCTTTTAAGGAGCATGGTGATATTTGCCAAAAAATACTTTGAACAAAAATAGGTACCAACAACTGTTATCAAAGTCAACATATTTTCTTACGTGTAATTGAATGGTGTAATGAAAACTATAGCATTTCATTTAAAATAACGAAGTTGAGGTCTACTTCCGGTAGACCGGAAGTGGTGGCCATCTTGAAAATATTTTACGTTAATAGATCGGAATGAACAACCCGTGTTCCCAAAATTTCAAGCATCTCCGAGTAGTGGAACCTAAAAAAGTTCTAATGAACCAGTTACGTGAGACACCTTGTATATATAGATGTACATATATTCGTTTAAACTGCTGTTAGAGAAAACATGTCACACATGTTTACGTTATTGAATATTTTTGGAAAAGAATTAAAAAAATAAAATGAAATGAAAGTAAATTAAAAAAAGTTGTTTTATTCCTTTAGAAAATGATATAAAATGGTCACATTATATAGAGTACAATTGCTTGGAAAATAGATTAGTTTTTCTTGTGATTAACAGAACGGCAATTAGTTTTTATTAGTTTAGGTCAGAAGGTTACACTGCTACTAATAATAGTAAACGATTAAATATCCATTTTTATAATATGATAACCCCCGTCGATAATCCTCGTCCCCCCATACCCTTAGAAAAAGATTCAATATTAATTGCGATTTTAACTGTAAATTGTTTTATTTAATTTATTTTATTTCTATGTTCGACTTTAATTTTGTTTCATTTCTTACCCTCAGTTGTGCCTGATGACGATCCCTGTGCGGATCGAAACTTAATGTAGCACAGATCCCAGTTAATAAACTTTTTCATCAATTTATTCTGCTCATTTTATTTGATTTTCACAATGATGAACATGGAGAATTTAATAGCTACTGTAAATACAAGGTCATCGGAGGTGTGCAGTAAATGTATATTTGTGTTACAATAATTGCGCGTTTCACGGTGAAAGGTTACCAGAGATGTGCAGTAGTGCATAAATATATTCCTTCTAATAGTAACAGAAATTGTTTTTTTTAATGTATCTGCTCACAGGATCCTTATGATTAACATTGGATATTTAAGCGAACTCAGTAGATGCATAAATATAAGCAAATGCATAAATATATTCCTTCTAATACAAACAGAAATTGAAAGTAGATGCATAATATATTCCTTCTAAAATAAACAGAAATTGATTTCTCTTCATCTATTAGATGTATTCGGTATTTAAGAATGAAGTTTTTTAATTCAATTTTAGATTTTGTGACACATGTATGTCAACTATTCCACTCAAACGTAAGATTTTTATTATATTGTTTATATACTTTTTTCATTTTTTTTAGCCTATTAACACATACACAGATAGACATATTGTTGTTTTGATTTTTGTTTATCACCGTGGGATTGTTATTAAAATATCAACAAATATATAGATAGCAGATATACATGCTTTGCTAAATGTAATGCAAATATATGGTAACGCATTAAATGTTATCGATAATGGTAATTTAGGAGATGCGGATTACTTAATCGTATTAGGTATTCCTTCGAGAGTTTTTTTTTGGTTATTTTGGTAAGTTGTAAATATTAATGTTTCTAATAATACTTCTATTAATATTTCTTTTTTATTAAAAGAAACAGTTCCCGAAGGACTCGCATGTAAGTAATAATTAAAGAAATTTTAAAAAATATCTAATATTTTTTTTCTTCGACTTTAATGAGGCATTTATCTATAATGGCAATTTCCAAGATGAGGATTATCTAAACGTGTTAGGTATTCCTTCGGGAGTATTTTTTTTAGTTATTTTGAATCAACAGACTCTTTAAAAAATACTCGTCATGTCTAACAACCCAGAAAGCGGTACCTTGGCAAAGCAAGTTTAATACCTAAGATTAAGTCAATACTTCTCTTCTCATTAAAAACCATTGAGACATTAAGAACCCAAACCGTAATGATCTTAAAACTCATCAGCAGATATGGTAAAAGTTCCAAAGACCCCAATCCTCTGTAAAGTGCAATGTCAACAATGGGCCTCAAATTTTCTCTCTTTATTGAAAAAGAACTTCCAAAAAAATATGGAGTCCCGAAGAAATTCATGGATAATAAACAGAAGACAGTAGTTTTCTATCGACGTTATGAACATTTGTTTTTAAAAAACTTTATTAAAATTATTTCTTATTACATTAATTGTTTCTTATTCTAAGGTTTACAAAACACTAAATTATAACTTCTTAATATCACACTACTCTCATTGCGATAATCAAAAACAAATAGTAGTTCCTGGAATTAGCGTAGTTTCGTTGGTTCAGCAAAATGTCTGTATGTAGGTGGTGAGATAACTCCTCCCCCATTAGATTCAACTATAGGGATGGTAGTTGAATACTATCTGGATTCGATTTCTTCAATTTTCGATTTTTAATCATCTTATAAATCAAATAAGTGATGAAAAATATTAAAATTATATAGATGAGGATTGTCCATGCATTTGGTGTTCTTCCTATTTTCAATGTTGAAGTTAATGGATCATTGGTAATTATTTTTGATTTCAAGGTGTGGAGTTCGTCTAATCCGATGTTTTTAATATGTAAAGATAGGTTGAGGCTTGGTAACGTTGAATATGACGTTTCTTCTAATTTTGGGAATAGGATTGATGTCGTTCCGTTAATTTTCTGAACGTTATTGATGATGGTTTTGTTATCGAATGAAATTTTGCATCCCACAGGAATTTCGGACAGATAGGTAGCATGTAATTTGATAGTTTCGTCTTGTTGGTCACATTCAAGTTTTAGTATTTGTGGTGTAGGAATTATCCATATTTATTATATATGTAGGATATGTGGGATTATATGTTATTTTAACTTCTGTTTCTTGGTAGTTGTTAATTCTTCCATTTAAAAGTTGTACTTCACAAGGGCTTTCCTTAGTGAATTGTTCGAGATTTACTCTTTTACAAACATAATGTTGATATGACAATTGTTTGCAGGGATCGCTTTCGAATCCGAAATACATTTCATTTTTTATTAAGTATTTATTTTCTGAAATTACTGTCTTTAGGCTATCCTTACTCATTATTGGAATGGAATAAAGGTGAAAATATTCAAATTCTTATGGGTACATTATAGGAACATGTAGAAGATACGTTACTCTGTTATTTGAAATATAACATTCAATTTCGATAAGTTTTTCAAAAATAAGTGTATTTTCAAGTGTCAATTCCATTGGCAATTGGTTAATATTTATTTGGTTACTTATTTGTTTTAAGGAATGAAATAAATCTGTTATTGTGATTATGCTGGGGTGCATTACTTTCAATTTTGCAAATGAAATTGCGTTCTCAATATCTTGTAAAACTGTTTGTGTAACTTCGTATTAATTTATCAATTGAATTAAAGTGTCTTTTATAAAGGTTAAATTATGATCGCTTTGGGAATTGTTAATTAATTTTGAAAGTTGGTCTATTTTTACATTTAATACCTTCATTATGGTTAATTTCCATAATTGTTTTATTGAATTTATTAATAATATCTAAATAAATTGAATTTTGTGTAATAATGCTAGCAGTTAGTTTATCTTGATTTTTCTGCAATTGATCAATAAGATTATCGTAACGTCTCCATCAGAAGCATCTAAGTTGCCTAAGACAGCTTTAAATATTGAACCAAGTCCGTTTATTAATCCACGTTTTGTACGTTCTGGATAAGGTATAATTTGTTTTAATTTAATTTCAGTACGTTTGCGGGTTAAACTTAAAACTTTCAAATAGTTGGACATTTCTAAAGAATGTTCATAGTTTTTGGTGATTAGTCCGATAATCGTTTTGGTTTTTAAATAAAGTTTGTTGGTTTCTATAATAATTGGATTTAAGTCTTGATAATGTATTAAGGTATGGGAATATTCTTCTAATTTGACATGTCCTAGTCGTAAGGGTATAATTCCTGTGTTTTTCTCTAAATTTCTTATTGTAATTCTGTCTTGAAGTCCGAGGACGAAGGGTAACCTATAATTTTAAGAAGTATTGGTATTGAAATCGTATGTCTTTTTAAGAGGTCGTCTAACATTGTCCATGTGGATCTTTGGATGTGTATGAGTGGAAATTACTTTTTTATCTATATCTGCTGATATGATGTTAATACCTTTTTCGAATTTATTTCCTAATTTCTTTCTTTCATGTTTTTTAATAAATACTTTCTGTTGTGGTTGGAATAAAATAGGTTTATCGCGTGTTTTATTAAGATGTTCTGTGACAGTTTGCTTTTTATTAATTAAGTTTTCGTTAATTTTAGAATACATTAATTTAGCTTTTTATACATTAATTTAGCTTCATATCGAAAGGGTCTCCATTGTTAGTATGGGCATTGATAACATCAACTGGTTTAAATTTTGTACTAGAGTGTAATGATTGATTATATGCTAATATTGCATAACTCATTCTAGATTGTATAGTTGTGTAAAGCCTTCGGAGTTTAATAACCGAATATGTTCAGCGATAGTTGAATGGAGTCTTTCTATAACACTTCATAAAATGTAATTTTATTTTATGAAGTGCTAACAGTTCTGATAAAAGATTATTTTTAAATTCAGTTCCGTTATCTACAATGATTTGAGTTGGTATTCCATGATGTGAAAAGTAAATTAATAGTTTGTCTATTATTTCTGTAGCAGCTAAGGAACTTAAAGGATATGCTTGAGCATATTTTGAAAAACTGTCAATAATTGTTAAAAATTTAGATCTTTCTAGGGTATATGTGTCTAAATGTATAATTTCAAAAGGTTTAATAGCGGTTGGGGTGATATTTAATTCCATTTTAATTGGGTTTCTCTGATATTTCGCTTGTTGACAAATCACATTCGTTTATGGAAGTTTGTACAGAACTTTTTAAATTTGGCCAATAATATTTTGATTTCAGTCTCTGCTCGGTTTCATCTATTCCGCGATGGTTAGATTTTCCTTCGTGATAATTTTTTATTGATTCAAGAATGTCGTCACGATCGGTAACATCTATCAACTTGATAAGACATCGTTTAAATTTGAAAGAGGGCCATTCAAAATTACGTCTAATAATTTCACAAAGAGGTTGGTATAAATTTTGATCTTCAAGATAAATGTGATATTGAACATTAGGTACAATAAATTCTTTTATGAACTTAATTATTTCTGCTTCTAAATTCGCTTTTGAAAATTATACATAGATTCTTTGTTTTGTCTCAAATAATTTTTCGAGTCTGGGTTTGGCTGGAGAATGTAATGCGGAAGATATAATTATTTGATTATTTCCGTGATTTATATGAGTGTCGGAAATAGGTATGTCAACTATGGGGTTTTGATCGTTATTAGAATGAAGTGTATCATCTGGATGTAGAATGTTATCCAAATCTGTAATATCTAAAGTTTCATTGTCCGGATGAACTTGAATGGAATCTTTATCATCGATAGGTACTGAATCAACATTAGTATTAGAATCATCCATGTATTCTAAGATATCAAATGTTTCTTTAGTGTTTAGTTCAATTCGTGAAAGTGCGTCAGCGTTAGTATTTAATTTACCTTTTTTGTAAATAATGTTATAATCGAACTCTTCGAGCTTAATGAAGCGAGCTTAAAAAATAAATAGCGTAACGCGTAAGCTATGGGCAAATCTTTACCTATTGGTCCTTGTGATAAAATAGCGCCAAGTGCTACATTGCTAGCATCGGTTGTCAAATTAAACTGTTTAGAAATGTCTGGATATTGAAGTAGGGGTTCATTAATTAATATGTTTTTGCATGCTTCAAAACAATTAATAAATTCGTCGGGGTGTTCTATCTTTAATCCTTTCTTTAAACATTTTGTAAGTGGCTTTGTTATTCTCGCGAAGTCTAATGAATTTGCGGTAATAACCTAATAAACCGAGAAATCCTTTAATTTGTTTGGTGGTTTTTGGAATTGTGTATTTTTTGATTGCTGATATTTTGTCTGGATTTGGTTTAACACCTTTTGGGGTAACTATGTGGCCTAAATATGCAACTTCCTTTCTAAGAAATTCTGATTTGTCTAATTGAATTTTGAAATTTGATTGTCTTAATCTATTAAATACTGCTTTTAATCTATCTATGTGCTCTTGGAGTGAAGTGGAGAAAATTATAATGTTATCTAAGTAAACGAGACATTTTTCGTTTTGAACATTACGTAAAATGTTACCCATGACACGTTGGAAAGTGGCAGGTGCATTTTTTAAATCGAATGGCATTCTTAAAAATTCGTAATGTCCATTTTCGCAATTAAACGCGGTCTTCTGTATGTCTGCGTCATTAATTTCTATTTGGTGGGATCCACTTGCCAAATCAAGCGTTGTAAAATATTGACATTTACCTAGCTTGTCTAAGAGGTCGGTAATATTGTGAAGTGGATACTTATCGTTTACCATCTTTTCATTTAATTTGCGGTAATCAATGACTACACGCCATTTTTGTTTTCCGGTAGAATCTACTTTCCACCGGAAAAGACTAACTAGACATGGAATTTATTAAAATTTCTTCTAATTCTACGTTTGGTCGATTGACTGAGGCTGGTTGTGAAAATTTTCGTTCTCATAGTTGATATTTGATATTTTTTAAAGTTTCTTTAATTATTACTTACATGCGAGTCCTCCGGGAACTGTTTCTTTTAATTAAAAAGAAATATTAATAGAAGTATTATTAGAAACATTAATATTTACAACTTACCAAAATAACCAAAAAAAAAACCTCTCGAAGGAATACCTAATACGATTAAGTAATCCGCATCTCCTAAATTACCATTATCGATAACATTTAATGCGTTACCATATATTTGCATTACATTTAGCAAAACATGTATATCTGCTATCTATATATTTTTTATATAAAATTTCATCGTTAAAGTATAAAATAGTATCTTTGTTGTTATTTTAATAACAATCCCACGGTGATAAACAAAAATCAAAACAACAATATGTCTATCTGTGCTTGTGTTAATAGGCTAAAAAAATGAAAAAAATATATAAATAATATAATAAAAATCTTACGTTTGAGTGGAATAGTTGACATACATGTGTCACAAAATCTGAAATTGAATTAAAAAACTTCATTCTTAAATACCGAATACATCTAATAAATGAAGAGAAATGAAGTTCAGTTTGCTTAAACATCTTATGCTAATCAAAGATATCTGCGAGGCAGATGCTTTTTGAAAGAAAACAATTTCTGTTTGTTTTAGAAGGAATATATTCTGCATCTACTTTCAATTTCTGTTTGTATTAGAAGGAATATATTTATGCATTTGCTTATATTTATGCATCTACTGAGTTCGCTTAAATATCCAATGTTAATCATAAGGATCCTGTGAGCAGATACATTAAAAAAAAACAATTTCTGTTACTATTAGAAGGAATATATTTATGCACTACTGCACATCTCTGGTAACATTTCACCGTGAAACGCGCAATTATTGTAACACAAATATACATTTGCTGCACACCTCCGATGACCTTGTATTTACAGTAGCTATTAAATTCTCCATGTTCATCATTGTGAAAATCAAATAAAATGAGAAGAATAAATTGATGAAAAAGTTTATTAACTGGGATCTGTGCTGCATTAAGTTTCGATCCGCACAGGGATCGTCATCAGGCACAACTGAGGGTAAGAAAGAAATGAAACAAAATTAAAGTCGAACATAGAAATAAAATAAATTAAATAAAACAATTTACCGTTAAAATCGCAATTAATGTTGAATCTTTTTCTAAGGGTATGGGGGGACGAGGATTATCGACGGGGGTTATCATATTATAAAAATGGATTTGACCTAAACTAATAAAAACTAATTGCCGTTCTGTTAACCACAAGAAAAACTAATCTATTTTCCAAGCAATTGTACTCTATATAATGTGACCATTTTATATCATTTTCTAAAAGAATAAAACAACTTTTTTTAATTTACTTTCATTTTATTTAATTTTTTTAATTCTTTTCCAAAAATATTCAAAAACGTAAACATGTGTGACATGTTTTCTCTAACAGCGGTTTAAACGAATATATATACATCTATATATACAAGGTGTCTCACGTAACTGGTTCATTAGAACTTTTTTAGGTTCCACTACTCAGAGATGCTTGAAATTTTGGGAACACGGGTTGTTCATTCCGATCTATTAATGTAAAATATTTTCAAGATGGCCACCACTTCCGGTCTACCGTAAGTGGACCTCAACTTCGTTATTTTAAATGAAATGCTATAGTTTTCATTACACCATTTAATTACACGTAAGAAAATATGTTGACTTTGATAACAGTTGTTGGTACCTAGCGTTTTTTGTTTTTGAGTTATTTTGGTTCTAAGTATTTTTTGGCAAATATCACCATGCTCTTTAAAAGCACATATCACAGCCAACGTTATTCCAAAGACGTTTTGCATTTTCACGATAACTCTTCATATGCTGTCAAGTAGATTGTCACTTGTTATATCAGTGTACCTTATACAGCGTGCTCAAAAATTGAATTACCGTTTCGCCTGTATTCAATTGCGAGAAAGTCGAAAATTCTCTACAAATATAAATAATATAATATGTAATAATATGTATGTTAAATTGTAGTTAGAAAGTTGTAATTTAAGATGTAATATAAAAATAATATAAGGTTACTGAAATTTTCAGAAAAGTAATGCAAAAACGAGTTAACAAATTTATAAATCAGTAATTACTCGGTATTTTAAAAACATTATAACAACGGTATATTTAATAATTATAATATGATATGCATATCAAAATGTAGCTAAAAAATTGTAGTTTTTGATGTCGTCTAAAAATTGGTAAATAATATTATTGAAATTTCCAGTAATAAATAATTAAAAACTATTTTCTTTATCGTAAAGTTTTTATTGTAAAAAACAAACAATAATTTCGAACCTGAATATCATGGATACTCCCGATCTAAACCAGAATTTGGCACAAATTTATTCTTAAAAAGTGCGTAAAAGGCTTTCCAACTTCATAAACCTTTTCCAGCTCACCCTGTGTCCCAATATGCAACAAATTTTCTTGAGCCACATATTTCTTGTTACCATTTTCCAATAAAACCTTATATAATGGGTGGTTATGACCCAAATTAAACTTTCCTGAAGGTGAATCCCGCTGCTCAGTTTTCTCATCGCAAGTATTGTCCCAACCGTAAATCACGCATAAATACCCAAGCAGTTTATGCTTCATCACCATCCCAACAGCGAATTTAACGTTAAAGTTTCCTTGTTTGGGCGATTTAGGAAAAGGCCTTATCGGCAATCCATAAATGGTTGGACTTCACGCCATTTAGATATGAAGAGGGAATTTCGATGTTGTGTTTCTTGTAGAAATCGCAAATCGCTAGTGTTGCATTCATATCGGATGGATGAGTTATTAGATTTAATTGTTAAATTGATTCTTTTAAGGAAGTATCTTGATGCGTTCGTGCAAAATCACTGATGATCTTTCTGAGAACCTAAATTATTAGATTATTGTTACTTCAAATTGAAAGGATTTTGAACTGGTAATACTTACCGATTCAGTCGTAAGAAGTGAATATGGATTTAAAAGTGATCTGATGTTAATCGATCTTGATAAAATTGATATACTCCCGTTACTAACGTCGACACAATACACTTTCCTCACCAAGTTCTCAATTTGAGAATTTACCAAGATAAACCAATATAGGGGATTCATCCATTCCAATTTGATCCCCAATCTTCGCGCCACCCCGTCAAAAATGACCGATCGACTGATGTAGCGTTCACCAGTGACTCAAAATCTTCCAAAGTGAACGATGTCGGATCATTTACTTTCTCCAAAAGATGTTGGGCAATAGCCGGAGTGATTGCGCTCAAAATTTGTTGGGAATGCAACGGAGAAAATTGATTTTCTTTGATATCCTTGTTTCGCCACAAATTTAAGTCATCTTCGCTCGTTTTCAATAACAACATAGATAATCAACATAGAATTTTTAACCTCCTCCGCGATTTTATCAAATTCCTTTTGCACATTAACCACTTTAATGTTAAATTGCGGCTTGGCCCATTGCATTAATAGCGCAGCCCCAATTTCCAAAATGCGATCTTCTCTTCGTGATGCCATAAATCTTTTCCAGAGAACTTTAAAATTTTCAATCCCCACATAACGCAACACTTTTAAGCTGTAATATTTGGTAGTTAAGTTCCCGGGAGTCTCCATCGGAACCGCGTGGTAAGTTTTAATTTGTGATGAGACACTTAGGATCTCTCTTAAGTAATGTACCAAATAATCAGCGTTTAAACGTCTTGATTTGACGATTTGTACAAACTGAGTGAAATCTGTAGATAGCATTATCTCCTTCTTCAAGCAATCAGAGGTTAATCCTGTTAAGCTGTTGATGATCTCGCGATGGAGTTGGTGAATAAGAGAAATTTCCTCAAAATAATCTTCAATTTCGAGCGATTTTTTCGCTATCTCAGGCCACCTCTTCAAATAAAAATTCTTAAAAACTCCATATACATATATAAAATCCAAACAATCTTGATTAAGAATCATCCAGAATTTCCGGGGGAAGGTTATCCAACATCTTGCAAGATCTAACCACCAAACAAAATAAAACGAAAACATATCAAACAACCACTTCGAAACAAGCAGGATGAGAGACTGATTTTAACTAAAGTTTGGTGTGAAGCAGTTGACATAAAACTACGGGGGTTCTAAAACTGTTTGAAACAAACAATTTTGAATGCAAAATAAAATCAAAAAATTAATGGGATTATCACTCTGGTACAAAGATTAGTTAATAAAAAATCTTTTACCAAGAAATTTTATGATTGATATTAATTATAGCTCATTTTTAAAGGATGAAAAGAAAACAGTTTGAGGTTGGCTGGATAAATCGTGACGTAGGCGACGTGTTGCATCATGTTTTTTAGAAATGGCAAAACTGTAACGGAAAAATTGTTTTTAACAAAACGGGCAAGATTTAATCGATAAAATTACTTCTGGATTGTGATACTCTACTTAATATAATAACTTTAACTTCCTTAACAGACACTTTCAGTAGTCATATCTCGTAATCGATGTAGTCGATTATCAATATCTATACGCTAATGGATTGATCATAGTTTCTTTTACGCCAACCACAAAATGTCCCATCTGAAATCTGTTAAATAACAGGTCTAGTAATGATTTACTTTTAAAAGGAATCCCTCTTTCTATAAGAAATAAAGAAAAATGATACTAGTGTCCGAGTAATATTTTTCTAAAAAAGTTAACAACAAAAATAAACCCCTTCTATATACGAAATATTTAAAATGTCCTGTGGTTTGTGTTAAACATAGTCGGCACAATACTTTTTAATTGCTGTCAAACTAAAACGTCTAAAACACATCATCATACAATATTTCTTGTGGTGCAATTGATATGAAATTAAAACAACGAGTTGTACATCATTTTAAAGAGGAATGTTCAACCTTCAGATTTATGTACAAATCATTTCTTAATTTTTAAAAACAAGACAAGACAAGATCCTTTAACATTTCTCAAGTGGAATCGATTTCAAATTGAAACTACGAGCTATATATTATTTTAAAGAGGAAGGGGCAAATTACAGGGTGGGCAACTTTTGGTGTACGAAAAAAGTAGGTACCGTGTCTGGGTCTCTTTTTCAGGGACAAATTCAGTCCCACAAAGACAAAACCTCTAGCTTCTTTTGTTTTTAAGTTATAGCCAAAAAGTCACATTTTCGCTATTTCAAGAAATGCTCGTATTTTGTTTATTTTTGAAAATGAAGAAAAGCGGTTAAGCGGTAATACATTCTTAAGACACTTTTTGAGTACACTGTAATGCCGTTGAAAAAATTTTAATGAAGTTGATAATTTATGAGATATATCACAAAGTTGTATTTTTTTAAATACAACCAATAGTTAATTATGATGTTACTAAAAAGAACACATTTTTAATTTTCCCATGATGTATCGCATGTATGGTGAATTTGCGGAAAATAAGAGCTATTTCCCAATTTTAAGATATTAAGAAATAATGATGAAAACTTTTTTACAGTAGGTGTGAAAAACGTTAGTGTGGTAACGAGAGTTTACTTGTCATTTAATTTATGACTGTTCGTGATTTGGACCTAAAACGAGACAAGAGATGGGATGTATGTATCCAAAACAACGAGGGACAATTTGAAAATTTGGTGTGATTTAATTAATGAATTTAATAGATAATTTTTGTTTTAATATTTGAGAAGCTAAATTTAGCCTCAACTGTTAGGTCAAATTTTTCATCAATAAAAAAACTAAATTAACTCTAAGTAAAGCAGTAAGATTAACAAATTATTTTTTAAAACTAAGGTCTCTCTAAAATCCTCTCTATTTTTAACAGCTATGTCTTACTAAACCATTTTAATCAATAAAAAACATTAAAAGTTTAAAGACTCTAATATATTCTTTATTTAATCTGATCGTTTTATTTAACGATAACTTATTAATCGAAAATTTCATGTTAAAAAAATTATTATTTTATTAATTTTATATGACGTTTTGCACGCCTACCATAAAAAAAGTTTTCATCATTATCCTTTAAGATTTTAAAATTGAAAAATAACGCTTATTTTTAGAAAATCTATCATACATGCGATACATCATAATCAACTATTGGTTGTATTTAAAGAAAATTATACTTTGTGTTATATCTCAAAAATTATCAACTATACTCAAAGAAAGTGTCTTAAGAATGTAAAACCGCTTTTCTTCAATTTCAAAAATAAACGAAACGGAAGCAATTTGTGCATTTTTTATCTCTTAGTTTCCGACACAAAAATTTGCCCACCCTACACATAATACATATGAAATATAAACTTAAAAAATTGTTTCTCAAGAACAAATAAAGAAAATTTTTTGAAACTCTACTTACATAAATAAGAATATCTGCTTAATTAATTTATTTATTTAAACTTTCATGACAACAAATCCCATATTTTACGTTGTAATCGTTAATCGATCTTTATCGCCCTTTTAAATCGCCCTGTTGACGTTGAAAACATAATTTATGCCAATATTTAACTATTTTTTCTCGCAGGGATTTCTTCCCGAAAAATAAACCTTTTTGGAAGCGTTATTTAACCTGGTTAATTTCCCTGTTAATTTGGAGTTTCCAAAGCAATAATAATTTTGTGTAACGACATGCCTCAATATTTCACATTTGTCACAGAATTATTTACGCATACTTGACGTCAATTGACATGTGAAATGTATTGACACGTTCGAATATAGATTCGTAATATCGAATGATACAGCCATCGTGCTATTAAGTTGGATGCTTTTAGTTCTTTCGATGAATTCCATTGAGTTGCGTATAGAACATTTAGGTTCAAAATTTATTCGCTTAAAAATGTTAAACATGAATTACTATACTAGATCTAACATTAGAAATTTTCGGAATTTGCCCTGCGTTTTTTGAAAAAATATTTGACGTTTTGCGTGTCATGTTGCAACATTCTTCAGAAACTGGTTCAAAGTGACAGAATCGGGAATCGTAAAACAATATATTGGTCGAAAACTAATTAGTAATTAATTTATGCTAATTACAAGCAAATTACTAACTAATTACTGCTTCGCGTCCGGTTTGAGAGCCTTGTTCGTCTTCACCACCAAGAAGGGACTAGAAGGAGAGTTTTTACGCTTGATTTCTAGACTATTATTTTCAATCTATGATCTATAGTCATCTCTTATACACATACATTTTTTCTTATTGGATATTTAAGGACGATTTTGTTAATATAATTTTTATATTGTGAAATATTAAATCAGATTCACATTTTATGTGTGTTTTATCGCACAATTCAATATCTTTGACTGTACATATATAGATGTATATATGTATAATCACCTAATGGTAAAACTAGGTATTTATCTAGGTATTTACCACCTAATGGTAAAAATTGGAAACAAATAATTGCATATAATGGGACACGATTATAACAGCTGTGGGACACGAGATAAAATAATAGGATAAAGTAGGCAGTGTAACCGGCACTCAACAGAAAGCTTCTCCTATTCAATACTAGATGCTTAAAAGTACTATTAAACATTTTATTTTAAATGGATTATCTAATACCTAAAACCACATATAACACTTTATTCAGCCATTACTTAATTTTTATTATTTTTATTTTATTTTTTATATAGTTTTTACTTTTTCATAAAGATGTATTCCGCTTGACGCGAGACAGCTTACTCTTTGGCGCTATCACTAGGACTGACACTAGATCTAGTAGATCTAAAACTAAAAGCCTTCGAGCTTTGCCGTGCGTTTTTTAAAAAAGCGCTAGGCGGAGTTTTATGATCGCAAAACTGTTGGCTATTGTTCTAGGATTGATGGGTGAGGCGATCAGAATTCAGCACTGAACTAAATTATTCCTTGCGATATTTCGAAACTTTACATTTTTAAAAAATGTTTGAAGAAGTGTTAAAGTGTATTTTGCGTTCTCTGTTTTGACGAGATATCTATAAAAAAAAAATTTTAGAATACTCGAAGGCCCTTGATTTGATAGAGGGTTATGAAGATTTAGGCTGCTTAGGACGACGTAACTTATACACAATGAAAGCGATGGTATTTATGACAACTGGATTATTTGAAAAATGGAAACTGCCAATTGCATACTTCTTTACCGAAACAGGAATAAACGGCGAGAACTTACAGGAGTTAATTATTAATTCAATAGATTATGTGGAAAATTATGTTATTTTTCTCAAAGTTATCACCTGTTATCAGGGTCCAGGAAACACTTCAGTTATGGAAAAACTAAATGTCAGTACAAATATACCTTATGCCGTACATAAAAACAGTAAAATATTTTGTATTTACGATGTACCACACCTGCTTTAAAATTTTAGAAATAATTTTATAACCTATTTATCATTGTTGACGTTTTTATTCAGCCTTCACAGCTGACTACGGAATTTTCAATAATTTTAAGTAACCTTTAAGAAATACATGTCTTTTGGGCTATCTTATCCAGCAGATACATACTTAAAATTGCGTGTCTTCTGTTTAAAGATCGATTGCTTCACAACGGCTGAATAAAAAAATGTTCAGTAAACTTTTTCACATCGACAGATGATAATCTAATATGTTCTGAATGTGAGGTATGTATTTTTTTTATTTTGTCTAGTTTTGCGAATTTTCGCGGTTTAAAAAGGTGCTGTTATTTCGAAAACGGGTAGACGGTTTTCAACGAGTTTTGCACTGAATTATATTGAACAGTGGTTGCCAAAGTGGTCCATACGGACCCCAAGAGGTCCCTAGGGTCATTCAGGGGGTCCTCGAAAAATTAAAATCGATTTGGGGTCCCTGAACAACGTCAGGGGGTCCGCGCAAGGTTTATTAGAAAATAAATAAATTGAGACACATTTTTTTTAATACGGAAGTTAGAATAATAACAAAAAATCGCCAATAAATTATTAGTAAATTATTTATTAATTTATTAATAAATTATTAGCAATTTTTACATCCCAAGTAAAATATAAATATAGACAGATGCATAAAATTGTACTTTATTGTACTTTATCGTACTAAATTGTACGTAATTGTATTTTATGCAAGTAATAACAGGCATCGCGATACAGGCTTATGCCTGCTCGATCTTGTATAAATAAGAATAGCGTTGATCCCTGCACCAATTAATGAGTGTATACAATAATTTAGTTCTGTCTTGTGCTTGATGTGAAGTGCATACAACAAATTTTCCAGGTGTTGGATAAAAAGAAGTATAGTTTCTTGTTTTGTTACACAGATAGTGTACTTTCGTTGCGTAAATATATCTGAATAAAACTGATATATCTTAAATTTAAATTTATTACAAAAAAAATCAGCTGTAAATTTAGTTTTAAATTTAAGAATTCGATTCGTGATTGGACAAAAGATAAACAATTATTAAATAAAATTTAATAATTGATAATAAAAAATAAATTTTTTTGTATAAACCTGGCTTCTCTTATTTAAGTTGCTTAAAAAAATTATGTATCACAGTAAGGATTTCTTTTTTATTAAAATTTTTGAAGGAATTTTAAGTTTCTTCAGTTAATGTTTCGAATTACTGTGTTTTAGTGAATTCCGTTGTTAATTAATTTTAAATTATTTATTATAATTATAGAAATATACATAAGTACTTTCCTGTATCGTTTTATGCCCTTTTTTCAGATAACAGTATGAGTGAACCGAAGAAAATATGCAGACAATACAGTGTTGAATATATTAAATTTGGCTTTATTCCGTCACTAGGAAATAGTACTTTACCTTTCTGTCTTCTATGTAATAAAACGATGTCCAATGATTCAATGAAACCTTCTAAGCTTAAGGAACATTCAATAAAAATCCATAGTGACAAAAAAGATAAGGATTTAACGATTTTTCAACACTCAAAGAAAAATGTTTGAAAATATTGAAGTTGCAAGAATTCATAGGGACAGCATCTCAGAGAGATGACGATGGACTGCGTGCTTCTTATAATATATCCTTAATGATTGCGAAGTCCGGAAAGCCGCACACTATTGGCGGACAACTTATTCTACCAACTATAAGTGAGGTAATACGCACCGTGATGCACAAACCAGCTTACGAGGTACGAAGAAAGATCGACGAAATGGCTCAGAGTGTGGAGCACTTTTTATGTGACTACTTAAAAACATCTCAATTCTCTATACAGCTTGACGAGTCAACATTACCTGGAAATAAGGTTTTACTTTTAGCTTATGTGAGATTTGTGAAAGAAGAAAAAATTTCCCAAGAATTGTTATTTGCTAATGTTTGGAAACTGATACGAAAGGCGAAACATTATTTACTGAATTAAAAAGATTTCTTGATATAAAAGCTATACCCTTGACTAATATCATCTCCGTTGCTACTGATGGTGCTCCGGCAATGGTTGGACGACACCGAGGCTTTCTGGCGTACTTAAAACAAGTCATACCGAATGTACTATCGGTACACTGTGTTATTCATCGACATCATTTGGTGGCAAAAAACCTTAGTGGACGTTTGCTTGAATCACTACATTATGTCATTAGAGCAGTTAATAAAATCTACAGGAATGCCTTAAATGAGAGATTAGTTGCTCAACTTTATTTGGAAAATGATGATGATGACTATAATCGTTTACTACTTAACACAGAAGTACGATGGTTGTCTAAAAGTGCGTGTTTGAATCGCTTCTATTCGCTTTTTGATTCAGTGTTGGAATTCCTGGAGAGTAAAGACAATGATTTGCGTCATAATTTAATTATCTTGAAAAATGGCATAGCTTATATGCCTTTTTTATTGCCAGATTCAACGAGACTAATTTGAAACTACAAGGTGACACATTAAATTTAATAAAAACTAAAAGCGTAATGTCTGCCTTTGTTGCAAAACTTTTGCTATACAAACAAAATTTGGGAAGAGATTTTCTTAGTTTCCAAATCTTTCAAAATTGCAAAATAGAGACGAAGATTTGCTTGCTTATTGTCAACACTTAACGTCACTCTATTCGGACCTTACTCAAAGATTTGAAGACATTCTTCCACTTGGATGTTCCCGACTGGGTAGTGAACCCTTTTGTAAGTAGTCAAACTCAGAGCACAAATGCAGATGAGTACATGCCAGTACAGGAGCAACTCATTGAATTATCCACAAATGAGGAGCTGAAGCCAATGTTTAAGGAAGCATACGAAAATTTCTGGTTACAAAAACAGATCCCAATTTTATATCCAGCATTATGGGTTATTGTACAGAAGCTGTTGATTGCTTTTCCGTCTTCGTATTTGCTAGAACGTGGATTCAGTGCCGTTATGAGCCACGTCACAAAGAAAAGAAACAGAATGGAAATTAGTAATCGCGGGGATTTGCGGTTGCTACTGACAAACATCGAGCCTGACGTAAATAAACTCATAACATCCCATCAGGTTCATACAAGCCATTAATATTTTATTGTATTTTAGTACAAAAGTTATAATCAATAAAAATAGTTAAGATAGCGGGGTTCTATGACACCTTGACCTCTTAACCTATGTGACGTCATCTATCAGTAATTGACCTCTAACCTATGTGACGTCAACTATCAGTAATTGACCTCTTAACCTATATGACGTCAAATATCGCTAAAGCCACACTTATTTTTTTAATTGATAGATGGCGTTGGTAATTTTAAATTTGACATTAAAAGTTTATTTTTAATTGATAGATGGCGCTGGTAATTTTAAATTTGACAGTTTATTTTTTAATTGATAGATGGCGTTGGAAATTTTAAATTTTGCAGTTTATTTTTTAATTGATAGATGGCGTTGGTAATTTAAAATTTGACAGTTTATTTTTTAATTAATAGATGGCGTTGGTAATTTTAAATTTTGCATTAAAAGTTTATTTTTTAATGCATAGATGGTGCTGGTAAAAACAAATTTGTGGTGGATATTTTTGTTGATAGATGGGGTTGACAAATATAATAAATTTGTGTTAGATACTCGAGATGGCGCTGGTAAATTTAAATTTTAAAAATTAATAGGGATTGCATTTGGATGGTGAAAGGAAGAGAAAGTCAATAGATTTAAATTTTACATTTTTTTTATTTATTTTAAAATGAGGGTTTTAATTGTTTTATAATATTAACATAAAATTATTAACATTATGCATGGTCTTAGGGTTTTAATTGTTATATAACATTAACATGAAATTATTAACATTATGCATGGTTTTAATACGATCATCATTGTAATGTAAAATTTCAAGACGACAATTTTGTATTTTCTCCTTATACTTTTCATTGTCGATTTTAATCATGTGTACATTAAATGTCATGTGATTTAGTTCCTTGGTTAGCCGGTCAATTGTACTTTCTTGGTTATTAATTTTTTGATATGTTTGCATTAATTTCCCTTGAACACCACTTATTATTTCATTTAATTGTTCATTTTGCGTTGTTAGAATAATATTTTTATCAATTAATATTTTCATTGTGGATATTGTGTCTTCATTTTTAAATCTTCGATTAAACGATTCAATTTGTGTATTGCATGTATCGCATATGGTTGGTTGACTTCGTTGATCACACTTTTCCAGATTATTCCTGCAGGTTTGGTATAGGTTATTGGTGGTATTGTAAAGGATTTCATAGTTATTATAGACGGTTTCATATTGATTTTTATAATAACTATCACTTTCACAGTTAGTTTGGCTGTTTACAATAGTAAAAGTTAACAGAAGTAAGCAGATTTTTAAGATCATTATTATTATCGTTGTTTAACCACTAAAAGAAAACAGAATAATAAGTGTATTACAATGATTCAACGTTTATATACGTACCTCATATTCTTGTTTAAACTTGTTTAGACTTGTATTATCTAATTTATACATAGTTATATGAAAATTTCATGATAATAGAATTGCAGATAAACACTGGCCTAATAAATGAATGAAATTAAACGGTATATCCCCAAGGTTTTGTATCTGTGTAAATATAATTTACTACACGTTTATCATCAAAGGGACTTAGTGCTATTTTTCTTTGAGAAATTGTATATACAGTATGATTTTTAGACCGTATTAAATTTTGTTTTTTATTTAAATTGACATTATTAAAAAGACATTGATAGTAATCGTTAAACGTAATACTTTTTAATGTTGATCTTTTAATACCTTTTGCTTTTTTTATCGTATCTATGTTTGTTAAAATATTCTCAATATTGTTAGAATCTAATCCCTCTTCAAGTAATTTTTTTCTTTTATTTTCTATGGTATTACTCGGTACTAATAACTTGATAGAATACATTTTAGATCGTAGACCGATAAATTCAGTCATAATATTACCATTATTTTCATCTTTCATTAAACCCAAATTTTTTTTGTTTGCTTGTGGAATTTGATGGATATTATCTACAGGATAATCGGACGTATCAAATTTATGTAAGTCCTCTTTCATGTGATCATAAATGTTAATATTAAAGAAATTGTATATTAGAGAATCTGTATCTGTATATAAAAGTTTAGCCTTCTCACCAAATTTTTTTTTTACATAATTATAATGAAAATCATATAAGCAGATCTTTGAATTATCTAAAATAGTAAAACCGGCATATATTGGTTTGTTAAATTTAATTTCCATTCTTCCCATTTCAATAATAACCAAATCCTCATCAAATATGAAACAACTTTTAAAATTGGGTTTTGAAATGTAGTAATTTGCACCAAATCGGCCTTCCCACTTACCTACCAATTTAATGTTTTTATATTTCCTAACATTTTCCATGGTTTTTCTAAACACAGAATTATTCATGAGTTTATAAAAGTTTTTTTCAAACTCATTTTTACTACTTTTTCTATTTTCTGTATTTAAATTAATATATGATTGCATCCATTTCGATTGTTTAAATTTTAATACTTTATTAATTTTTTCAATTTTTACTCCCAATTCAACTACTTGTTTGAGGTTCCTATAATGAATGATATAATTTTTCTTATCATATAAAGTTGTCATTAATTTTGGTATTTTTATGGTTGAAGTTGGTGGAATTAAATGTTCGGGGCATAACGGTAGATCTTTATGGCTTTCAAATAGTTCCTTTGGATAATGCAGGTCAACATCTAAAATATAACCGAAGTCCGCATCGTCAGAAACGTTTAGAAAATCAGTGTGATACGGATCAACCCACATAAATTCACCATACGGTAATGATTGTGACATAGCTACTCCATATAAATTATTTATATCAAAATACATCAAATAAGAAATTACTTCGTTTGAATTAAATTTTTCTCCTATATATGGATTGTTGGCTTTACCATAACGATTGGAACATTGTGAGATTCCACCTCTCATACCTTTTTCAATAAACATAATCATATCAATATCTGTTAATAATTCTAATTCTACACCGGTTATCTTTAACATTGCATCAAATGCTAAGCCCGGTGCTGTAAAATAATTTGTTGGATCTAATTGGTATGTTATTAAAGAACTATTTCGAAAATTTTCAAAAACATCAGCCAATAAGAGAACATCTGTTTGTAGATATAGTTCTGCATACTCCTTTAAATTATTAATTTTAAACGTTGACCAAACTTTCTGTGCGTGATTATAATCATTAATACTCACATTGAAATCATTGAGACTGCTATAAAATTTATTCCATTCTGGTAAACTACAATCCTTCAGTTTTCCCAAGAGTCTAAATACTCATAAGGAAAAATCCCTTTCCTTTGAAGCAAATTAAATTGTTCTGTTGTTTTACAGTATTTTCTTGTAATATTTTTTCGATTTTCCTCCAAATACGATGATAATTGATCTAAACTATTGGACATAAAGCGAAAAGAATCCAAAAATCTAAAATTTATCTTGGTGCCGGTGATATATTTTGTAAACGATATATATCGCTCCTTATTTATTGGGAGCAAATTAATTGGTCCCTCAATATCTTTAGCGAGTGATTTAATAATAAAATGACTATCGTAACCAGAAAGGTTGTGAAACAAAACCGGTATGAAATGTTTATCTTTATAGTTGATGTTACAAGAATTGTGAGCAGCCCCGCGATATTTGCCGGTGAAGTGATCGTGATCTTTAACTTTTAACTTTTACTTTTCTTTAACTTGTGTGCAAAGTAGTCGTGACAAATTTGTGATAAGCATAAAATGATAAAAAGGTGCTTGTTGAGATGTATTATCATCATTACCCTCAGCTTCTAGCATAAGTAAATTCACATGAACTGAAAAATTGAATTTACTTAGAGCTACTGGTAATATTTTTTTTCGATCTAAAATGTATACGTTAATTGAAAGGCTATTCATTTTTTCAAATTTAGGTACGTCTTTCAACCTTATGGGGAAATTGATACCTTCATACTTTACTATTTCCCGAAAATGTGGATTAGAACTTATCCTTTTAGGATTTTGAACTGTTGCCGGATGAAGACTTGCAACAATAGCCCAAAGAAAACAGTATTCATCATTGTTTTCTATATTTAAAACGGCCCGTTTACTTACAATGAATTTAGGTAGATTAACATACGTTGATGCACCACCACCACTAATGGGGGTATAATTGTTAATATTAATTTTTAAATTTAAAATTTCATATAGTGCCCATCCGGAATCTCTTTCTTGGAATTCCTCCAGTTTATTTAATATTTTATCCTTAACATGTTCATTATACCAAGACTTTAAATTTGTATTATGATCAATGATTTCGTTCTTCGTATTAAAATATTTGATATCAATTTCGCCATCATTTGGTTTAATGAAATTTGCTGCCATAATTGTATTAACCTTTATCTTACTGAATTTATTTGAGTGGGCATGCGCCGGCGGCCTGAATTAAATTTGTATCAGGTGCGATCATTGTAGACATTAGCAAAAAATGATATAATTTTCGTTCTATTTGCACTAGGATTATGAAATAAAAAAGAAATAAAAGAAAAATGATTGTTTTAAATTTCTATTTAATAACAAAAATAAATTTTTTTTTTTAATTTTTGGCTGAACGTAAACTAAAACTTCACTCGCGTATGCCACTTCGCGAAGCAGTCTACCACGCACAACCCAACATCGCACTTTTTACAATAATAATTTGTTCGTGAACGTTTATTATTTGCAGAACACACACGACATCGTTTTTGATTTTCGCACTTAGACGGCCAATGCTTTGAGTGCTTTACCTCAAGGCGAGTCAATTGCGTTGTAGCAGAGCTTGGTCTTCCTACAGATTTTCCTCTATTCGCAACATTTGTATGATGTGTCTGAAAAATTAAATCGCGCACTAATTGTTCCCGAAATTGTTTATGATTTAGTTTTCCTTCAACAGACTTATGTAGAAGAAAAGCATTTAAAATGGAAATATCAAGTAAATGAAAGAATAATTTGTTTGTCCATTTCCATGATCTTCTACTTATCCCATAGCTATTAGCCATTCTATCCGACTTGTCAACATATCCCATGTGCTTGTTGTAATCTTCTACAATGAGGGGTTTGATGGCATTACCATTTTCATCTTGGAAGTTTCCTTCCACAGGAGGTACGTGCATGTTTGTAAGAAGAAAAACATCGCGCTTATCTTTCCACCGAAGAACGCTTAAATTTCCCTTCACCCTCGTAACAATGTCCCCTCTTTTTGTTTTTAAGTTCTTCGGTGCAATATCTTGGGGAATACCTCTACGATTATGTCGTACTGTTCCGCAAGCATTTATATTTCGTCTGAATAAGTCGGCGTACAACAATGGGGATGAAAAATAATTATCCATAAATAATTTATGGCCTACACCTTTCACCCTCCTAACTAATTGTAGCACTGTTCCGTGCGTTGCTGTTATATCGCCATGTGCTTGTTTATTTTGTTTGCCTAAATAAACGGCCATATCATACGTATATCCCAACGAATCACACAGCTTGTACATTTTTATTCCAAATCTTTTATGTTTTTTAGGAATATATTGTCTGAATACAACCCTTCCCTTGAACGATATAATAACTTCATCGACGGCAATATGTTCAGTCGGAAAATAAAATTCATCAAATTTATGGTTCAGCTTATCAAACACTTCCCTGATTTTCCACAGTCTGTCATAATTTTCGTCTTCTCTATTCGGAGGATTAGCGTTGTCGGAAAAATGTAGAAACCGCAGAATAAACATGAAACGATCACGCGACATCGTGTTTTGATAAAAAGGTGTGTGGTATTGTTCGTCTTTCGACCAATAATCCTTGAAAGAGTCTCTTAGGTCATGACCCATTTGAATGACTACAGCGATAAACTTATGAATTTCTTCCATTGTTACCTCAGAAGGTTCTACGGATCGTCCTGGAACGTCTCGATTGGCATAATATTGTTGGCAATATTTGTTACTTTCCACCACTAACAGGGAAAATATTTCCTCAAAAAAAAGTCATAAAATTGAAAATGGCGACGAATCGGCATTTATATTAGGGGCAGCTGTTTTATTGATACCGACATGCGGTGCGGTAAACGGAAAAACACCACTAGAATCCCCGTCTCTTCTACACCGAAATCCAATCGGAACATCTTCTTCTTCTTCACTTTCTTCGGAAGAAGACAACGCTCTAACATTTTCGTCTTGTAACTCTTCCTCAGAATCATCATCCATTATGATGTTTTGAAATTCATTTTGTACGTTTTCCATGGTACACAGTATAAATTTATGCAATTTAAAAATTGTCGATAAACAATAAAAAAATTAATATTCAACTAAAACTAACAAATATAAGAAACTAACATTTAAGAAACTAACACTAAGAAACTAACAAATATTCACAATAAATTTATTTTAGACTTGGTTGGTAACGTACGAATGCTAATATGCAACTAATTTTAAGATTTTACGCTTCAGTTTTAAGGGTATAACATTTCAAACAAACAAGTTAGGGGAGTATTTCTTATAACTGCATTTATGGCTCTGTTTATTTACTTACCGACCCTTTTAGTCGGTCAATACGTTTGTTGTGCCGAAGTAAACGACAAAAAAAGGTCGACCTAAACCGAAACCTATAGATAGGCCGCTCGGCCGTCCGACAATACAAGCCGCGGCCTATATATAGGCCTTTAGTAAGATAAAGGTTAACCTTGAGTAGGGATTTTTTTAACTCATTTTTTATTTTAATTGCGAAACTTCTATACGATTTCTCAAGAAAAATTTTCGGATCCTTAAAACTTAAATTTACTACGATACCGGTTCGAATACGACAGTTAAAACATGATTCAACATCCTGCCAAATTAAATTTTTAGATCCACATCTTTTAGATTTAGCACGATATTGACTTTTAAAATTTTCTTTGTAACATTTAAGCAAACCTAAATAATTTTCTAATTTTGAATTTTTAATAGATTCAGAGTTTTGTTTAAAATATTTTGTAATTAGAAAAATATATTTTTTTGTTAATGCAATATACCTCTGATATTCTTCTTTCTTTTTTAAAAGAGAAGATACCGTTCTAATTTTACTTACAACTTCTTGAACAGTGTTTAAGAGCACTTCCATTTTTTTCACGATACTTCAACAACATCTAACAGAAACACAGTTCCTATTGCGGTTTTATATACCTAATGGTTATCGCTTTAATGATAACGTTGATGCAATAAAAACACTATATATGTACTAAGTTTTTTTTATTAATTAAATACCAGACGAACCAAATCCTTCACACCACCTTATTGATTTTTCTAATTCTTCAACCTCAATAAGGTTGGGATACAAAATCTTTTCTAAAATTAATTGTGCTATTCTATCCCCTCGATTAATTTTGAAAAAACCTGAACTGCCATTA
This sequence comes from Onthophagus sagittarius, assembly GCA_036711965.1. NCBI lineage: Eukaryota > Metazoa > Arthropoda > Insecta > Coleoptera > Scarabaeidae > Onthophagus > Onthophagus sagittarius. The sequence goes on from JASERS010000014.1 coordinate 738,775, forward strand.
TTGCATATTAAAACTTTAATTTCTCCTCGGTAATCACCATCGATGACGCCAGCACCAATATCGATACTATTAAGTGACAATCCTGATTTAGGTGCAATTCTTCCATAGCATCCTTCTGGTAGTTGTATCCTTATTCCAGTTCCAATTAGTTCACGCTTTCCATGTTCAATTGTATAGTCACCTGTGCTATATAAATCCATTCCAGCTGCATGAAGAGATGATCTTAATGGTCTGACAGCGTTTTCATTCATCGTAAATTTTACATCACAAAGTATTGGTAAATGATCCATCTCTTTAAAATTAAAACATTAAACAATAAAATAAAATTTTAAAAAATACGAAATTTCTTACCTTTTTTGGTACAGCCTGGAACTCGTTAACACATCTGAGTACTATACTTTAAAGAATGAACTATTCGATGTTTATATACTTATATAAGTCCTGTTATATATACTTCGTAAACTTAAATTATTTTACAAAAACGTATAATGCGATTGCAAATGCAAATATCTAATTTTTAAATTATTTTGCCAACGGTGCTTTATTTTGCAAACGTATCATGCGATTGACGCACGTACTTCATTTTTCTAATATATTTTGCAGATGCAAATATGTTTCCAAGCGTCTGTTTCTATTTTAATACACATTTTTATTTTAAATTTTTGATATATATACTGTGTATTCTCACAGTCGTAACTGTATTAGAAGGTTCACTACAATGGCAAATATTCCATGTACATTATTAGTGCAATCCACTAACGAAGAGAAATTATCACCGAGAAAACTCTTGCTTACACTACGGCATTTATTCAGGTATGTTGTAAAACTTTATATATTATATATTTATTATATTTATATATACAATAGGTATGGGGTGAAGGAAATTGCTCAGAGAGCAAATTCCACACAAATATTAGTAAAATTATTGTACACCCCAAAGAACTGCACGATACAACGAAAAATTGGTAATTTGCCTTTAAAGTATGTGCGATTGGTCGTGGATGATGAGGAAGAACTGAAATTAATGGAGGAGGTGATGACGGAATTCACGTTCGATACAAAACAGGACGATGAAGAAGAAGAACAGTCACAACCGAAAAGGATAAAGTGGTGTAATGGAGCAGGTGCATCATCATCAAACGCCTTAGAATTAGTAGAGGTGTATGATGATGATCAAGATGAATATCGAGCTCAAAAATATAAAGTGGTAGTAAAAAATAAATAATTTAATATTTTTATTATGTAGAATGTAAATGTAGTAAATAAAATAACAAATAGAACCAATTTTCTCTTTATTCTACAAACCAATTATACAACTTGTATACATTACTTAATGAACAATTTAATGTGTTAATAGAATGAGCATTACAATGATGAGTGTCCGGGTAACAATTTACATTAGGACAATTAAATTTTTTTAAATCTATTATTATGTTATTAGAAAGCATTTTTTTAAATATCTTTTTATATTTTCTCCTTTAACTAAAATAACATCTGATCCAACAATACCTTTAACATAATCACTTAAATCATCGTATTCAATTAGCCAGAAAGAATGATCGTTGTCGTTCTGATCCCATTTTAATCCATGGCAATTTGAGCGTAACCATTCAAAATGTTTTTTAATTTTACAATTGAACCATGATACCTCATACGGTAGACGTACAAAGGTATGATGATCTATACCTTCTTTAACATTATAAATTGATATTTCCTTAATATAAAGGTTACTTTTTCCATATTGAAAACCTTGAATGTCAATAATAAACATTTTTTCTTTATATATTCTTCACTACACCAGTTAACGGATTGTATTTAATAAGTTTATCGTGTAGTATGAGACAATATGCACTGGTTTTATCAGAAACGTTCTGAGATGTTTCAAATTCTAATCGAATATCCACCGCTCCAGTTTTTATGAATTCAGATTGATGACTACAATCCATTATCACGAATGGTCCTAGTTGTTTAAACTGTGATGGTGAGAGACAAGGTTCCGCCCCACCATTTTTGAAATAATAAGAATTTTGGAATTGTGCATACATTTCATATAGTATTGCCCACTGATTTTTATTAAAATTCACATTGAGATTATCATATGGATATACATCAGAGTTTAAATATAACTTCACGTTTGTTAAATTGCAATGATCGAAATGAGTCATATCTCTACCAGTAGAATTTTTGTTATCTGTTTGAAGTGCAAAAATTATAATTCGTGGTTTTTCTAATTGACTAGTCGTTTTCACAGTCCATGTATGATTCGTACTTGCTTGTACTAGAGGAAGTTCTTGTAATTCCCAACTTCTAAATGCAACTTCTAAATCTCGATCAATGTATTTCATTAGACGTAACTTTTCAATGTCTGCTACAGCAACGTGAGGTATTTTCCACATAATTCTACTAATTTCAATTTTAGGTTTATCAGCGCTCGTTACAGGTTCATTAATAACGCAATTTAAATCTGAATTGCTTCGAATTAATATGAGCTCATGACGAACATTCATTATAATTTTAGGAAAATCTTCTGCAAATCCTAATAACATCGATAACGGGATGCAGACACCGAAGTATCCATTTTTATCTGTTATATGAGGATGTTGATTATGATTCCAACCAGCATATACGACGCATATACGATGCGTATGTTTTCAAGGTTGATGTGATACCGGGATTACGAGTACGATCAATTACAGTACCACCCAATTCATAACGGATTTCATCAAATAAAAATGTAACACCATTATTTACAAATTTTAAATCCTTGTTCACCGTTTTACCATCATCCTTTAATAGTCTACCCTCCACGTATAAATAGCTTTGTGAAGGTAATGTGTATACATCTTGTGTTTGAATCGGTATTCGTATTTCATCATTATTATTGAAAGATGTTGAGGCGTAAGGTTGATGACTATGATATTCAAAATTAATAATTGAATTATCAGAAAATACACCTTCGCTAACTCTTAAATTATTAAAACTCATTATTTTCTGTTTGCTAGTGGAGCTATTATTTTGTATTAAAATTCCACTAATTTAAATCCTAGACTGATTAATAATTGTTTATTAGAAGGTGTTAACACTTTCAATCTTCGTTTAACACTATCCTTCCTGTCAAATTCATGTGGTTTTATAGTATATTCAGAGTTTTGATATCTAAACACCATTTTTAGAAGAAGAAAGACGCTTAAGATGAAGTCTTACCGTTATCACTTCTCCATTAAAATTAATCAAATTTCCATCTTGATCGGTTATTTTAAGTATAATTTCACTAATATACGTAGTGTTGATTGGTAAATATATAACATTGTTGGGATTTTCAACAATTTTTGTCCCGGGCATTACGGTTGGATAAAAGACATGTAAAATATGCATTGGATGATCGTTGTTGTAAGAATTAGTTACCAAATTACATTCTACGTTTATAGAATTAATTTGAAAAATATTAACTGGTTTATCTGACTCATGTTTAACATTCTTAGTAATTTTTTTATTATAAAATCCTAATAAACTACCAATATTGTTAGGTTTAGTAAAATCTATATCTTTATTACACTTCACTTCGCTTTTTAATGTATTCCGATTGATCCGAATGCGTAAAGCTGTTGGAATAAACACTGCTGCAGGATTTTTTTTTTAAGTATCTTTTCTTCTTCTCGTTCAATTTCCTCAATATGTTTTTCCAAATAATCGCTAATGTCACTAATTTCATATAATCCTTCTGGTAATTTAATCATTCGATCGGTATCATAGTAAAAACGATTATTAAATGAGTCAATGTTTGGAATTGAATTATAGCTTACAAAATTTACTAAACCGATAACGTAAGATTCTTGATCATTTAAAATTATTGGTGGATATATTTTACTGCTTAAAATTGAAGAACTTTGATGAAACGTGAACGTGTACGACATCGTGAGAACAAATGATAAAAAAATACATATGTTAATTCTATTTATTCAATTTATTTAATAAAAATTTTATACATAGGTGCCCACAATTATATGATAAGTTTTGATATTTTTTATAATTGTATCGAATTTGTACATTCCCGTTAGACTTGAAGTATACTTGAACTTCTTTCGGTGGTCGAAGGTTGCCATACGAATCAAAGTAGACGATTTGGTTTCCAATTTTTTTATACGCAACCCAATGAGTTCCAGGACCAATAGAGTTATCAAGATTAATCACACCACTTTCAAAATTTTTCCTTATTTTAAGTGGAAGTTGATCTTTCATGAACACTCCTCGAAAATGAGGTATTTTAAATTTTTTAACATAATTTATTATATCTACATTTGTTAAAGGTGCTCTTTTCATCGTTTATTCTTTCGTTGTGCTTCGATCGGATGCAAATAAAGTCCTAATCCTGTTTTATATTGTTTTAAGTAAGCACCTTTTCCTATTGCTATCGCTTCCATTTTTTTATTATGGCGTTGTGATTCAGCTAATTCTTGTTTTGCTTGTTTAGCTTGATTTACAGCTTGAGCAATTTTTGCTGCACCACCACCAAGTGCTCCCAATGCACTTAAACCAGCAAAAATTGGTATTAACGGAAGAATACCACCAGTTTTAGGAATCGGTATTATACGTTTCCCTTTAATTTTTGTTTTAAACTTGTTACCAATTTTACTTGCAACCTGTATAGCACTGTTAATATCCTTTGGTTTTTTTCTAATAATTTGTTTTTTTATTGCACCAATAACTTTACTCAATTGATTAACATTCTTTTTCTTACAACAAGTCCTCCTGTTTTTTTTAGACTTCATGATTATAACCGTTCACTAATGAAGTTTAAATTAGAATACAGTTGATATCATTTTACATAAATATTTATTGTTTTATTTTTTTAATAATATTCTTATCATCAACATCTTCAAGTTGACGTTTTAAATCGACTCTAATTCTTTTTGACTCATTATTAGCACTCTTATCACCAAAATCTTCATGTTTTCGTTTTAAATCGGTTTTAAATCTTTTTGTCTGATTAATATCTTCATCTTCATCATCTAATGATCGTTTAAATGTCTGTGGCTTATTATCAGGTAATTTTATTTTTTTTATATTTTTATCATCAACATTTTTTCTTTTTCGTTTAATTTGTTTTTGATTATCTTTATAATCATCTACATCCATATCTTCGAATTCTCTTTCTTTTTTTCCCTTTAGTACTTGTAACATCGCAGGAGTTAAAATTTGATTTGTAATTCCTTCATTTTTTTCTAAAGATTTTGCTATTGTAATTCTTTCATTATTTTTCTTGTCCTGTTTTTTAGATGTTTTTCTTTTTCTTCTAACAATATTATTATTATTATTATTATCCATATCTTTCTCTATCCTATTTTGGACTTCTTCAACAGTTCTAGCTATTTTCTTGATGTAATTCAAATGTTTTTGCATAATAGTAAAAACTTTATCTGAATAACCCATTCCCAGTTTTACTTTAGCACGCATAGCGCCTGCAACACCTAATGCAGACATTCTTTCACCAAACTTTGCATCTGAAGATTTAAATCGATCCATAGCTTTAGCAGCTAAAATTCTATCAGCATCGTGACGTTTTTCTAAATCCTTGTCTAATGAATAAGCTATATCGTGTTCTTTACAAGCTTCATCTAATTTATTTACACCTTTATCACCTCTAGTTAATCGTTTTTGAAGTTTAGTACCCGGTCCGCAGTAATTATAACCTGGTATGTGTAGTTCGAAGGGTAAAGAATTAATAGCATTATTCACAAATCCGCTACCTAAATATAATTTCATCTTCTTATTATTATTCGTCAGTATGTTTATCGATCAATGTCAGATTGACAAATAAGAGATTACCAGAGTAACGAATTTCTTTTATTTTCAGACACACACAATGAAAGTAATACCACAAAAAGTTACATTGAATGTTGAAAATCATGACTTCGATGCAGGTGAAATTAAAGACAACAAAAAACATGGATTACTTCTACCATCAACCATACGTTCTATGATAATTGGTCCTTCAAATTGTGGAAAAACAAATGTACTAATTACTTTAATTGAACATAAAAATGGAATAAAATTTGAGAATATTTATTTATATTCTAAATCAGCTCACCAACCAAAGTACATTTACTTAGAACAATTATTGAAACCAATAAAAGGAATAACATTTAATTCCTTTGGTAATAATGAAAACATATTACATCCTAATGAAGCATTACCGAATTCTATAATGATATTTGATGACGTTTCATGTGATAATCAAAATATCATGCGGGAATACTTTAGTATGGGTCGTCATAATCATATTGACTGCTTTTATTTATCACAAACTTATGCAAAGGTACCAAAGCATTTAATAAGAGATAACTCCAATTTCATAACTTTGTTTAAACAAGATGATTTAAACTTGAAACATGTTTATAGCGATCATGTTGGTACTGATATGGTATTTGAAAAATTTAAAGAAATGTGTTCTCTCTGCTGGCAAGAGCCATATCAATTTTTAACAATTTTTAAAGATTTTCCATTAAACGAATGAAGATATCGTAAAGGGTTCGATCACTTTATATTACCTTAACAATAAATCGATACATTCATTATTACTTCAAACGTCACTATGAAAGGAAAGAAAAAAAAAACAACAACAAATTACGAAACGTTTAATCAAAAAAAGACGTGACATCAGAAATAAACTTGATATTTTAAAACATGGTGAAATTGTACAAGAACGAATGTTCTTACCCATCACCAAACAACTTAAAATAATTCAAACAAAATTAGATAAAACAAGAGCGAGAGATGGTGATAATGATGAAGAAGAAGAACAAAAAACAGCATATGATGATTTATCGTTCAAACAAGATACCCCTAAATTAAATACAGATACTAATGATGATGAAGATGATGATGATGATGATGGTGATTATTACGATGATGGTGATGAAAGTGATGATGATGATGATGACTACGATGATGATGATTCTATAATTTTGAAAAAATACATAGAAAATATATATAATGAAGATAAAGTAGATAAATTAGATCATAAATATGGCGTAAGACATGATCCCATTTCAAAAAAACTATTTGTTGGTAACGCTCCATTATCAATATCTACATCAGGCAATATTGTTGTAAAAAATAAAACATATAAAGGAACACGAGGTTTATATGAACTTCTATTTAAGAAAAATCCTAAAGGATACAATGAACAAGATAAAAAATCTTATATAGATATTGTTCTAAAAACGAACGCACACAAACGTTATTATCAAGATGATACACAAGTTGATGGTAGTAAATTAGAAAAATACCGTAAAATTTTAGCACCTCTAATAAGAACTAAGAAAGAGGGAAATATATTAATGACTCATGTTGATAAAAACCTTGAATATACATACTGGGATGATCCTAATGAATTAGTAGAAAGACTTAAGCTGTTACTTGCATCATACGAAGCTGGTAATACGGGTATTATAAACGAAATTAATTCTATAATTGAAAAATTACGAGAAGCAAAAATTATAAAATAATGCACAATCCAAAAAGACAAGTAGTAGAAGAAATTCATAAACAGGCACGCATTAATTTTACTAGAAGAAAAGTTATTTTAAAATCTTTAAATGATTTATTTCAAGCTGATTTGGTTGAAATGTTACCGTATGCAAAAGAAAACGACAACTTTAAATATATTTTAGTAGTAATAAATTGCTTTTCAAAGTTTACATGGGCAATTCCTGTGAAGAATAAAACTGGCAAGGAAATCTCTAATGCATTAGAAGATAAAGTATTAAAAATTGTTATTCCAAATAATTTACAAACTGATCAGGGTAAAGAGTTTTTCAATAAGAATTTTAATCAATTGATGAAAAAATATGGAATTAATCATTATAGTAGTTATTCTGAAAAAAAAGCATCTATTGTTGAACGTGTTAATAGAACATTAAAAAATATAATGTGGAAAGAATTCAGTTATAAGGGAAATTATAAATGGATTGACATCTTAGATGATATTGTAAATAAATATAATACTACTAAACATAGAACTATCCATATGAAACCTGCTGATGTTTCAAAGAAAGATGAAAAACGTTTATTATCCACAGTATACAGTAAGATAAAAACTGTTAACATCATTAACCGAAAATTCAACATTGGTGATCACGTGCGTGTTTCGAAAACTCGAGGAGTTTTTGATAAAAAATATACACCTAATTGGTCCACTGAAATTTTTTCAATTAAACGTATTAAACTTACAAATCCAGTAACCTACATATTAGAAGACATACACAATAGTGAAATTCAAGGAGGATTCTACGAAATGCAATTACAAAAAGCAAAATATCCAAACGTTTATTTAGTAGAAAAAATTTTAAAACAGAAAAATAACAAAGCTTTTGTAAAATGGTTAGGTTTTGATAAAACTCATAACAGTTGGATAAACAAAAATGATATCATCTAATTATAACTATTCAATACGTACACAAAATTATTTTAGTTACATAAGTATAAAAAAATCATATCGTTCAATTATATAACAGTTTATTAACATCATTACACACCAATTTTAGAATTAGTTTCAACTAACCATCATAAACGTTTATACATAATTTTAATAAACTTAAATCTGCAATTCAGTCAACATATGCCTACTATGTGGTGTAATGTATGTGAAAAACATTTTTGTTTCTGTAAAAATTCAATTCAGAAACATAAAAAACGAGATGAAAAAGACGCAGGTAAAGATAACATTGATATCCATTGTTATGAAATATTGCCGGATAGCAACAATAGCTCAACCAATATAAAATGTTATGAAATATTACCAGACAGCACGTAAATAAAAAAAATTTAAAAATGAACATTCTTTTCCTTTCACCATCCAAATGCAATCCCTATTAATTTTTAAAATTTGAATTTACCAGCGCCATCTCGAGTATCTAACACAAATTTATTATATTTGTCAACCCCATCTATCAACAAAAATATCCACCACAAATTTGTTTTTACCAGCACCATCTATGCATTAAAAAATAAACTTTTAATGCAAAATTTAAAATTACCAACGCCATCTATTAATTAAAAAATAAACTGTCAAATTTTAAATTACCAACGCCATCTATCAATTAAAAAATAAACTGCAAAATTTAAAATTTCCAACGCCATCTATCAATTAAAAAATAAACTGTCAAATTTAAAATTACCAGCGCCATCTATCAATTAAAAATAAACTTTTAATGTCAAATTTAAAATTACCAACGCCATCTATCAATTAAAAAAATAAGTGTGGCTTTAGCGATATTTGACGTCATATAGGTTAAGAGGTCAATTACTGATAGTTGACGTCACATAGGTTAGAGGTCAATTACTGATAGATGACGTCACATAGGTTAAGAGGTCAAGGTGTCATAGAACCCCGCTATCTTAACTACTAATAAATACTTCTTCAACAAAATGTTTACTTTATATTTTATTTTTAATCACCATTTACCATTAAGACAACAAAGTTAAAGTCTTCATTTTTCTATCATATATTTAATGTAGTTTTTCACCCTGGGGGTTCGTCGGCAAGGCTGGACTAAGAAAAGGGGTCCGTGGGCCGAAAGACTTTGGGAAACACTGATGTAGAATAATTTTGTATGTTGAATGACGATAATAGTTTTTCATAATCAAATTTTTCTGATTTTTTAATGTCAGTAAAGTGTCACCGTCGGAGAACCCAATAAACCAGTATGGCCGCGGTGACGAGATGTCTCCTTCAGAGCCGAAGATACATATAATGTCAATTTTGAATAGTATAAGTATAAATTACGACAAATTATATTTGTGTGTTTAACATTTAGAATAGTGTAAACAATATTTATGAACAAATTCATTTTATACCATGGATAATAACCTTGGTATGCATCTTCAACAGTGCACCCGACATTCAGTCACCTCAGTGATCCTGGTTTCTCGGGTTCTCTGAGGACGATTATCGCTCGCCCGTTGACCCGCACTAGCGTCCCTTAGTCTGTCTAATTCTGGTTTCTTTCAAATACTTTACTCGCTCCAATAAATCGAGAAAATTGTATTTTGAAAAACTGAAGATAAACATCGGTATGTTGTCAAAATTAGTCTCATACTTTTGGAGAAAACATTCATAAAGTGACGTTATCTGCAGAAATCTTAAAAATCTACTAAACTAAGCCAATTTTTCAAATTCATGTCAGTATAGCAGAAATGATCAATGATTATAACAACGTTTACTACACGTTGTTTCATCAATCGGTTGTAAAGATATCGATCTCTAAACAGACGGCAAGCAATTTTATGCGTGTAATCAAGACTACTGATCTAGTATTTAATAAAAATAAAAATAATAATACTAAAATACTAAAATAATAATAATAATAAAAAAGAAAAATACTAAATAGTAGTATTTTTTTACCAAAAAAATCGATTTTGTTGCAAGACTATGTCTGAGTAACAGTAGTATAAGAACGCCGATTCTCGATAGGAAGTTGATCCCCGTTATCTCCGTGTGACGTCATGACTCAATGTTATAGGCATAGGGAGCGGTGCCATCCTGTGGCTGGGGGGAAAACAAATTTGGTTGGTACTGAAAGTAACTAAAAATCTAGCGATTTTTTGAAAAAGTAACCAGAAAATGCGCGCCATCTAGCGCCGAGTAGTGGAATTAAATCAAAAAATGATTTCTGTGCTCTACTGTTTCAAAATTAAAATTCATCTGATGAAGGATAGATGGTGTGGTTATATTTTCAATATTTAAATACACACTTGCGTGTGTGGAAAATATTCAATGTCTTGATGGGTGGGGTAGAATAAATTAAAGTCAGTAGGGTTTAATAAGTACATATATTAAGTTAATAATCAATGAAATATGCATACATTATAATGTAAACATTATTAACGAATAAGATTAATCTGCGCCGTTCGGGACGTCTTTCGCTAATTTATAATTGAAGCCACGTTGTCTACGTTCATGTACAGGTGCTCGCGTTGCCCCATAATAATGTCTGCTGATGCGGGTAGTCACTTCCGGAGTATGGTCCACTACCAAATTTTCAACTATGTTTCCGGCCGGAGAACGAACCAAATCTTTCTTTTGCTCGATTCGAATTAAATTTACACGATTCTCTTTCCCAAAATCCTTCGTACCGAGATATACCAAACATATCTCGTCAAGGGACTGTAACTCTTCATCAGTCATTGTTTCAGCAATTCTCAATGGTAAATACACTGAGAAACCATCTTCCAACTCAGCAAGAACGGAGGGCTATTTGTTCGATGTAATTCTTTTAGCTCACGAAATAGAGTTAGGTCGATTCATCTGTAGCGAAGAAAGCGAACGTTTCGATGGGAAAACGTATGAACCCAAATTATTTAGACGCAACATCCTGCCAGTAAGAACAGTTACCTTAGACTAAATTGAAATTAAATCAGTTCCTGTGATTAGCTCAAGCTAAAAAGATGGGCGCGCATCCGCCAATTAATAATATAAAGGGTAGCCACAGGATTACCTTGATGAACTTTGAATTCCGCAGCATATCAAACCAGCCGCAATGATAATTTTCATTATAAATTTTTTAATTTTGATAAGTTCCTAAGTATGAGTTACAGTTAAAGCAATAATGATTAACGTTCTTACAGGAATCCATAAAATATGGAATACACACACAAGGCCAACATCTAGTAGAAAGATTTTTAATTAGTAAATATAAAAGCTAATGTTTAACCTTCTTACCCAAACACACATAGTATTAGAGCAAATAGATGAGCTTTAGATGAGGTTTCAGGTACAGTGTTGCCGCAGCGAAGAAAAAAAAGTGTATCGAAAATGCGTACTGAAAATGAAAAAAATGTACTGAATTTGAACAAAGCCAAAATATTTTAGCTCCAAGAGATGGTAGCAACGGATGAATTGAAAAAAAAAATAAAAGAATTTTTAAAATTTTGTTGCGTTTCTTAAAAATGATAGTGTATTCCCTAAAAATGTACTGATTTCAGTGCACAGAGTTCCATGAAGCTCGTATAATTGTGTAAACCCACAACAAATTGTTTCATTTAAATTATGACCGTTTATAAGTTCGGACATCACATTTCTTCTTCTTCCTTGCCAAAAGAAGAACATTATTTCTTCAATATTACTTTGACTGATTCCAGTAGTTCACATAGTATAAGTTATGCGCTGAATAATTTAAAAAAATACAATATTTTTCTATAATTTACTCCATCAATATTTCACCATCGAACGCAACACTTAGAGTAAACAATAGGATTTATGACAGCACAAAATGGAAGGGCATCAACCTGAAGAAGGATGATAGACTACAATTCCCTCTTTCTACAAGTACTGGTTTATTTGTTGAAATCATAGTAAAATGTCCGGTGATATTAAACGAAAATTAGCGGAGGAGCTTCATAAACCTGCTCGAATTCATTTCAAAAGGAGACATGTAATTACTAAAGGTATTAAAGATCTATACTAGGCCGATTTAGTACAGATGATACAGCGACAAAATAGTGGTTATATACTAGTTGTAATTGATGTCTTTAGCAAATATGCATGGGCTATTCCGGTAAAAACTAAATCAGTTAAAGATGTTACCGAAGCAATGAAAAGTATTTTAAAGGATGGAAATATACCGAAAAATCTTCAAACCGATCAAGAAAAAGAGTTTTATAACAAAGATTTTATCTCACTTATGAGTAAATTAAAAATTAATCATTACTCTACGTTTAGCGCATTGAAAGCATCGATCGTTGAACCTTAAAAGGTTTAATGTGGAAAGAATTTAGTGTTCAGGGATCTTTCAAGTGGTTAAATTTACTACCAAAAATTTTACTAATCTATAATACCCGTAAACATTCCACTACCGGTATGAAACCAATAGAAGGGGATGAGAAAAGATTATTGCGTACTGTTTATAATGGAGTAAAAAGATATTATCAAAATCAAACATTACACACAAAATTTCATTTGAATGACTTTGTAAGGATATCTAAACATCGCGATGTGTTCACAAAAGTGTACTAACTGGAGTAATGAAGTTTTTAAAATTGTTAAGGTTCAATACACTAATCCAGTTACGTATGTATTACAAGATTTGAAAGGTAATGACATTAAAGGAGCTTTCTACACAGAAGGATTTCAACGGAAGTAGTGTATTAATGATCGTTCTGGAACAGGAAGTCACCTCACGACCTTGAGATAACCTTGAGATAAGGAAAACCGCAAGCTTGAAAAATGTAAACAACATGAGCGCCACCTATGTTTTTTAGCGGCAAAAGTTTGAACTGGAGTTGAAAGTGAGGGTCCTGTAAGCGGTGGTGGCGCCATCTATGTTCCATGGGGGTGAGCGCCACGTGGGGTAAGTAGAGGTTATGTTTAAATTTAAATAAACTAGCGCCACCCAGGATTGAAATGGGGTAAGTAGTGGTGGAAGTTAACGCCACCTATGATTGAGGTGTATAATTAACATCACCGTTGTTTGACATTTAAAATGGCTTTGACTTCTTTAAAAATTTGATTTTTTGAGCGATTGATCCTGTGGTAATTAAATACACCATATTTAATTCCAACTCACACACCTTTTTCTTCGGTAAAAATTCACACTGACCCAAACGATTGAGATTTGCCATTTTGTTTTTAATAAACGGAGAAAACGGTTACAATAAATGAATTCTTCAAAATACAAATTTAGAATGAATAAATTTTCGCGGTTGATTATATTAATATCGATAATCTAAACCGCAAACTGTGTTGTTGTCATAATTGCAAAACCACAGAATGAATGTGGTTAACCAAATATTTCAATAGGAGGTGCTGATAAAAGAAAAGTTCCAGAAACAAATAGAAATAAAATTTAAACTTCATTTAAATATACGATATGTATTATATCGTAATACCCTATTGAATTGATCGATTATGTTAAAATCGTAAACGTATCCTCCTTTAAAAATCTTCTCTTCATAACGTTTAAGTATATAGACTTTAAAATCTTGCAATTAAATTAAAACTTTGGGATATGTATTCGATTTATCAAGTCTCTCAATTCCCAATATCCGATACACCCTATTCCACTCCAAACGAGACACTCTAACCAAGGGCTTATTAGATCTTGCATATATATTGTTAAGTAAATCAAGTTTACTATTCAATGAAGATGTAATTAGATTATTATTTTCCATGTTGAACTAACACATACACGACCGGTCAACCCAACCTTTTGAGCACAACTGGTTATGATGATGCTACAAGCGAATGGATAACGAAAATTATACTTGCGCAATGAAGTTATAATTAAAATATAGAATAATAAATAAGTATTATTGAAAATTAATATGGTATATTAAAAGATAAAGTTTGAGTAATTATGGTAAAAACAAAAAAATAAATCTAAAAAATAATGCATTTATTTAAAATTTATTAAAATCGACAAAATGTATATAAATATTTAACTTTACATTATATTATCTTTTGAAGTCCAACTGTTGTGAGATGAATCAAAACCCAACCATTTTACATACAATCTATTCCCTCTCCTTCTGAAAACACGTTCAACGAAATAAACGTCTGGTTGTTTCGATAAATTCAGGTCATATTCATAAAATGCGCCTGAAATTGGCTGACCATTTATATCCTCCAATTAATACGTTACAGGGTTTGTTATTTGAACTTTAACAATCTTAAACAATTCAGTAGTCCAATTTGGAAGGTATCCCTTATCAAACACATGTTTATGTTTACTGATTCGTACTATATCACCAGCTTTAAACTTACCTTTACCGGCAACTTTCACAAAATTATAAACCGTATTAAGAAGCTGATTTTCAATAGTTTTAGAATTTATTAAATTTGGAGCTAGATAATTTTAGCTACATCATTTAAAAGATGTATCCATCTATGATTCCCATAAAGACTAAAGTATTTACAGAGTTTTTGCTTTACCGTTCTAATTACCCTTTCGGTCATTGAAGCCTTCATCACACTGTACTTTGAGTAGTGGTTAATTTTAAAATCTAACATCAGCTTTTTCAATGATTGATGAACTCTTTACCCTGGTCGGTTTGGAGATTTTTCGGAACCCATCGATCTCTAATGTAAATTTATGATATTAAATAAACTTTTGCGATAATATTATTTTTTCAATTTCTTCACACATTTGCGGTTTTTTGTTTTTTTTTGTGGTGGCATTAGTCACATGTTTACATCCGTACATGGTTACCGCAAACCTATTTTTTTTTTCATTTTATCATCATCGAATCTTATATAAAAAGTGGTAGATTTGAATTTAAATTCATTAGAGTGTTCTCTACGAAAATATCAACAGCGAATAGAAGTATCGTGAAGAGATATAACTTCAAAATGTTCAAATGTGATATATGTCAAAAGTCTTACGCCTCCAAGAAGAGTTTATCAGACACATTTCACGCTATCATGATGCTGGTGGCGCTCGTAATTTCCCATGTGAGATGTGTTGGAGAGTATTTTTACGTTGGGACAATATGGTGAGACATCTAAGTCTTATACATGGGGTCTTTATATCCACACCACAATCAACACCAACATCACCTCAGGCAGGATTAGAATAAGCAGTCCAATCATCAGCATCAACATCTGGGGTCCACTGCAAACCCAATGGGTCATCTACAACCCAACCCTGTTGAAGGAATGGGTGAGAATGTTGAAAAGATTTCAACTTGCTATAAAGATAGGGTAGCTTGCTATAGAATTAGGGTGGACAAATCTGATGTAGATATTGATATACCAACGTTTTTATCCAAATATCAATCGGTAATTGATCTGATTGAACGATACATGAGTAATTTCGGTCCGGTTAAAGCTCAGATTGAACTAATTGCTAATTTTATAAAATTTGATAAGGGTAATGTGGAGAGTGTCGGAGGGAGAGGTGATGGTGGAAACTGAGGAAGTCCTCATATCCGAGAAAAACTTTAACACCAAGTTCACAATCATCATTGGGGGTAGCGACTTGGATGAGATCTATGAAAACTGGTCTAGTGCGCTTTTAGTTCAAACCGAGGAGTTCCAGGTGCCGGGCTCGGGATGGGCATTCCACTCTATATGTTACCTGCTGGTAAATTTAAATAGATTTCAACCAATTCCCGGGTCGTCGTATATCCGATTAGCCAAAGCTATCTCTGAGAAATATGCATGTATCAATATCCAAAACCATAGGGATGATGCATGCTTTGCATGGTGTCTGACGGCCGCTATTCACCCCACCACCATTAATCCGCAACGAGCAGCGAGCTAACCCGCAATATAGTGAAGTTTTAGATTTAACTAATGTAAAATTCCCTATAAATTTAGAAGATCTTGCTAGAATAGAAAAAATGAATAATTTAAGTGTCAATGTGTATGAATTAGTTGAAGACTGTAAGGTGGAAGGACCAATTTATTTCACTAAACATAGTCGCAATGTTCATATAAATTTGCTTTATATTTATAAGGATGGTGTGGGACATTTTGTTTTAATTAAAAATTTATCGCGATTGATTTCACATCAGATTACTCGTAAACATCGTTGTGTAATTTGTGATGGGTGTTTAAACCGATTCCTATCCGACGAAAAATTGGCCATACATCAACAATGTGATTGTAACCACGTTAAAACCATAATTCCCACTATAAATAATAAATCAAGACCAAACTTTTTCCGCCTCCTAACCCCTGAAAACATTTTGCAATTTAATAATTATAAATTTTCAAGCATGGGTTGAAGGACTTTGAGTCCATCCTTCAACCCATGCTTGATATGCATCGACCGTATAGTTTCGCCTACTATGTAGGTTTCACCAAATTTGAAAGCTATACGGGTCTAGATGCACCTCAAGTTTTTATAAAAAAATTACTCGATGATGTTAAATTTATTTATAATGAATTCTATAAGACCGTAAAGCCAATGTCTCCTTTAACTGATGAAGAGCAACGAAATTTCGATAATGCAGAGTGTTGCCATATTTGTAAAGTCGCTTTCACTCCTAAAGGCACTAAGGTGCGTGATCATTGCCATATCACCGGTAAATACCGTAATGCCGCCCGTGTAAATTGTAATCTAAATTTCAAAATTCCATATATAATTCCTATTTATTTTCATAATTTTAGTTGCTACGATTGCCATTTATTTATTAAAGAAATTGCTGATATAGATAGTGAAGGACTTGATGTGTTACCCGATAACAAGGAAAAATACATTAGCTTCACTAAAGAGTTACTGGTTGATAGGGTATATTTTAAATTGCGGTTTGTCGATTCATTCCGTTTCATGCCATCATCATTGGATTCTTTAATTGATACTCTCGAAGTTAATGATCTTATCAACACACATAAACTTTTCCCAGACGATGAGCATTTCGAATTAGTCACTAAAAAGGGTATTTTCCCCTACAATTACACAAGATCTTTTGGAAAGCTCAAAGATAGAACACTACCTCCTAAAGGTTCTTTCTATAATAAATTAACGTTCGAAAATATTAGTGATGAGCAATATTTACACGCGCAACGTGTATGGGAAAAATTTGCGTGTAATAATTTAAATGATTATTCGGATATCTACTTAAAGACCGATGTTGGTTTGCTAGCCGATGTATTCGAAAAGTTTAGACGCGTATGCTTTAATACATACGGTTTAGATCCTGCCCATTACTATACGGCTCCAGGCCTTTCTTGGGATGCCATGCTATACTCAACGAGGGTTAAACATGAATTGTTGACGGATATAGATCAAGTCCATTTCATTAAAAATGCTATCCGTGGAGGTATTTCACAATGCTCGCTACGGTATGCTAAAGCCAATAATAAATACATGATTAATTCCGATCCACAATCACATTCGGAACTTCTAATGTATTGGGACGCTAACAATTTATATGGGTGGGCTATGTCTCAATTGTTACCAATCTCCAATTTCCGGTGGTTAAGTGTAAATGAGATTGAGGAATTAGATTTTAATTCCATATCTGATACTTCCGAAATCGGATATATTTTAGATGTGAATATTGAATATCCTCAAAATCTACATGATTTACACAATGATCTCCCTTTCCTAGCCGAAAATATAATTCCACCTAATGGTAAATCCAAAAGCAACAGACGTTTAATACCTAATTTACTAGATAAGAAAAACTATGTGGTGCATTATCGAAATTTGAAGCAGGCCGTAGCTCATGGTCTTATAATGACCGCTATCAACAGGGTTTTATCGTTTAAACAGTCCGACTGGTTAAAATCGTACATTGATAAAAATACCAAATTACGTCAATTGGTTCAAAATTCTTTTGAAAAGGATTTTTTCAAATTGATGAATAACGCTATTTTTGGCAAGACGATGGAGAACGTTGATAAACGTGTCGATGTAAAATTTGTAGCCAGTTGGGATGATGTGCGTACTGTAGGTTCCGGGGGTTGCCCCCGTCTCGGAGCTCGAAGTTTAATTACGAAATTGAATTTCAAGAGTATTAAGACGTTCACCGAGACATTTTCAGCGATCCAAATGGAACGACTACACGTCGTATACGATAAACCCATCTACATTGGCTTTACGGTATTAGAGCTTTCCAAATTACTCATGTACGACTTTTACTATCAATTTTTAAAGCCCAAGTACGGTGAGGCTGGTGTCCGACTCTGTTACATGGATACGGACAGTTTCACCGTGCTGATTAAGTCGGATGATGTTTATGAAGACATTAAATTAAATTTAGATAAATTTGATACATCGAATTATTGTCCGAATAACTCGTTTGACATCCCATTGAAGTGTAAGGCTATTTTAGGTTTTATGAAGGACGAAAATTGTGGTAAAATTATGACCGAATTCGTGGGTTTTAGATCCCAGGTCTATGCCAATAAGGTCGGTGGGGATCGGGTTACCAAAAAATCAAAAGGCGTTAAGAAATCAATCGTCAAGTATAAAACAAGTTTTGAAAATTATATTGAATGTCTACAATCCCACTCCATTTTATTTAAAAAACCATTAACATTTCGGAGTTTTCTCCATAGGGTGTTTACTGTTTTACAAAATAAATTGGTCCTCGCGCCACATGACACTAAGCGATATATTACGGATGACCGAATTAATATTTTTGTTTGGGGTCATTATAGTATTGTTGATAATGGTAATTAACTGAATTTTAAGTATATTCATAAGTAGTTACTGTAATTTATCTAATATCTCTCAATGGTTTAAATGTTTATTAGCATTATTATCTCTTTCAATACACAGTATGTAAATTTAAACCATTGAGATATATTTTTTTATCCTTTACTTTTTATTAAGTTACTATATTAAGTTTAAATTTTATTTCTATTTTTTCCGGAACTTTTCTTTTATCGACACCTCTTATTGTAATATGGTTAAACACACTCGTTCTGTGGTATTGTGATTATGTCAACAAAATAGTTTGCGGTTTAGATTATCGTCATTAATGCAATGTCAATCGTTTGGGTCAGTGTGAATTTTTACCGAAGAAAAGGGTGTGTGAGTTGGAATTAAATACACCGATTGCAAACGCTAAACGTGTTCTGAATCGAGCATGTGCTACCGTCATCCTTGAACTGGACGCTGGATTTGTTATGTTCTTACCGAAACGTATTGCTGAGGTAATTTCTGATGCTGAAATTGTTGAACTACAGGAGATGTGTTTGGTATATCTCGGCGAGCTTGAACTCAACAGAGGCTCAATCGCTCAAAAAATCGAATTTATAAAGAAGCCCAAGAATATGGGTTCAAACACGCAAAAAACTGAAAATCCAGCGGTAAATCATTCTTAAATTTAATTGTAATCTCAATCAATTTTTTGTTTTATGTTGTACTAACATAATTTGAAATGTATTGGTTTCATTATTGTTTAACTGTCTATTTTTTATATTGTAATAAATAATTAATTTAATTTTTGTTTAATTGGTATTTTTATATTACACTAAAAATAATTTTGAAATGTACTATACTAAAATAATTGTCAATATATGTTTATTAATGTAATAATTTTTTATTTAAAAAGATAAACTCCACCATTTTAATTTTTCAGATTATTTAAAAAGATAAACCCCGCCATTTTAAATGTCAAACAACGGTGATGTTAATTATACGCCTCCATCATAGGTGGCGTTAACTTCTACCGCTACTTACCCCATTTCAATCGTGGGTGGCGCTAGTTTATTTACATTTAAACATAACCTCTACTTACCCCACGTGACGCTCACCCCCGTGGAACATAGATGGCGCCACCACCGCTCCAGTTCAAACTTTTGCCGCTCAAACATAGATGGCGCTCATGTTGTTTACATTTCTAAAGCTTGCGGTTTTCCTTATCTCAAGGTTATCTCAAGGTCGTAAGGTAACTTCCTGTTCCAGAACGCTCATTAATATACTACTGATGACGTCAGCGAGTTGCTGACGTCAGGGGGAGCAGGTGAGCCACTTCCGCTCCAGAACTCTCATTATTTATTTACTGACAGACTTTATAAGTTCCTCATGAAGAATAACTTGATTAATGTACACCAACATGGTTTTCTTAAAAACAAAAACGTTGAAACAGCACTACATGAATATATGCAACAAATATATAACGCTCTTTAAAACAAACAAGTGGCTTGTAGAATTCTGCTTGACCAGAGTAAAGCCTTCGACAACATACATCATGATCAATTACTATGGAAACTGGAAAGATATGGAGTTAGAGCTAGTGCTTCCGAGTTCACATCTTATTTCTCGAATAGAAAACAGTTAGTCCATTTAAACGTCGCTGGTGCTTCTGTACAGTCCAGCAAAGTTGTAATATCTAAAGGTGTACCGCAAGGGAGTATTTTTGGTCCTTTACCTTTTGTTTATTTACATCAATGATTTACATGAAATAAAAGGTATTCCCACAATAATACTAATATGTTT
Organism: Onthophagus sagittarius; assembly: GCA_036711965.1. NCBI lineage: Eukaryota > Metazoa > Arthropoda > Insecta > Coleoptera > Scarabaeidae > Onthophagus > Onthophagus sagittarius. The sequence continues at coordinate 759,669 of JASERS010000014.1, forward strand.
AACAATAAATTTTGTGGACGATACTAATATATTAATTACCGGAAAATGTTTAAATACAATAGTGGATATAGGAAATGACTATCTGTATGAGCTGGAATCTTGGTTATCTAGCAACAATTTGATTTTAAATCATGTGAAAACAAATATCATATTGTTTAAAACTAAGTCTATTAAAGATTGCAATGATACTTTGACCATTAATAACCAGCTGTTGAATAACGTTCGTGTGTTAGGTACATTTCTTGATGAATGTTTAAAATGGAAAAATCACATTGTTAAAAATCATAATTATATTTGCACTAAAATCAGTTCCTTCTGTTACGCCGTTCGCCTGTTACGTGATGTTGTTAATGCCGATGTTGTGCGACAAGCGTATTACAGCCATAATGCGCTGTAATTATGCTCGTATTAGATACGGTATAGTTGTTTGGGGTGGTAGTAAAGACTTGGAGTGCATTTTCTTACTTTAAAAAAGAGTCATCAGAAATGTATTTAAAACTAACAATATGCTAACCACATATGGTTATTAATATGTTTATTATTATTAAACATATTTGGTTTTTAAAAATAAGCATCTTTTTGTGGCAAACTCGTTCTGCCATGAATATCCTACAAGATACAAAAGAAATTTTATTCTTCCGCAACACCGGCTAACACTGACTTAGTCCAATTTCAGTTATAATTGTCTAAAAATCTACAATAAACTCCCGATGACGATTAAACAAATTAGTGAATTTAGAATTTATAACAGCACTATTTTTAAATTGTTATGTAATATGGAGCCGTACACTATGTCGGAGTTCTACAATAATGTTTGATAAGGGTAATATTTGTTATTTTATAATTTTATTTTTTATTGCCGTTCCCGTTTTGACTTTTATATATTTCATGAATCATTTTGTAGATGCTTCATGATTGGACAATAAACATTATTATTATTAATAGAAAATAATATAGAAAATTAAAATATTAAAATCTAAAGGTTTTCTCTCATATTAAAAATAATTAGAGATATTTTTCATATAGATTTTTAAATTTTAAATGTATTTTTAATTATAATTATTAAAATTAAATAATTTTTTATAATAAAAAATAATGTTTATAATTTACTTCTTGATAATTGTCTCATTGACATTTTTTACGTAAATTTATTTTTAAAATAATAATGGGTGTTTTAAAAATATTTGATTAATTTTTAGTTAATTTAATATTATTCCGTTGATTTTTAAAATTTTTTATATTTTTATAGTTATTTATACTAGTTTAACAAAAAAGAAACAGATAAAATATCAAGTACCAAGTCAGCAAAGTGAATTTGTATCGAACGAGTCTGAGTTTATGAGTCGAGCGAGCAAGGCGAGTAAAAGGCGAGTTCGATAAGAACACTTTGCTGGCGTGGTGCATACAACATTTTATCGCCAACCGCAAAATTTAAGATATAAAGATTTGGTAACTTGCAGTACTTAAGCCACATATTTTGACAAATATAAAATATGTGACAAACGGTTTTCATTAATATGCATCGGCGAAGATTAATTTAATTAATTTAGAAGGTCGGTAGTCCAGTGGCAAGTCGTTCAGCTGTCATGTCAAAGGTAGTGGGTTCGAATCCAATTGTTTGCTAAAATTTTATCAAATTGAAAGCAATTAGCGGCAGGTAAAATACTTTGTTTGACTCAATTGCGGCAGGTAAAGTACTTTGTCCGCCCCTAAATGCTGTCAATTTGATTGTAACATAAAGTGACACTTTACTGCCGTAAATGGATACAATAAAGTATACTTTTGCTGCCGATTGGCGATAAAATAAATTAAACTAAATACAAAAATAAAATCTTACTATTAAAATCAAAATATTTTTATAGTAATTACCTTATTAATCCATATTAATTTTTAAAAATAAAAATGGATGAATATGATAATTTACTTAAGTAATTATATTCAAAATCAGAAACTTTAAAGTAGAAAATAGAAAGAAAGTAAGACTCCTAATTACGTCGTTGGGAGATTTGGTGGCAGAGCAAAACGAAATCATGCTCGAAATGTAAAACCAATAAAAATAAATTGAACCGAAATACAATTGAACGACTGTAAAACAAAACTAAATCTTTACAAGAAGGAACTAGTGAAATGAAAATTGAAAAGGTATCACTTTCCTATAAATTGGAAACAAATATCAAAGAATTAGAATCTTACAAAAAAGGTAAGGCCACCATAAGTGTGGACAATAATAACTGCTTGAACTTTGCTTCTGCAGTTAAAAAGATAAATAATAGTAATATTCAAAATCATATCCAGAATAATAGTAAAAAGAATGGACCGATAGTATGTATTAAATCCAAGGATAGAGAGAGAATTTTAAAAATAAAATTATAAAGAATATTGATGTAGCTAGTAAAGGTATTAACGTTAAAAGAGTTACTTCGAAAAGGTTAGGTTCAGTTTTTATCGAATGTGATATATACAAATTAAAAGTAGCAGTTAACGAAAAATTTGAAAAAACAGAAATTAAAGAGGTTAAAAAATTAAAACCTAGAATAGTAATTTACGGTGTTTAAAGATTTCAATGAGGGTAATTTAATAGATAGTATTTACAAACAAAATGACAATGTTAGAATAAATTATGAAAATTTGAATGATTTTAAAAAAGAAATTAAAGTAATTAGAATATTTAAAGGCAGGGAAAACAATCTCAGTAAACATTTTGTAATGGAATTACCAGGAAATTTGAGAAATATATTAAAAGTGGTTTAAACATAGGTTGGAACCATTGCAAAGTAGAAGACGATAAATCATTTCTATATTGTTCTAAGTATTTTAGGATAGGCCATAGGTCTGATAATTGTAAAGACGAGCAATTTTGTAAATTATGCAGTGGTAAGCACGACTTTAAGGCATGTAAATCTTTAGATAAAAAGTGTATAGCGTGTATAAGAAAAAAAAATTAGTAATGATAATTTAAAACATGAATGTTTTTCAAAAGGTTGCTTAAGCTTAAAAATACTTTTCGGAACTAGTTAAAAAGATAGGTTATGACTTATTGTGACATTAAAGAACTTAATTGTGTTCAATAATTTAGGAAGGGGAAAATGTTCCACGTTGAAATTGATGGAATATATTTCTAGGAACAATATTCATATCGCCTATCTACAAGAGCCATGTGTAGTCAACAATGAGTTGTTTGGTATTAGTAAAAAATTTAAAACTTTTTATGGCCTTTCTTTAATTAATAAACCCATTATAACGGCGATATTAATAATAGATCATAGAGCTAATGCTTTCCAATTGTCGTATTTTGGTGATGGTTATTTCACAGTTCTGGAAATTAGAACTAATTGTTTGTCTTTTATTGCGGTTTCAATATATTTTCCACCAGAAGAAAGACATTCTGGAGAGTTTAAATTTCGTATCAATGAATTTAAGAATCTAATTATTAGTTTAAAATGTAAATATTCTAACCCTAAGATAGTTTTTTTTTTGTATTGTTGGCAATAGCAAGAGTGAAGAGAGAAGAGGACGTGAGTTGGAAGTTTTAATTAATAAATTTAATTTGGTTGTATTAATAACAATGAACCTAGTTTTAATAATAATAGGGGTTCTAGTTTTCTAGTTTTATTGATTTTACAGTTGTCAGTGATAATTTTATCAGTGAAGTGAAAGATTTGGTTCTTGATGATGAAGTAAGTTTATCAGATCATAGTTATATATATTTTTAAACAATTAGTTTAAATAATGAAAAATGATTAATGTTAGCAGAAGATTTAACACAAATAATGCTGATTTGATTACATTTAAAGAAGAGTTAAAAGTTAATTTAATAGATATTAAAGAAAAATTGAGTGCCATTAATATTGGAAATAGTAAAAAGTTACATGATATAGTTTCACATTTTAATGATAGTATAGTTAAGTATTGTGAAAAGTGTTTTTCAAAAAAGAAATACTTTAAAAAATGGGTTCCATGGTGGACATGTGAATTAACAGTCCTAAGAAAAGAAACAAATAAGTTGAGAAGAAGATTTCAAAGGTGTAGTGTTGTTGATTTACGTGAAGTTCGTATATTAGAATTTTAGTAAGATTTATGAATATAAAAATAAGATACTGGAAACTCGTACAGCAAAGTGGAAAGAATTTTGTAGTAAGTGGAGGAAAACAAGACCCTTGGGGCCTTCCATATATAATTATCAGGGGAAAAAAATTAGCTGGTAAAAATATTTCGACATTAAGAAAATCTAATGGTTTATTTACTGAAAATGTTAATGATACTTATCATGAATCTTTGAGTAACTGTTTTCAGAACGAAGATAACGAACTAGAAAACTGTTATGATAACAGTGTTAGGGAAAATTGTAAATTAAATAGTAATGATGTTGATGATTTAGATTTCAATATTAAAGAAATAGAGAATTCAATAAAATCCATGTATAAAAACAAGGCGCCAGGTTTAGACGGAATTACAGCAGATATTGTTTTAAGAGTTTTTAATTTTGATAAAGGTTGTTTAGCCTATTATTTAATAACGTTTAGAATTTGGTATTTTTTCAAATATTTGGAAAAACAATTACTCAAAATTATTCCAAAACCAAATAAAAAAATTGTTTCAGATCTGAAAACATATAGACCGATTAGTTTGCTACTTATTATGGACAAAGTATTAGATAGTTTGTTAATTAATAGAATTGACTGAATTAAAATTAGGACTAACACTAGCACTCACACTGAAACTATCACTAGGACTAACACTAGATCTAAAACTAGAAACTTTCGGGTTTCGCCGTGCGTTTTTTGAAAAAATGTTTGACGTTTCGAATGCCTTGTTGCAACCTTCTTCAGAAACTGGTTCGAAGTGGACGAAATGGACGAAGTGCTATAGTATCTAGCGTTAGTCCTAGTGATAGTTCTAGTGTTAGTGCTAGTGTTAGTTCTAATTTTAGTTCAGTTAACACCGGTCGTGAAAGCCATCGTACTTATAATAGAATTGAGTTTTCTATTAGAAAAAATGATAGTTTGTGTAATAGACAATTTGGCTTCACTAGGGGGAAAAATACAACAGACGCTATAAATTATGTTATAAAATTTATTGAAAATTCAAAAGAAAATAATCTTTATTGCTTGGCAATTATATTGGATATTTCTGGTACTTTTAATCGTGCACGGTGGCCTTTAATATTGAGTCAATAAATCAGAAAACATTGTCCAAAAATTTTAATTAATTTGGCTAGATCTATATTAGATCTATAAATATATATAAATTATAATATTGAAAGAGATTCTCCGCAACGCTCTAGATCAGGTCCTGGCTATTGGAATATAATGTTCGATATCATTTTTGATATAAATTTACCTGTAGGTTGCGAAATTGTAGCTTTCGCGGACGATACAACACTTTTAGTTAAAAGCAATCTTTATAAAAACATTTCTGTTTTAAATCAGAAGCAATTTTCTTTGGCAAATTAAATCAAAAATGATCAATTTTGACATTAGATGGAAATAGAATGAAAGGTAATAATGTAGTTAGATATTTAGGTGTTTATTTAGATTAAACTAAATTTTAATTTTCATTTAGATTATGTTACTAGAAAAGCTAGGGAAATTTCGAATAAAATAGGTGCTGCTGCAAAGGTTGGTTGTGGTTTGAATGGTAACGTTTCAACTACCATTTATAAGGGTGTTATCGAACCCTGTATGTTCTATGCGACTTCAGTTTGGGAAAGTAAACTTAAAAGTATAAAGGCTAGGAATAAATTTATTAGGGTGTAAAGAGTTTTAGGATTGAAGGCTGCTAAAGCCTACAACACAATTTCTAACGACGCTTTTTGTGATATATCAGGTATTTTACCAGCTTAAGTCAGCTTTAGAATCAGGTTTAGAGAATTAGCACTATTACAAAATTTAGACAACTTTTTAACTTCGTCAGTGTCTGACGAGTTAAAATTAATAACGGGTTTAAACTTAAATATAAATTTAATAGAAAAAGAAAGTGAGTTTTTATCAATTGTTTACCCGACTAAACGGGCAGTTATGGATTTTAAAGTTTGTAGTAAAGTCACTAAAGTTATTGGTGTTCAGATATATACGGATGGTGCTAAAAATGATGTTGATGTTGGTGCTTTTGTTATATTTTGTGAGGGTGTTGGGGTTTATAGTGAAAAAGTTAAACTTGGAAGTTTGTGTAATAACTTTCAAACGAAGTTATTTGCAATTAATAGTGCTATGAAATGTACTATTAAAAACAATATTGAAACGTGTGATATATTTAGTGATAGTGCTTCTGTTTTAGAAGGATTGAAGAACATGAACAGGGCAACTAATCTGCAAAAAGAGACGTGGGATCTGATTAGTAATTTAAAGAACAGGATCAATCAAGAACGAGAGAGCATACCAACAGGCAAAAGAAGCATCTTTGTTGGAGAATTCTCATATTAAGTTTAATTTTATATCTAGACGAAGTGTTAAGAATATAATTCGGAAATATTTTATGGGAGTTTGGCAAGAAAGATGGGATAAGTCAACAAATAACTTAAGTAATAAGGTTAAGTGGGGTGCGATTATACGTATTTTTGATCGAGTCCGTCTTCATCTTTGGTTTTTTAAGAGTAAATTAAAATAATTAATGCCCAATTTTTAATGTGTAACATTGTTTATTGTTGACGAAAACGATTACCGGTGTTTCATCGTAAAATAATTAGGGTTTTGTCGTGATTTTGTGGGTTACTGTTGATAGATTTGGGTTTTTATGGAAAAATGGTCGACATTGACCTATATTAAAGAGGTTCGTCTTTAAATCGGCGTATACGAACGTAACTTTAGAATACAAATAAGTTGTTTATCCTGTGTTTGCAAATTGTTACCTTTCCGCTGCCCATCTTTTGTTTGTTCTTATTAATCTAAATGCCCTTTAATTAAAATATCTAAATGCCCTTCTGCCAAAGGGCACTGGTGGTGTGAAAAATTGTGTCCTTGCAATCCTTTTGAGAGTATCGACATATTATGAGTAAAGTAGAGCTAATTTTGATTAAAAAATCCTACTATTTTGGATGTTTTCGAGATTTTAAAAGCTGTTGTCCCTGATATAACTAACAACAAGAATCAGTCGTCTTCAGTCAAATTGAATGAATATGAACAAAGAATTAATAAGTTAACATACGAAAATCAACTTTTAAAAGAAAAAGTGCATTAGAGAGAATATCAAAACAATCTTATTATTTTCAACGAGCCGCAAAATGAGTCAGATGCTTTATTGGATTCAGTATCATCACTGCTTTCTGAAAAACTTAAATATTGATCGTAATGATATAACGGAGTGCTATAATATAGGAAAGTCTGATAATAAGCCTATTATAGTGAAATTGAAAAATATTTCCACTAAGAACACAATATTAAAAAACTGCTATAAACAAAACAAAAAACAAAACACTAAAGAACAAAAAAAAAGGAAAAAACAAAAAAATAAATAAATAAATACTAATGCATAAATTGATGGTAATTGGAACAAAAAAGAAAAAAACAATAAACGTAAGAGATATTCAGATAATAACACACATTAAATCAGTGAAAATGAATGACTTTGTTGGGGGTTATGATGTTGATACTATTAGCGCAGAAATTCTCGAACAACCCCTGGAATTTAATAACGTAAATGGAATTTCAGATCAGCTGAGTCATAAAATTCTTCATATGAATATTAGAAGTCTCCACAAACACTTCGATGGATTGTTGCTATTGTTAAATGGCTGTGACACTAGGTTTGATGTTATTGTGCTTTCCGAAACGTTCAAAATTATTGATCCAATTCTGTATTCAATTGAGGGATATAACATCATGTATAGCTACGGAAACATAAACGGTCATGACAGAGTGATTGTTTACTTAAGCAATGTTTTTACTTACAATTATTCCTTCGTATGGCTTTGTGAGTTAAATGCAATGGAGATTCATATTACTAGCCTTATTAAAGAAATAATATTAACACCAATATATATAGGTCTCCTAGCGGATCTGTAATCTGAAATTTAACAGCCACATGTTGGAATATCTCTCGAGGTGCAAGAAATACTCACATATCATCACGGAAGACATTAACATAGACCTTTTAGAAAAAATAACCCTGATGTAGAGGAATACAAAACTATAATGAGTACTGTCGACTTTGTATCATATATTAATGAGACCACAAGAAGAGTAAGTAATTCTTGTTTGGAACATTATTTTGTCAGAGTAGATTGACAAACGACATGCAAGTCGTATGTCTACATAAATGACGAGACTGATCATGATCCTATAATCCTTCAAATTCCACTAACTGATTCTAATAATTTAGAAAACATTATGGAAAAGACTACGTGTAAAACATTTATTAATAACACAAAGATGAGGGAGAAATTTGAGTTAGAAATCTGAAGTTTCATAAGTGAAATAAATGACGTAAACACTGTTACCGAGAAATTTATAGAAGTATTGAAACATAATATAAAAACCGCTACAAAAACGGTTAAGAAAAAGGATTTTAAAAAATAAAAAAACCGTGGATATTTACTTGAGCTGATTGAACAAAAAACGATCTATACTTACACTTACGAAAGAATCCTAATAATAAATTACTTAAAGAATAGTACAATCAACTTAGAAATAAGCTAACACGTGATATTCAAAAACATAAAAACTATATAAACAACACAATAAATAAAAGAAAAACTCAACAAGGGCACTGTGGAATTGTGTTAATGACGTAACAAAAAAAGCTGAATCCAAAATAACACATATTAATATACAATCTGAGGTAGTAAATGGAGATAAGAAGATTACTGATGAATTTAATAACTATTTTAGTAAATTAGGAATAGACTACGCCAACAGAATTGATCAACCAACGGATTTTCAAGATAATAGTACATATGCACAAAGCTCAATGTACCTCTCTGAAACAGACGAGTTGCTGAAATAATTAAAAGTTGCGTTCATTGCGTTCCCACTATCTGCCATTATAAATAGGTGTTTCGCTGCTGGTCACATTCCAAAAGCATTAAAAACTGGAGTGGGAAAGGATGGTGACAGACAACTGACTAAAAATTATAGACCAATAACGTTAATTTCAACGATAGCGAAAGCTTTTGAAAAGATCCTAAAGTGTAGACTTGTGAGGTTCTTTGATACAAAAGATGTGATTTCACTTAACCAATTTGGCTTTAAAGAAGGAAAATCGACGGAGGACGCAATTTGTATCTTAACCCGGGAAATATATGAAGCTATGGATGAGAAAATTCTTGCAATGTTCATCTTTATCGATCTATCAAAGGCGTTTGACACGGTCTCTCACAGAATTCTATTAAAAAAGATGTACGCATACGGGTTCAGAGGTCATGTGTACGATATATTTAAAAGCTATTTAACATACCGCGAACAAAAAGTTAACATAAATGGTGCGATTAGCGAAACAAAAACTACTACATATGGAGTTCCGCTGGGGACAGTTTTGGGACCACTCTTATTCAGTATAAATACAAATAGCTTAATGACTGTTAAACTGAGGATCGGTGATCAGTTTTGCGGATGACACAGCTTTATTTTATAGATCCCAATGCTGGGAACAACTAAAGTTGGAAGCTGAGGAGGATTTTGCAATGGTCAAAAAATGGTTTCACATGAATAAATTATCATTAAATATAGAAAAAATTAAATACCTCGTCTTCGATTCGTACAGCAATTACCTGCCAAAACTAGGATATCTTGTTATTAATCTGGAAACTTTATTTATTATATAGCTATTTCACAAGCATCATCAGTAAGGTAAGATTAGGAATAATTATTGATCAACATTTATGTTGACATTTACAGACTCATAACATTGTTCACAAAATCATCATCCACACAACCAGGGATGTCCCATTTTTTCATGGTTCTAACTTGCGGTTGGTACAAGCATCAAGACCATGAAAAAACACCGGAGATAACGGTAAAGTTAAAAAAAATTGTAACTTTACTACTTCGTAGTGACCACATGACGCACATTTGACCACATGTTTATTGGCATTTTTCCTATTTTATCGAGTACTACCGCGCCATGAAATATGTACATGTCATTCATTAATACCCTGTATAATATAAGTCATAAGTATTAATAATAAGTAAAAAGTCCGGCCCCCTGTCGGGGGGTGGGGAGCTGGTAAACCCCAACCGGACGCGTCCCCAGGTGGCGGATCGGGGAACGCTCGCCTCGGCGAGTATCGGATTAATCCGACGCGGACCAACCAGCTTGCTATTTAGGCTTCTATAGCCTACATTTTTGCCAGGACCGGCACGGCACCGGCTTGTTTCGTCTTTGTCTTTTGTCTTCTTATCGTTTTTCGTGATTGGCTCGTATTTTGGAAACCCTGGGAGTGCTGACGAAGCCTCCGGTGTCTCGGCCGGGGGTGGAGGAGGCTGATGTGAGCTTGCTCTGCCGAGGGGGGACTGGATACGTGTCAGAGGCCAGCCACTTCGGGCCCTGATCAGGTAGTACAGCATGGATGCGGAGGTCGGAATCCGCATTGCCCCGAACGAGTATCGATTCGTCCGTGATTTATCCGGAATCGATAAAATGAGGGTTGGGCCCCGGGGAACTGGGGTAGACTTCTATAGTCGAGGGTATACCCGTTCCCAACCATACTCAGCCCGTTCCTTGCTGTACGAAGCGCTGGTGAAACCAAAAGGATGGACAACTCAACGAGACCCATTCAAGAGGCGCCCGCCTCTAAAAAAACGGGCAAAGTGACGAACCTAGAAAAGGAGGTTATTCCCCGGTTCTTGGTCGTTAAAGCTCTGAAAGGTCTGTCATTTGACAAACTCAGCCCATTTTTGTTACAAAAGCAGTTGTACGGATTGTTTGGTGACTTTAAGTCAATAAAGAAAACGAAGGACGGTCTTTTACTTGAAACCGCGTCTGCGGTACAAGCAAAACGTGTTCTAATGGGAAAGAGAATAGGTGATATTGACGTCGAGGTTAGCCCTCACAAGGTTCTTAATACCTCTAAAGGTATAATCTATTGCCCGGACTTGTTGAATTGTTCCGTTGAAGAAATTCAATCGGAGCTGAAATCTCAAGGAGTGATAGAAGTTAGAAGAATTAAATCCAGGAGGGATGGTGTTCTTAGCGACACCCCCAATCATATTATTACTTTTAACACACCTATTCTCCCGAAAAAAGTTAAGGCGGCATACTACTCGTTGGATGTCAGGTTATATATCCCTGCTCCAATGAGATGCTTCAAGTGTCAGCGTTACGGTCACACATCCGAGCGATGTGAGGCCGAACAAATTTGTGTGTGTGGTAAGGCCATCCACGAGGGGCGACCTTGCGAGGACCCCCTCGTGTGTGTTAATTGCGGTGGACCTCATTCCGCCCGCTCTCGATCCTGTCCCGTCTTCAAGAAAGAAGCGGCGATACAGGAAATCAAGACGAAAGAGAGACTGTCCTATATCGAGGCAAAACGGAAGCTGCAAGCGACGACGGTACGCACTCCCACTCAGGGAGTGTCATACTCGTCGGCTACCGCCGCGCAGCCTAAGTACGATAACTTAATAAAAGACCTCGTACCGGCCATCATAGCGGCCATCAAGCCGCTCATTAAAGCGGAAGCAAAGGCGACGGTTCAACCGTCGACCAGTACTTCCGCTACATTCGATATATTCAAAGTTCCGATGGCCGTAGACCTTACTACCGATAACGCTGACACCTCTAGTCAGATCTCCTTTACGGAGTCTGAAAAGAGGAAGCATAATGAAGCTCTGACTTCATCCGGTGAGGACTTGTCCGAGTCCAGCACCGGCAAGATTCCCAAAAGAAAGAAGGGATGGGAGAAGGGAAGGCCTCGTAAGCCTGTTCCCACCCTCCCCACATTTGTTGGTGGCTCTCCGCAGGCACCACCACCGGGACAGCCTCCCGGGGGATCCGCCTCGGCTAAAACGTCGCCGATGTTGACGCGACGTTCATCCGTAGGTGGTCCCCAACAGCATCTGTGATATTAGTCTTAAGTTATTTATTCTTTATTTTATTTATTTTCTCGTTGTTCTGTCCAGAGAATTTATTTACCTACATGTTTGTACTTGTCTTTATAGTTATTTATTATAGAGCATCTATTTACTTACATGTTTGTCCGTCCTTATACACTTTTATTTTATTTATTTATTATAGAGATTTATTTATTTTTCTCGTTTGTTTTGTCCTTTTTACATTTTTATTATATTTATATATTTATTTATTTCTATTTATTTATTTATTGTTGTCTTGTTTGTTCGTCTGGTCATCTGGTTCAACGTTGCATAAAAGAATTTTCTAAAATTCGATAGTTCCACAATAAACATCATCCAGTGGAACTGTAACGGCTTGATTAGTCACTATTGTGAACTAAAAACCCTTATGAACCAGTACGACCCTTTGTGTATTTGTCTGCAGGAGACGCATCTGACGCCGGAAAACGTCTATAGCTTAAAACGCTACGAAACGTTCCGCGTCGATTGTCCCCGAAACATTCGGGCGAAGGGAGGGGTGGCGTTGTTAGTCAAGAGACCGCACGTAGCGATCCCGGTTACCATCACCGGTAACCTGCAGGTCGTTGCGATACGGTTGAGCAGTCCATTTCGGGTCACGATTTGTAGCATCTACCTGCCAAATCCTGAATGGACTCTAAACGATTTACGTCACCTTGTCGCTCAGCTACCCCGCCCATTTATTCTTCTAGGCGATTTCAACGCCCACAGTCCCATGTGGGGCTGTAATAGAAGAGACGCCCAAGGGAGCATTGTCGAAACGCTCATGGAGGACGAGGGACTCGTTCTCTTGAACGCCGGTGATCCCACGCACTTGGCGGCCAGGTCAGGCGCTTTAACGGCTGTAGATTTGTCCATCGCGTCTCCGTCGATAGCTCCGAGACTTTCTTGGAGCACGGCGGGGCACATGTCTTTTAGCGATCACGTCCCTATTATAATATCGATTCCGAGTCTTTCCGCTACCACGAACCGCGAAACACCGAGAAAGTTTCTTCTCGAGAAGGCGGACTGGACGCGTTTCGCGCTCCGGCTCCGAAAACCCACCTTCACCGGTGACGTGGAGCATGACGTGGAAGTTTTCACGCGCGCGATTCAAAGTGCAGCGGAGGAATCGATACCGCGCACTAGCGGACGTGTGAGGACGGGTTCCGTTCCCTGGTGGAACCCCGCTATAGCAGCAGCCGTTAAGGAAAAAAAGACAGCTTACAACCGCTTCAAGAATCTATCGACGCCAGAGCGTCTGATAGAATTCAAAAAAGCGAGGGCCAAAGCGAGACGTCTTATGCTCGCGGCCAAACGAAAAAGCTGGAACGATTACGTCTCATCCCTGACCTGCAAAGCCTCCCCCGCCGAGGTGTGGAGGAAAATAGGCGCCATCAAGGGGGTCGGATATTACGGCCCCATCAATGAAATCCTCGAAGGCGATAACTCTCTGACAGACAGAGAGGACATCGCGGAGGCTCTGAGTCGGCATTTCGAGTGCACGAGCTCATCCCGCAATTACGATGGCGATTTCCGGCGAGACAAAGCGAATAGAGAATCGAGTCCTCTAAGGTTCACGAGTGAGGGTGAGTTATCCTACAACTTACCCTTCACGATGACTGAACTTCGCGAGTCTCTGAAGACGTCGAAATCTTCCGCAGCCGGACACGACGAGATTCGCTACGAACTCGTCAAGCGTCTTCCCGACGATTGGTTGAAACTGCTTCTGGACCTATACAATCGCGTATGGTCCGCCGGGACGTTTCCGCCTTCTTGGAAAACGTCCCTGATAGTCCCGATATTGAAGCAGGGTAAAGATCCGACGTCGGCGAACAGCTACAGACCTATCAGTCTCACGTGCTGCCTCAGCAAGCTGTTCGAGAAGATGATTAATTCCAGGTTAGTGTGGGTACTGGAAAGTAAGCGACTCCTAGCCGACCACCAGTTCGGTTTTAGGCAGGGTCGCTCTACGACCGATAATCTGGTCATCCTGGAGCGAGCCGTTCAGGACGCTTTCTACAAGCGCGAGCATCTGGTTGCCGTTTTTTTCGATATCGAGAAAGCCTACGACATGACGTGGCGATACGGTATACTCGACCAACTCCACGAGTGGGGTTTTCGGGGTAATCTCCCCGTGGCCGTATCGTCGTTCCTGGAAAACCGAAACTTTCGAGTTCGGGTAGGAAATTGTCTGTCGGAAAGCAGAACTCTCGAAAACGGTATACCGCAAGGCTCAACCCTGAGCGTTACATTATTTCTAGTGGCCATGAACTCCATCACCTCCGGTTTGGAAGCCAACGTCGGAAGATGTTTATACGTCGACGACTTGGCGATTTTCCACCGGGGGAGTGACATGGCCGCGATGGAGTGTACGCTTCAAACGGCTATTGATAAAATTATATACAATGCTAGCTCCAGAGGTTTTAGAATTTCAAAAGATAAGACCAAATCGATGCACTTCTGCAGATTGCGCCGCGAGCATGCCGATCCGAGACTGCGAATTCTAGATTCGCCAATCGAATGCGTCCAGTCGATGCGCTTTTTAGGCGTCATCCTGGACAGCGCACTCAGATGGACGGCTCACGTAGAGGACATTTTAACTCGCGGTAAGAAAGCGCTAAATACGGTTCGGGTGGTATCCGGCACTAAGTGGGGAGCGGATTCGTCCGTGTTACTGCGACTACATCACGCCTTGGTGCTACCGATCCTCGATTACGGGGCGGTAGCGTACGCGTCCGCAAGAAAATCCCTTCTGCAAAAACTGGATCCAATCCACAATTTGGGACTGAGATACGCCATCGGGGCGTTTCCAACGACCCCCACAAGCAGTCTCTACTGCGAGTGTGGCGTACCGTCCCTGTGGAAAAGAAGGGAGAAGGCGCTCTTGATGTACGCCTCGAAAGTGAGCGCGCGACCGCATCATCCGGTTCGCGCGTGTATCTTCGAGGTGGAGTTGCGTTATGACTTGAGACCCACCATCACCCGACCGTGCGCTGTGCGTTTGGCAGACCTGCAACGCGAGATGGACTGGCGTTTGCCCGTGATTGAGTCCGTAGAGGCGGCGGAGGGCCAAGAGCCCTGGATCGAACATACAGCCGGGAACGTCCCGACGGTTGATACCGAGACGCCCGCTCCTGAATTGACAACAGTTTTGAGCCACATAAAACAACGAATGTTGGCGAGGTGGCAACAGGAGTGGGAAGACGACGGCAATCCGAGCTTTCGGACGGTAAAGCCGGAGGTGGAGGCCTGGAAATTCCCCATCCTGCTGTCGCGGGAGGACCAGGTCCTTTTCCACCGACTTCGTCTCGGACACACCGCCCTGACCTCCTCCCACCTTCTAAAGGGGGAGGAGAGGCCTCGATGCGACGAGTGTGACGAGTCTCTGACCGTCACACATATACTCTTACATTGTCGTCGCTATGAAGAACTTAGACAACGCTTTAACGTGAATATCGAGGCTCCGCTTAATATCAGCGGGCAAAACATTAAAAAAGTCCTCGCGTTTGTCAAAGAAGCAGGTCTGCGCAGCAGAATATAGATTTGGTCGTTTTTGTTGTGTCGTTTTATTTTTATTTACTTATTTATTTATAGAGTTTATTTATTTACATATTTGTTAGTCCGTCCTTATACATTTTATTTATTTAACAGAGTTTTTATTTACATACCAGTGTTTGTCCCTTTTACACTTATATGTTATGTATTATAGAGATTTTATTTATTTATTAGTGTTTTTGTCCATTTTATACTTATTGTTATTTATTATAGAGTTTTTATCTATTTATTAGTGTATGTCCTTTTTACACTTTTATGTTATTTATTACAGAGCTTTATTTATATATTAGTGTTTTTGTCCTTTTACACTTTTATGTTATTTATTTATTGTAGAGTTTTATATTTATACATCTATCTGTTTGTCCGTCCTTTTACACTGTTATTTTGTCCCTATTTGTGTTAATGTTGGAGTTTCTTGTACATACTGTTTTGTCAGTACTGACCTATTATTGGTCGCCTTGAATGAACAAGACTCCACGATGGCCCTAATGACCATAGATGTCGATGGGCTTTCAAAAAAAAAAAAAAAAAAATAAGTAAAAAGTATTAATGCACGTACGCAGACACGGCCAATCAATAAATCAAATAGATCATTCCTATGATACAAGAAACAAGACAATAGCTGCTATACCAAAATATAATAAAACAATAGGACAGCGTAGCCTAAATTACATAACTCCCTAGTTATATAATGCGATACCTCCAGAAATAAGAAGATTATTGAATTCCAACCTGTGAAACAAGTGACGACACCACAGTGAAAAACAGTTAGAAAACTGGCTATTCCACGAGGGACGATGTTTTTTTTTCTGAGCACATCAACACGTAACACGTAACTTCATGAGCCCAAAGGTTACGACAACATACACCGACCAAGACAGCACTCATCAATTTACTAATTAAATAACCACATACAAACTTTAACAATACGTTACAGCTTCAGTGAAAATTCTACAATGTCTTTTCTCTTTCTTTTTTTTTTGAGGAATTGTTACCAATGTGTGTTAATTAATTGTTTGTTATCATCGCAATGTTTATTAATTATTTTTTTTTTATCTGTTTATCTGTTTAGAGGAATCAGTGATTATTGTATTACTGAATGATATTGTATAAGAATATAATTTTGAAAGAAATAGTATTTAAGAAAATGGAAGATTGACTTACCAGTTTATGCCGAAAGTTGGTAAAGCTAATAATTTCCTATTTAGCACGCACCTCCCCCACGAACCTAAGGGGGCACCCACCCACCAACCACGTCTACCCCACGGTATCCAAAGCTCCTCCCTACGCCTCCCACGTCTCTTCAGCATTTATCGCTCATAAGAAACGAGAATGGCAGCAGAGGAAGCCCGACGCAGCCAGCTAGCGACCCCCCAGCTCACAGCACAAAAGAAAACGTCGCTAGGACAGGATCACCCCAGATTTTCCCTAATGACCAGCATCATCCACCAAATCCGCTGTTTTACTTATCACACACTTCCTACACTCCTCCCTTAGCCTCCTCCTCTTCTTCTTCCTCCATCAACGCAAGGTCCCAGTTCTCCCCTCAATATCGCACAGGCATTTTGCCTTTCCCCTACTCAACCAGAAACACAAATATACCATGACCACAGCCAAATACAACGGCAACTTACACGCTAGCACCTGTAATGCATCGTTCGAAACCGTTTTGCAAGCTGGCACCATCGCCAGCAATATCATTCTCTGAATTGCGATCAACTTCCTGCGGAAATGGCTGTTCGTCACTCTGTGCCCCCACACTCCACATCCATACATAACCATCGCCAAAAACAAACCCTCATAAATGACATCCATTGCAGCTGGCCTGAATTCCCATTCGCAACGCATGATCCTTCTGATTCCCACTAGCTTCATCAATTTTTCCTCTATATGCCTCAGATGTTCCATGAAAGTCATTTTATCATCCAATACGATACCTAGATATTTCCGCTTCTTCTTACAAACTAGGTCATTGGTTTGTATTGTCCTCCATATTTCCCAACCGGACTCCTCATCAGCCGCCCCTTTAAGATCATAATGTGCGTTTTACTTTCCGAAACTTTCATTCCTACCTCATCCATCCATACCTTCATTCTTTTCATCACTCCCGCTAATTTCGCCTTGCTATAACCTTTTACTAAAATGAACAAATCGTCAGCATAGCCGAAGAGATCCACCCCGCTACACCCAACCCCGAACACCTCATCAAAGACCAGGTTCCAGAGCCGTGTTCCCAAGCGCAAGAATTCCCCGCGCTAGAATTCATTACCACTTTTCTATCTTGCAAATAGCTCTTCGTACGTATTTTGAGGTTATTACCTTCTAGCTGAGATTATCAACAGCTCCCTCGATATCAACAAACACCGTCATTACGTACTTTTCGTCAGTCTCTTCTACTACCTTCTGTACGTGAACAAGCGCATCTAGCGTCCCTTTCCCCTCTTTGAAACCATACTGCCTACCCTGGGCCCAACCACTATCATCACATCTTCGTTATATTCTGCCCCATAGCAACTTCTCTAACACTTTTCCCATCACGTCAAGCAGAGATATGAGCCTATAGGCCTTCGGACTTTCTACGGACTTTTCTCTATCCTTAATCAACATCAAAGCCTTTGCAGTTTTCCAATCCCTCGGAAAATACCTTTCCTTCAAACACCTTATTCAATATACTCAACAATATAATCGGCCTGATCTGGAACAATGCCTTTGGTACGTCGGACCTGATCCCATCACGACCTTCCTGTCCTTGCGCGTCTGTTGTGGAACACACACAACAAATACGCTTACATTCACTGGCTCGTAGGCATAGCTCTTAAGCCACTATTCCGCACAAACTTTCTCTCGACCCACTTTGCTTCCGATCCGATCTACGACCTTCTCGGAGCTACCGTCCCTAACCACGCGGAGGTGGGGTCATCCTACTATGCAACGCTAGACAGTTCCATTCCCAACACTCATCACCTGTCACTCCGTCACTCTGTCCAAACCCCCTAGTGTTCGCTGTAACTTTACGCCCTCTCACAAACCATGCCTGAACGGTACTAGCTAGGCAACGTTCCGACACTTCAGGGACCGCTTTTGCATACAGTCCGCTATTGATCGTCGTGCCATTATTGGCTCTCACGTTCCAACCCGCCAACAGACTTTTTCATCTGTTAGCGAGAATTTTGCAGATTACACTAAGACAGCCGTGCACCCTCGCGCCTCATTGCTGTACATACATTCAACTTTTGTACACCTCGCATTAAACATTTTAGATTTATTTACCTATTTATTAATTCATTACTTTCTTTCCTTTATTCCTTCAACGGGACCTTAATGAAACACATAAATATTTTAATTTCTATAACTTTCCTTTAGGCAAATAATTACTTTACTTTTCTTTACTTTCCTTACACAACTTAATTTACTATTTGTCTCTCAATGTATATGCTTTCCATTACAGGTCATCGTCGGACTTCAGGCGAGCCCAAAGAATACCAGGAGAAACTGTTCCCTTCTACTTACTTATTTCCCTGTACTTACTAATTATTTCATTCTCTACTCATCATCTCTTTATGTTTCAGGTTCCCTGTCTTCGGATCATCATTCATCTCGGCCTTGGACGGTTCTTCAGTCAAGACGTAAGCGAACAACAGGCAAATAAACGTTATACATAGACTTAAACAATTATAAATTATACGCTCAACAAATACACAATTAGCTGATCTGAGTAACTTATGTAAAAAAAGTTACACGTTTCTGTAAATCAAATATCAATATAAATATCACAACGAAACAAGCACATTACAAAGCTTTAATAAATAAAATTCTCTATATCACAGCCTTATTGTATCGTAACAGTACTTGTTATATATCTTCAATTCCAATGATATGTAAATGCGCATGTGCGAGGAAAAATTGTGTGAGGAAAAGGAAAAAGGAGGTTTATTCAGAGATTGGCTCTCGAAAATAAAGTAATAAGAATTTAGAGAACACAGTGTTTTAATACGTTCCTACAAGAATACACAACAGTTGGCGACGAGGATATAAAAAGCATCATCAATACAGTTTTTTCAAGTGCCTCGGTTGGTGTTTCGAAAAATTGTCGAAAAGAAAAGATAGAAGTTTTATTTTTAATAAAATGCCGAACGCGGACAACGTGGTTCAAACTGCCCAAACCAGTCCGAGTGTTACAATACAAACTAATTTTCATATCGAACCGTTTGATTCAACTAAAAGTAATTGGTGTCGATGGGTGAAACGACTGGAAGGTGCATTTAAAATATTTAATATACAAGAAAACCAATGGTTACAATACTTATTACATTACATGGGTTCGGACGCTTACGACATCTTGTGTGATAAATGCGCTCCGTCGGAACCTGATTCAAATACCTACGACGAAACAATTCAATTAATGAAGAATCACTGGTCTCCGGAACCTCTGGAAATAGCTGAAAATTTTCGATTTCGGAAAAGGGAACAAGCTGAAGGTGAGACAATACGGGAATACGTTGCGGCCTTACAACGCCTTTCTATCCACTGCAAATTTGGGTCCTATTTAAACACAGCGTTAAGGAATCAATTCGTTTTTGGATTAAGAAGCGGCAAGATTCAATCAAGATTACTGGAAACAATCGATTTGACCTTCGAGCAAGCCATAGAAATAGCAGTAAGCATAGAAATGACAGCCAAAGATTCGGCTGAACTACATAAACAAGATTCTGTACGATCGTCTACTATCAATGCGGTACGTTCACATTCAAATCATTATAATAAAAATAATAATTTAAAAGTTGTAAATAAAACATCAAAGATAATCAATCCTAATTTAGCGGGTAGTTCAAATTTGAAAAATTTACGTTGTTTTCGATGTGGATCGCAAAACCATCTGGCAAACACGTGTAATAAAAGTGACTTGATTTGTAACTTTTGTAAAAAAAAAGGTCACGTTGCAAACGTTTGTATAAAAAAAAGAAAGCGAGCCGGGTTTGCGAATCAAATTGAATTAACTAATAATAATGTAGAAGAAATTTTATATTTACATGAAAATTCAATTTATCGAGATCGTTTTTTACAAAATGTTTTTATTGATGATAAAAATGTAACTTTCGAGGTAGATAGCGCAGCGGCGGTATCAATAATGACTAGCAGCGATTTAGATCAATTATTTCCTAATTCTGTTATACATTGCAGTTCATTACAGTTAAAATCATATTGTGGTAAAAGTTTAACTGTTTTAGGGTACGTAACAGTAACAGCTAAATTGCATGATACAATAAAAAATCTGAATTTGTATATCGTGGACTCTGATAAAAAAGGTTTTCCATTACTTGGTCGCGAATGGATTCGTCAGCTGGGAGTGCGGTTGGACGTTTTGCTCGTCAAAGAGGTGATATCTACACACGATAAATTACAAACTTTAATTAATAGTTATGAGAACTTGTTCAAAGATGATATTGGTAAAGTCAAGGGTATTCAAGCTAGCATCAAGCTTAAAGACAATGCAGTCCCAGTATTTTGCAAGGCCAGACCCGTTCCATTTTCTTTAATAAATAAAGTTGAGAAGGAAATTGATTTATTAGTGTATCAGGGTATTTTAGTTAAGGTAGATCGTTCCGAATGGGCAACTCCAGTTGTTCCTATTTCTAAGGCAGACGGTCGCGTACGATTATGCGGAGATTTTAAAATTACGCTAAACCCTAATATTCACATTGATAATCATCCCTTACCTACTATGGATGAATTGTTTGCTAGTATGGCGGGAGGTGATAAATTTTCTAAACTTGACGTTAGTCAAGCATTTTTACATATGGAAGTTAAGCCTGAACATACAAATTTATTAACATTAAATACTCATAAGGGGTTGTTTAAATGTACACGCTTACTTTATGGGCTAGCTTCTGCTCCGGCTATATGGCAAAGGGAAATGGAAAATATTTTGAGTGGTATACCGGGGGTATCAGTTTTTCTAGATGATATAAAAATAACGGGTAAAGATGATAATGAACATCTTGAACGCTTACAATTGGTATTAAATAAGTTAGAAGCTTATAATATTCATATAAATAAAAGTAAATGTGAATTCTTACGAGAAAAAATTCAATATTGTGGATACGAAATAGATAGAAACGGTATTCATAAAATAAAAACAAAAATTGACGCAATTGATAAAGCTAAGCAACCTACTAATGTTACCGAATTACGAGCGTTTTTAGGACTAGTTCACTATTACGGTAGATTTTTTAAAAATTTGAGTACATTGTTGCATCCATTGAATAATTTGTTACGAAAAGATGTTAGGTTTGTTTGGACTAAAGCTTGTGAACAGTCATTTAGGGAAATTAAACATGAAATGCATAGCGAAAGAATACTTGCTCATTATGACCCAAACCTTCCCATTATTTTAGCTACAGATGCTTCACCGTACGGTGTTGGAGCTGTCATATCTCATGTTTTTCCAAATGGTGAAGAACGTCCTATACAGTTTGCTTCACAGACATTAACTCAAACTCAAAGAAATTATTCACAAATTGATAAAGAGGCCTATTCTATCATTTTCGGTGTGCGCAGGTTTTATCAGTATTTGTATGGAAAAAAATTTACTTTATATACGGATCATAAACCTTTAATACAGATTTTCAATCCTATTAAATCACTGCCACCTATGGCAGCAACAAGAATGCAACATTATGCTCTATATTTGCAAGCATTTAATTATGATATTCGTTACAAAAATACTAAACAACATGCTAACGCAGACGCCTTGTCTAGGTTACCATTAAGTTACGAAGGGAAAGAATCATTAGATGAACCTGATGTATTTGAGATTTCTCAATTAGAACAATTACCAGTTACAGTAAGAGAGTTAGCTACGGAAACAGAAATTGAATTCCCTCATTTAGTATCAACTTTAAAACATAAAAATGATATAGGCAATATCCTTGGGATAAATATTGAAGAGTTTTCGTTGCAACAAGGATGTATAATGAGAGGTTATCGTACATTAATTCCTACTATGTTCCGTAAAAAAATTCTTGAGGAACTGCATACTGCTCACCTAGGAATAAATAAAATGAAATCTCTAGCTAGGGGCTATTGCTGGTGGCCTAATATCGATAGAGATATTGAAAGCATATGTAAAAATTGTTACGAATGTAGTCTTCATTTGAATAATCCAAGCAATTTGTATCATCCTTGGGAAGAAGCAAAGAGACCTTTTGAAAGGGTTCATATAGATTTTGCAGGACCTTTTATGGGAACTTATTTTTTTATACTAGTAGATGCTTTTACAAAGTGGCCAGAAGTTCATATTCTAAAAAAAATTACTACTGAAAATACTATAACAATATTAAGGGAAATTTTTGCGCGTTTTGGATTGCCTTTTGTATTAGTAAGCGACAATGGCCCGCAGTTAACTTCATATAAATTTAGAGAATTCTTGCGAGCAAACGGAATTATTCATAAATTAACAGCACCTTATAATCCATCTACTAATGGGCTAGCTGAACGGTATGTTCAAACCTTAAAGCAAGCACTTCGATCAATGAATAGTACATCCGCTACTCTAGAACACGATTTATGTAAGTTTTTATTGCATTATCGGAAAAGTCCCCATAGTACTACAAAACAAAGTCCTTCAAAATTAATGTTCGGTCGAGAAGTTAGATCGCGTTTAGATTTAATAAAACCAAATATTAACATTAATAAAAATAATGATAGTCAAGGAACCAAAAATATTAAAAGAATTTTTAATATCAAGGATAGAGTCGTAGCTCGCGATTACTTTTCTAAGAATAAATGGCAATTAGGTACAGTTATAAAAAAATTAGGTGAATTGCATTTCTTGGTGGAGTTGGATATTGGGACTGTTTGGCGCAGGCATATAAATCAATTAATTAAAGTAGGGTCAGATACACCTAAAACAATAGAATTTCGTGTAACACCTCCTGATCGAGAAATGATTCCAGCTAAATTTCCGTCTAAAAATTCCATTAACGATATGCAGAATTCAGATGCAACTAATAACAATAATAATATTAACGATACAAAAACAAATGAGAAGACAATAAATACTAATAATGTACAAGACGAAATTATTGTAATACCTGATTCGCCTATTTTGCGTAGATCCGAACGTACGAAACGAGCGCCGGAAAGATATGGAATATCAAATTGAATTAATTTTCTTTTCTTAAGTTAAGTCAATTTATTGTTGAAATTATTTTGATTTATATTATTAATTTCAAGTCCAATTTGATTTATGTAAAAGAATATATATATTTTGTTTTGGTGATTAAATAATACATGTTAATTTTTTTTTAACGAGGGAAGGAGTGTTATATATCTTCAATTCCAATGATATGTAAATGCGCATGTGCGAGGAAAAATTGTGTGAGGAAAAGGAAAAAGGAGGTTTATTCAGAGATTGGCTCTCGAAAATAAAGTAATAAGAATTTAGAGAACACAGTGTTTTAATACGTTCCTACAAGAATACACAACAGTACTTATCAAATCACACTAATTGATTCAAATTACCACAGAAATAAAAATATTAAAGTTAAATTCGTTTAAAGCGTTTCTTGCCTTCTTTTTGTAAAAATTTCATCAATAAATCGCTTAAAACATCAAACCTGTCTTTCACGCGCATTATAAATCCGCACCCAACCCTTCCTCCCCTGCTCTTTTCATAAGCACTCCTTTCGACGTTATATTTTGGACAATTTTCGATCATGTGCCATATCGTTTCGTTTTCACCGCAAGAACACAACGGCGAGTCTTCCAAACCCAATTTGTATAAATTGTGCTTAATGGGACTAGGTCCCATTAATTTCCATTGTGGCCATTTCATTTTAACTTTTGGCACAAATTCGTACGTTATTCTACCGTTCTCCGCGTGATCCCATCGTTCCTCCCAACATAGTGTTACCTGCCTACTCACCCGCTTTTTCCTATGGCTTCCAACAATTCCCAACCTTTTACCCACTATTCCCAACATTTCTATATTTCTGCCCCATGTCTTCCAGTAAAGAACGAACCGCGCGGCCATCACTATATCCAACGGAACACATCCGGCACAAGTCGTCCTACAGAGGGGTAACACCGCCATTAGGACGATTCTCTGGATTGCCAATAATTTTCGCCTAAAATGCACATTACGCAGCCTCTGACCCCAAACCTGAGCGCCATATCCAATGACTCCCAAAAACAATCCCTCATACAATATCTTTAACGCTGATTTACAGATACCCGACACGCTACGCATTATACTCCGTAATCTATTCACAGCCATTACGATTTTTGTCTTTATATGTTCGAGGTGCGAAATGAAACTCCACCCCTCATCAAGAATCACACAAACTTTATCTTTGTTGAATATTTAATGGTTTGTTTATTTATTTTTATTATAGGATTACGCTTTAATTTACCCTTTAACATTATCATTCCGGTTTTATCGGCAGTGATTTTTAGTTTATTGTCATTCAGCCAGCATATAATTTCAGGTTAAGCCTCTCTTCCCCTTTCCTTTAATTCTGCCCGGCTGTTGGCTTCAACCAAAACCTTAATGTCATCGGCGTAGGCAATCAATTTCACATGTTCAATACTTTTACACAATAAGCCATCCAACAAGATCGACCAGAACCGAGGCCCCAATACCGAACCCTGTTGACAACCACGTACCACCTTTTTACATATTATACTGCCGTTCGCTCTTATGGAAATGTATCTATCTCTGAAGTAGTTCGGAATCAAAAAATACATTGCGTCGGTCACTTTAGCCAACCGCAGTCGCTTCATAATGGAGGGCAACATCTGGTGTGGTTGAACTCCACAGCAACATTAACACACACACCTAAATCATACTTAAAATTTGTGTCATGTACTATATTTCTCACCTTTAACAGCGCATCTATTATGCCCATGCCACTTTTAAAGCCAAACTACCTTAAGCTCTGCATTCCAGCAGCAACGTATTTGTCTTTAATTTCATGCCATACAACTCACTCCAAAACTTTGCTGAAGACTGGCAACAAGGAAATTATTCTATAGGCCTTCGGATCTGTAGCGACCTTATTTGTATTTTTTATCAAAAGTAGCGCTTCTGCATGCTTCCATGTTTTCTCGTATGTATACATACACATATTCAACATTGTTTTTATAATACCCGGCTTATAAAGCCACAAACATTTTACATATTCGGGGTAAATTCCGTCGTTCCCTGGGGCTTTCCCCAGTTTCATCGCTTTAATTGCGTTATTTATCTCTCTCATGGTAATCCAGTCCGAGTCAGCAGCAGCACAATCACCCAAACCCATCAGTCAACTCACACTCATCACCCTCATTTCCAATCACCAGCTCATCAATTACATTTCTCGCCGTATCATGCCAACCTCTCGTTTCCACGACGCCAACCTTTACCGAACTATAAACATTCCTGATTCGTATTTTCTGCATGCTCAACTTATAAAAATAACCCTACGGGTCATTTCTATTTCGCCGAACAGATTTTTGCCAACTTTTACGCTTTTCTTGCAAAATTTTGTCCTTATACGTTCTTAATCTTTCTTTATCTTCTCTCTTTAGCTTATTCAACATTATCTTATCGCAGCCAACGCACTTTCTTTTCTGCCACTTTTTCCAAACGCGTCTAACGATCTTTTTGTCATTCCTTAAATCCCAATTCTACCAGCCATTTCTGGCCGATCGATCCCGTCTTTTGGAGATGGGCTGAACAATCACCTCATTCATCGTCTCATTAAATATATTCGCAATCTCATCTACATCAATGATATCATTGAATCGCCTGACGAAATTGGAGTCAATATGGTTCCTGTAACAACATAATATCAACTTTACCTTTATTCGCCAAATCTTCCAATTCGCTCATTACTACACCAGATTTCTGGCAATTATGCTGCATTATTTTTATATTGCATATGGTCAGTTTTTTTTCGTAACGCTATCTGTCTCTGGAACTCCGGTCAGCTGACCGAAGTTGACGAATGATTAGATGGTTTATTTCTGCCCTTGCAGCACTTACATACTGGGTTTTTTAATTTATCAGGGCAATCTTTTAAGTTCTGTTGTGGGGCAGGGGAAATTGTTCTTTGGGGACTTGTTAAGTGTTGTTGGGGAAGTCTCATACTTCTGTTCCGTAACGCTTCTGCGTATGTCGGCCGCCACAGTTTACGTACGACACCGGGAGACTGTTTTTGCGGTTTATCGCGAACTTGGAAGTTTTGTGATCTCTCGTACACTTCACGCACTTCGGTTCGCATAACAATTTGACGTTTTGTGTTCCACATTTGGCATTCTTGCACAAGATTAACATTTTTTTAGTTATCCCATGTTGTCCCAAAATACGTGAGTACGGAGAACATATGTAATTGTTTATTGAACTGTCTTGAGTAATATGAACTAAAAGGTCACGAGAAACTTGTTAATTTAGTGGCTCTCATTCTGTAGCATTTTGAGGTTTCGACGTTTTATTCGGTCATAATAACGTCCCGGATTTCTTCCGGTTTGATCTGATGTCTTTGTGGACGGGGGGCGGGATTTTTTAGGTTGGATTGCTTGTGATTTATTTATGGGAGTGGATGTGTAGGTGCTTGTTTGAGCGTTGTTGTTGATTTCTGCTGGGAGAAGGAATTATTTATTTAATGTGGGGACGGTTTCTATAATTTTTGCGTTTGAGGTTGAGGGAATGGGTTACTGTTGGGACGTAATGGTTCGGGTTGTGTTTGTTTTTGGAGTTTTGACGAGTTTAATTTTATTGGGGATTTGCGGTTCGTCGATGAGTCTACTTCTTCGCCGTCGGTTGATTTTTCGGAATATAAATAAAAAGCTATTATTTTTGCACTATCAATGCTATATTATTTTATTTATACTACCGGTTTCGATGTATAAACAACATCATCTTCGGGTGTTCGTCATTAATTGAATATATGCACATTATTAAAGAGGGTGTAATTATTCAATAATATAAAAAACATCCTATTTGTTTAAAAATTTTACAAAATTCTACGTACACTTCAGAACAATTCAATAAAAACAGCGTGCTTAAAAGTTTTACTTTTACTTTTTAAAAGTTTCACTTTTAACCTTAACTTGTTTTCTAAATTCCAATTCAGTTTTTGTTTTGTGTTCCCTCATATGTATATGTACAGTGCCAGGCGTTGCTAAATGCAAACTTTCATTTTCTATGGGATATGCACTGGAGATAACCTACACCCCAAAAAAGGAAAAGTTGCTTTAAACATTTTTCCGTCAAAATATATAATTACCTGAAGAATCGTCGTCAAACTTTTGAAATCAATTGGTTATCAACCCCTGTAGATAGAGTGGTTTCATCAGTACTTTCAAAAAAATCTACGTACCACATTCCCTGTATTTGACGTGCCACTTCCTTACTCCACTTCATCCTCTTTGATGCCTATGAATTTTTATAAGTTTTCCTATATTTCCTTCTTTCTTAAATCATATACTGTAATCGCTAGTCTTACCTTGTATTTACCGCTTTTGCTAGACAGTTTTATTTTGATGTTCCGCTATTATGTGAAACATTCAGTATAATCGACTTTTATGCTAGTTTCGAAGTAATCCGATTTATGTTTACATGGCACCAATTTGGATTTCAAGTCAGCAAAAAAACTATGAATTCGACTATCCATCATACTTCCTAGACTTTTATCCATTTCTCAGACTTCCGATAAAAGCTGTTCATATTCTACTGTTGGTTTGGTCTAAAACGATGGTCTGTTGTCTTTCAAAGCTTTGTATAGCATGCGGTTAGTAATTAAAATTTCAGTAGTCATATTGAACCTGAATAGCAAACACCCATGAATAAGAAAATTGTACTATCTGCTATTACAAAAATTAAAATTAAAGAAAATTATACTGTGTTTTACAATTACTCGTAATGTGGTTAATTGTGGCTCTCAAGATTTTAGTATTATAATGTATATTTTACGTAAAAGCTATGTACAAAATTTAAAAGCAAACTTCGTCGAACTTTAAAAGTTCTAGTTCACAGAAGTATTACATTTTCTTGTTTTAGAAGAAAAGTTTACTGATCACCGAAAATAACCTCTGTATATATGACACGTTACGGGTCTTACTCAAAGTGTACGACGTAAGCTCAATTCGTTCCTTTTAAGGCAGCCCCACGGAAATATTACCTGATTGGTTCAGGGTAAGTTGTATTTAGGTAAATGAACTTTTAATAACAATTACCTTTACTTAGAATTTCCAAATATAAACTTTTTCTAAATGGTTTTGTCCAGCTAGAATCGTAATTCAGCCCACTGTGGGTCGCATTGTCTATGTCTATGTCTATGCAGATTAAGTGATATTTATTATATGTAATTTTAAATTTTAGTGTATTCTTTATGAGTTATATTCCTTACAAAAATGAAATATATACTCCACTAAATTTGTAATAAAAATGCTATGTCCAGTCTGAGCAAACAACAGATTTTCGAATCTATTCGGACTGCACCGAAACATTCTCCTCCGCATTGCTTGTTTCTACTGGTCTTTAGTTTATAATTCGACTAAATCGCTCTAAAAAAATTTAATTTATAAATGAAAATTTAAATTTTGGCGTACATATGGCATATGTTGACATATTTGCACGAACTTGACGACAGAAAAAAAATAAAATTGATACATGATACAAATTGATACATTGTTGTTGTCGATTTCATAGGCTTCTGTTGACGCCTGACAACAACAATGAACAATTGATTATTAAAAACAATGACAAACAATAACTAAAACAATGACTAAAACCTACAGTTTTAACGACCACGTAACCATCTCCAAACCAGCTCTTTATAAATTACTAAATTTGTCTGTCAAAATTCCAGAGAAAAAAGTAAAAAAATGAAGTTTGAACTATTTGAGAGATATTTTGACGAATGCGTATTTAAACAAAAAGAGGTGGACGTTTTAGAAAAGGTACACACTTGTTCTCGCAATTTTTGTTTGTCTCTTATGTTAATGGCTTTTAATTATACAGAGTGAGTAAAATGTCTTCAAAACGAGTTTCATTTTGAAAGAATCCTTTAAGGTGCTATAATAGATTTATCGTCGTTTCCTATGTCTAAACTTTTTACAGTGGCGTACACTACAGGTCAAAGTTTTACCCCCTTTTTGTTGCATTCAAAACAAAACAGAAATTGTCAATGTCAGGACTCTAGTTTTTTAGCTTCGAACATTAAAATGATATAGTTTTATTTATATCACTTATTAAAACATTGTTTTTATTTTTGTTTCTTGTGTCTCTACCATCATTTCTTCTTACTCTCGACACCTCGAAGCCATATGGATTGCCATACTGTCATTTCGGACTGACTGCCACTTTGTTTGGCTGAATCTTTAACTTTAAACCTAAAATTTATAAGAATTTTAGGTTATATTTATGTTTTGTCATGGTGACTGCTGGAACTCAGTGAGAGCGCCTGCTGCAGGGATCGTCGGTTTTAAAGAAAACCGGGACCCCAGCAGACAAAGATGTCCAAGTCCAGCAACGACGATGCCATCCATTCTTTTCGGTTTCACCTGCGCATTATGTGAGAAGGGGCGGGCTGAATTGGTAGGGAACGGCTATACCCTCGATTATACAAACCTACACCAGTGCCCTAAAGCCCGACCTTCAATTATCCGGTTCCAGAAAAACATGGATAAACCGGACACTTCCTGATCAGGGCCCGAAGTGGCTGGCTTCAGATGCGTACCCCAGTCACCCCTCGGCAGAGCGAGCATCACCTTCTGAAACCATCCGGCCGCGATACCGTGTAACGAAGTTACATTTTCTTCATTTATAATTAATTTAATGTCAATTTCATTCAATTAATAAAAAGAATATTCATTTCTAAATTTTAAATTATTAACATAAGCAACCCAAATCACACACCGATAAAATTTCCGTTTTCCAAAATCTGTCATCTAAATTACAGTTACCTGTTTTAAGTAATTAATAAAATATCACTAATTAAAGTTTAATTTTTCAAGTTTTCCGATGTAAATGATTTATCTTGATCACCGAAAATCTATTTTAACCGAGAAAGCAATAAATCTCATTTTAACTTTAAAACTGGTAGTGACAAGAACTCGTGTCCGTGGAAAATTTTTATTAATTTTGGTAAAATAAAACATCGAAATCAACAGAAATTAAACCACTGTTGTTACGTAGATACGAATCACCGTACCGCTACCGTTCAGCTACTATACAGAAGCACGTGAAAATAAACACTATTCAAAAAAAATTAGTAACTTTACCAAATAAACGTTGAGCAAGTTTTAAGAAGATCCGCCAATACGTAAAGGAGAAATTGATTAAATAAATAAAATTAAACAATAAAATGAAAAAATAATCAGCTACTTTAACTACCCGAAGAAAAAAATAACAGGAATCAGGACGCCCGAGATGACATCAATCCACAAATGCCGAAATAAAACCCCCCGAGTTCAATAAGTGAGTGAAAAACATTAATTAATGAAAACACGTGTTTGTGAAAAGTGTTTTGTTCTTTTGAAGTAAAACCGTTGTTCCTATTTCAGTTTTGATTTTTGGGTATGCTTAGTTATTAAATACAAGATATTTTTATTATAAACAATTTTATTTGTTAATAACTTTTATAAATAAAAAAGGGAAAATAATTATTTATAAGCCGTTTATCGACCGATTTTTTGTAAATCAAAAACTGTATATAGGTAAAACTAAGGTCCTGAATCGTTTCCCGTAGTTAAAATTGAGACAATTTTGTTAATTAAGCGTTTTCTAGAGAAATTAAGAATATTGTTAAATTTTTGACCAGTTTTTGTTATAACTCCCACCCAGTCATAACCAGTTCAACGCCGAATTGGTATAAATAGGGGCGTAAATCGCCACAACGAGAACTTGAAAAGTTAACTCCGAGACGTAAAACTTAACTCCGAAACTTGAACCTTAACTCCGAAACTTGAAAAGTTAACTCCGAGACGTAAAACTTAACTCCGAAACTTGAAACTTAACTCCGAAACTCAAATCAGTATGCGAGCTGAAGAGCTACAACCCGCTTGAAAACCGAAAAGATAAACCCCATATTGTAAGTAATTTTTCGATACATATTAAATTTATTTTTTGTGGAACTTTGGTATTTTCTTGAACCTGTGCCTTGTACTAAATCCCGTTCAGTCCTTGCATTTTTAGAGGAGCGAATCCTAGGTGCATCCCATTAAGTCCTTGCACTTTTAGAAGAGCGAATCCTAGGTGCATCCCGTTAAGTCCTTGCACTTTTAGAGGAGCGAATCCTAGGTGCATCCCGTTCCGTCCTTGCACTTTTAGAGGAGCGAATCCTAGGTGTATCCCGTTAAGTCCTTGCACTTTTAGAGGAGCGAATCCTAGGTGCATCCCGTGCAGTCCTTGCACTTTTAGAGGAGCGCATCCTAGGTGCACCCCGTTCAGTCCTTGTACTTTTACAGGAGCGAATCCTAGGTGCATTCCGTTAAGTCCTTGCACCTTTAGAGGAGCGAATCCTAGGTGCATCCCGTGCAGTCCTTGCACTTTTAGAGGAGCGAATCCTAAGTGCATCCCGTTCAGTCCTTGCACTTCTAGAGGAGCGAATCCTAGGTGCATCCCGTTCAGTCCTTGCGCTTTTAGAGAAGCGAATCCCAGGCGCATCCCGTCTTTCATTGTATTCCATACGAGCTCCAGGGTTCAGAACTTTAATTGAGGTTCTGCAAGGGTAGATGTCGTAAATTACTAATTAAAAAAACATTATAGACGACTTTTGACAATTTTTTTTAATACCGTATTTTTGTAATAAATTTCTCTGACTATTCCCCATTTCTGTATTATTATTTTGACAAACATCACCATTTATCCGAAATCCCTGAAATCTCTGGCTGTAACCCCAAAAAGATACCCGAAAGGCGAAAGAGGACCTTCCCTCTCTAAAAAGGTGGCGCCCGAGAACATTAAAGAACATCCCGAAACTTAAAAACAAGTGCCAAGACTCTGATCCCAGGACCGAACCGGGAAAGGAACGTCACAACCGGATGACTCATTAGCACTCCCAGGGCTTCCAAGATACGTGCCGATCACAATAAAAGACGATACCGACATGAAAGACAAAAACGAGCCGGAGCCGTGCCGGACCTGGAAAAAATATAGACTGTAGAAGTCTGGAACGCAAGCTGGTTGGTCCGCGCCGGGTTAACCCGATACTCGCTGTAGAAGCGAGCGTTTCCCTATCCGCTACCTTGGGACGCACTAGGTGGGGGTCCAGCTCCTCCGCAGGGGAGCTGGACGTATTATTATTATTCATGCAGGGGGAGAGAATGGTTAGATATAAAATGAATTATTATTATCTGCAAAAAAATATTTAGTGCTTTTCTGCGGATTATCACAAAGCCATGGATTTATCTATAATATATTTTCTTCAGTATAGTACAAATATAAAACAACATGCACATCTTTCACGCTTTGTTTCAACGTTGAGTGGTTAAGGATTTCTACGAATGTTAGATTCAAACAAAATGAGTAGTATTATGTGGAGGTTTTTCAACCTCATAATGAAAACATTGCGACTTGCATTATGTATAAAAAAATCCTAGAAAACATCCATTTTCGATTTAGAAAAACACATGAAACATAGACACTCTATCGTTAATTTTTCGGCCACTTCTACAGCGATATTAAGTTTAAAACAAGTGTAGTATAGCAGTATGAATCACAGTAATATTTAATTATCGTATTCTTTTTATCATTTAATTTTGGACTAGTGTTAGTATTTTGTTAAATTTCACTTAAAAATAAAGTGGTAAAACATACATAAGTACATCGATGGTTGAAGTCATCAAATCCTCTACTCGAATAGTGGAAGAATGGGGAATGGGGAACATTACTTGTTACCCACCTACGCTAAATCTAACCTTAAATCAGAAAAAAAAACAGGTGCTTTACAAAACCAAGAAGTCACTTTATTGATAGAAAAAGTTGAAAGGATTGAAAGTTACTTATGAGGATATGGCGGAGGTCGTTAAAGCAAAACAAGCCGCTTTCAATCGTTTTAAAAAATGCCCAACTCAAGCACACCTTATCGTTTTTAAAAAGGCTCGTGCCAGAGCTTGCTCCCTTATGTTAAAAGGAAAACGCGAGTCTTGGGCAAACTATGTTTCGACCATGACAGATAAAACTCCAACGTCCGAGGTCTGGCGTAAAATAAAGGCGATCCGAGGAAGCGGCTATCACGGTCCGATATCGGAAATAATTAGTGGGGACGATTCATTAACCGATAAAGCCGACATTGCGGAAGCGCTAAGTTTGAACACACGAGTTCTTCCAGCAACTATGACCGAAGCTTTCTCCCGATTAATGCGGTGAAAGAGTCCACCGCGATTGATTTTACGAGCGGACAGCAGGAAACGTATAACGTTCCCTTTGCGATGTCCGAACTTCAAGCACCCCTGGCTAAAACTAAACCTTCCGCGGCCGGTCCCGACGACATACCATATGAATTTTTGCAACACCTACCGGAAGACTGGTTGAACTTGCTCCTCGAGCTTTTCAACAACGTATGGTCGACCGGAAATTAACCGCCGTCGTGGAAATTATCCGTCATCGTCCCCATCTTAAAGCAAAGTAAAGACCCAGCGTCGGTATAGTATTTTTCGATATAGAGAAGTCGTATGATATGACGTGGCGGTTTGGTGTTCTGGATTAACTCCACGAGTAGGGTTTTCGCGGGCCCCTCCCCACGTTCATCGCATCGTTCTTGCAAAACCGGCAATTTAAAGTAAGAGTGGGAGATGTTCTTTCCCACGCTCAGTGTGACCCTGTTCATTATAGTGATGAACAATATCACGGAAGGCCTTTGCCCAGCCATCGGCAGATCTCTATACGTAGACGATCTAGCCATTTTCTTTGCTGGTAAAGACATGAGCGATATGAACGAGGTTCTCCAGACCGGCATAGATAGAATCATGTCGAATGCCCCTAATCGCGGAGGCTCTCTTGCCTCCGTTACGCTTTCGGAGCTTTCCCGACCACGCCGATAGGAAGCCTCCACTGCGAGGCAAGTACCCCATCGTAGTGGAAAAGAAGGGAACGAATGCTACTCACGTACGCCGTGAGAATTAACGCACGATCGAACCATTCCGTTCACAAATGTCTAGTCGAAGAACATTTGCCATATTCCCTGCGGCCAAGCATTACGCGTCCTTGCAGGGTGAGTGTGAAAGAACTCCTTGATCGGATCGACTGGGTTTTACCGGTAGTAAGACAGGCCGCGATATAAGAGAGCAAGGCTGTTCCCGTGCTCGAGCAAGTCATCCAACAGATCAAAGAGAATATAATGGCAAGATGGCAACACGAATGGGAGGCCGACGGTCACCCCTATTTTCGCACAGTAAAGCGTGAGGTAGCAAAGTACAAGTTCTCGAGTTCCATTTCCAGATCTGATCAAGTCCGGTTTCGCCGACTGCGACTTGGACACACAAGGCCGTCCCATTTATTGAAAGGTGAAGCTCAGCCTCGCTGTGAATACTGTAATAAGTACGGTGAGAGCGTACTACATATATTGGTGGAATGCGGTCGATGGAATGATTTAAGACGCCGATGTAGAATCGATTCGGTTGACACTTTTAAAGTATCAAGGCTAAAGATTCAAAACATCATTAATTTTTTCAAAACCGTAGGTCTGTATGGTTGTTTGTAGGTAGTTAACTAAATGCTAACCGTGTTGTTTGCTTATTTATATATATATATATATATATATATATATATAATATATATATGGTAATTCGTAATGCTTCGCGGATGGAAAAGTATGTATTTTGGTTGATCCGAGGTATCATCCGTTCATCTTCTTAGTTGTTCCCTGTGGACAGGGGCAGACGTTTCGCCAAGATCTCACTTGGCATCTTCAGTGCTTTGTCGTAGTGTGGACTACGACAAAATACATATATATATATATATATATATATATATATATATATATATAATAATATACATGGTGAGTCAACAATGCGAAGAGGGAAGATTGTGGCTTTACCGTTGAAAATTAAAAAAATGTTTTTATGTCATCATACATTACTGTCACAGCTGCATCGATTAAAATTATTTTCTGCTATACAGGTGGTTCACTGTTTCAGGCCCGTATTCAACTTTATTTTTTTAAATGGAACCCTATGTATCTTTTCACATATTAGTTCTCTTAAATGCTTTAAGTGCATATCTTGTTTTCAAATTTTGAATACTAGATTGCCATGTTGTTAATCATTTTGTGAAATTTTTGTATGAATCATGTGGTCACTTAAAATTCGTTATTAGCCTTATTATAAAATATTGAAGGATGTAATTTGGCATATCGATAAACAAAGCTTGGGTCTTTCGAACACCGGTAATAGTATTGGATAATATTATATAGGGTGGTTACTAGAACCGGTTGATTTATGGAATGTGTGAGGGACCATAACTTTATTATTTTAAATGGAATACCTAAAAATGAATTACCTTTTATTTTTATTAAGTATATGGTATGTCTAACACATGTACTTTTTGAGATAATTATAGTATTTCAAAAATATTGGTATAAATCTGATTCTTTTACAGGAAATAAACTATGAAGAAGACATTTTTAAATAAATGCAAATGCGTTTATTTAGTAAAAGATGAAGAAGTATACATGTGTATATATTTAGGTGTTAGAGAAAGATCAATAACAATATAATTTTTTTGATTATCTTTAATACAGCGAATAAGCGATGTTACTTAAATATAACTATGTTAATCGCCTTAATCCTCATTACTACGATATTATCAACAGTAAATGATCCTAAAATATATGGGCAAGGATTCTAGAATCTTCTCTGATCAGATCGGATTTCTTCGAGGCAACCATTAACGAACGATCTTTTTGATTTTCTTAGAAAATCAATTGCCAAACCTTTTAGATGTTTCATTAGGCGTTTGTCACAGATTATGGTCTCAGCACGATGGTACACCTCCTCACTATGATAGGATATTTGCAATATATTTAAATAGAATTTTTGAAAAATTGTTTTCTTAATACCATTGTCTATGCACAGATCCATACTTTTCCATCGTTTATGAACTAAACTTACTTGCATTTGATTAAAAATGTCTTTTTCATAGTTTATTTCTTGTGAAAAGATCAAGTTTATGCCGACATTTTTGAAATAGTCTAATTATCTTCAAAAGTACACATGTTAGGTATACCATATGCTAAACGATATTGAAAGGTGGTTAATAAACCCTTCTGAGGCATTGGAAAAATATAGGGTTTTCCATTTAAAATAACAAAGTTATGGTCCACCAAACATTTCATAAATTAACCGGTTCTGGTAACCATCCTGTATAATATTATCCAATACTATTACTGTGGTTTCAAAGACCAAAGCTTTGTTTATCGATATGCCAAATTGCAATGTTCAATATTTAATAATACTGCCAATGTAGATTCAATGTTCATTGTTGTATATATTGTATTTAAATTAAAATACTATAGATATAGTTTTCTGAACAATGATTTTTATTTCTTATATAGGTGCTATAATTATTTCGAATGCATAGCATTCGTCATCCGGCACGACGTCAATAAGAGTAAAAGTAAACACTTCTTTGCACATCAACTGTCTTTAAAAGAGTAAACATTAGAAAACAACAAACGTCATAAACATTACATATTAAATTGTAAAAGACAATATTACGGACATTTAACAACTGAACAAACTGGATGACAAGAACGAACTGCTGCTTAATAATAGTGGTGATAATGAATTTTGAGTCACTACAAGATTTTTCAAAAATGTTCACAAAATGATTAATAACTTGGCAACGATGCATTCAAAATATAAAAACAAGGTACACATTTATAGCATTTAAGACAGGTAATCAATATATGTAGAAAGATGTATAGGGTTCTATTAAAAAAAAAAAGAAGTTAAGTAGGGTTCTGGAATTGTGAAACAGCCTGTATAGTTGAAAATAATTTTAATCGATGCAGCTTTGCTAGTAATGTATGATGATATAAAAATATTTATTGATTCATCCTGCATATATACAGGCTGTACCATCGGTTGTGGTATTGGCTTTTTTTATGTCTAAATTTCAAGATAGAAACTCCAAATTTGGAAATTTGGAATGTATTAAGCCACCCTACTTGAGCAGGTGTTGATCATGTCAAATATTTTTTGTATTGCACGGTTTGCGAAAAATCTGCAAAAATGTCAAAAATGATAGTAGTATAAGAACGCCGATTCTCGATAGGAAGTTGATCCCCGTTATCCACGTGTGACGTCATGACTCAATGTTATAAGCATAGGGAGCGGTGCCAACTTATGGCTGTGGGAAAACAAATTCGGTTGGTACTGGAAGTAACTAAAAAGCTAGCGACTTTTTTGAAAAAGTAACCAGAAAATCCGCGACATCTAGCGGCGAGTAGTGGAATTAAATAAAAAAGATTTCTGTGCTCTAGTTTCAAAATTAAGATTTATCTGATAAAGGATAGATAGTATGGTTGCATTTTCAAAATTTAAATACACACTTGCGTGTGTGGAAAATATTTAATGTCTTGATGGGTGGGGTTGAATAAATAAAAATCAGTAACGTTTAATAAGTACATATATTAAGTTAATAATCAATGAAATATGCATACATTATAAAACATTATTAACGGATATGATTAACCTACGCCGTTTGGGACGTCGTTCGCTAATTTATAATTGAAACCACCTTGTCTACGTTCATGTAGAGGTTCTTGCAATGCTCCATTATAATATCTGCTGATGGGAGTAGTCACTTTCGAAGCTGTATGGTCCACTACCAAATTTTCAACTACGTTTCCGGCCGGAGAACGAACCAAATCTTTTTTTTGCTCGAATCAAATTAAATTTACAGGATTGTCTTTCCCAAAATCCTTCGAACCCAGATATACCAAAGACATCTCGTCAAGGGACTGTAACTGTTCATCAGTTATTGTTTCATCAACTCTCAATGGTAACTATACTGAGAAACCATCTTCCAACTCAACAAGAACGGAGGGCCATTTGTTGGATGCAATTCCTTTAGCTCGCGAAATAGGGTAAGGTCGGTTAATCTGTAGCGAAGAAAGCGAACGTATCGATGGGAAAACGTATGAACCCAAATTTGTTAGACGCAACATCCTGCCAGTGAGAACGGTTACCTCAGACTAAATTGAAATTAAAACAGTTCCTGTGATTAGCATAAACCAAAAAGATGCGCGCGCATCCGCCAATTAATAATATAAAGGGTAGCCGCAGGATAACCTTGAATTCCACAGCATATCAAACCAGCCGCAATGATAATTTTCAGTATAAATTTTTTAATTTTGATAAGTTCCTAAGTATGAGTTACAGTAAAAGCAATAATGATTAACGTTCTTACAGGAATCCATAAAATACGGAATACACACACAAGGCCAACATCTAGTAGAAAGATTTTTAATTAGTAAATATAAAAGTTAAAGTTTAACCTTCTTACCCAAACACACATAGTATTATAGCAAATAGTTGAGTTTTAGGTGATGTTTCGGGTATAGTCAACGTAAAGTCACTGTGATTACAATGCGGGCATATTTCAATTTGCGTTATCGAACCAAAATGACTCATATCTAGTCACCATGTAAGTTGCCGGAGAGACAGCGATATACTGAATAAATTTCAGTATTTTTCATAAATATCTAATATTCGTGAATAGCTCTCTCATTATTAGAGCATTCATATGAACGTACCTAAATTATTAAACATCTGAATGTACACGTCTGAATGGGCAAATTAGGAACATTTCGGAATAATAATACAATCGTATATGTTTTAAAGAAATATATATTTATATATAAATATTAATTACATTTTAAAATATGAGTATGTTACATTAACACTGA
This sequence comes from Onthophagus sagittarius, assembly GCA_036711965.1. Classification (NCBI taxonomy): domain Eukaryota; kingdom Metazoa; phylum Arthropoda; class Insecta; order Coleoptera; family Scarabaeidae; genus Onthophagus; species Onthophagus sagittarius. Next base: position 799,123 of record JASERS010000014.1, read on the forward strand.
TTACTATTACAAAATAAAAATTATAAACTAAATGTACATATATTAAAAAATATTTTAAGAAACTGATTTATATTTGATTTATCATACCAGTTAAAGGAACGTATTTGAAAACACGGTCATGTAAGATTAAACAGTAGAGGGAAGTAGCATTAGGTATATCTTCACTCGTTTCAAATTCAATGCGAATATCAACGGTTCCAACATTTAAATTATCATTTTGCCGTGAACAATCAATTACAATAATCGGCGTATATGTAATAGGTCGTAATAAGTCTTTGCGAAGTTACAGTACATTTAATATAAAATTGCAAATTTACCAGTCTTAAAATTTAAAATTAGAGTTTCGAAGGGTATTTCTCATTATTTAAAAACACTTTCATATCTGTTAAATTACAGTGGTCAAATTGTGATGCAGAACGTAATGGATTATCCTTTCTATCGGTTTGAAATCCTAATGTTAAGTATCTAGGCTTCTCTAATTGTGTAGATGTTTTAATTGTCCATGAATGCTGTTTACTCCTTGGTAATGATGGATATTCATGTAAATCAAACGATCTAAATCCCATGTCTAATTCAACTCCTTGTTCTATGTAGTCTAACAGTTTTAAACATCAGCTACCGAAACATGAGGGACTCTCCATACTATTTTATTAATATTAATCGGAATATTAGGTATGAGGCTTTCAATAACATTTCTGCCTGAATTACTGCACACTAAAACTAATTGTAGACGGAGGTTTATTAAAATTTTATTATAATCTTCTGCGAAGCCAAGAAAATGTTTTAATGGAACGCAAAAATTAAAATCGGCTGTCCTTTCATTTACTTTGTTATTTACATATTCGAAACCTGCATTAGAGGCATGATAGTATTCTGATCTTGTTAATGAGCAAAGATGTTTTAATGTAACAGCTGAACAGCTAGTACATTGAATCTCTGGCTGGATTTCTTACTCCGTCAATTACAGTCCCTCCACATTTAAATCGTATTTCACTAAACATATGGCCGATTGGATTTACTACCATTCTCGCATCTCTATCAACGGTTCCATCACTTTTCAATAGGTTCCCTTGTACGTAAATAAGTGATTGACTTGGTAACGTGTAAATGTCTTGTTGTTGAATCGCAATACGTATATCATCACTATTGTTAAAAGAATTTGATGAGTATGGTAAATGATTGTGATACTGAATCCCTATCAGTGAGTTATCAAATTCCACTTTTTCCGAAACGTTTAAGATACTCATGTTGAAATTGTTTTATTAATTGCAATCCCAATGATTCAAGAAATTGTTTGTTTTGATGTGTTAACTGCTTCATGGTGTGAAGAGAACTAGCCGTGAAAGCCTTCGTACTTGTAGTCTTATCTTGATGACTTCTCCCCTAAAATTGACCAACAATCCATTTTGATCAACTACTTTAAGGGTAATATTATTAATTACTTGTGTATTCAAAGGCATATATATTAAATTGTGAGGAGTTTCTGATATCTTATAACTTTTAGGTACTGTAGGGAAAAATGAGTAGATGGTGTGCGCAGGTATGTCATTGTGATAAGCTCCATGTGTAATGTTACATTGCACTTGTATAGAATTTACTTTAAATATATCTACAATATTTTGAGCGCTGTGCGGGGATTTCGCTGAATCTAGTACATCAGATTTACTAAATCCTAATATTGTGGAGATGGAGTTATTTACATTAAAATCAATAGTTTTGTTACATGCAATCTCAGCTTGTAGTGTATCCTCATTTGCTTGTAGGCTAAACGTCACATCATTAATATTCTTTTCTTTCAGTTGCTTATTAATAGCATTCGAAATATGATTTAATTCATAAAATCCTGTTGGTAATGTTATCAACACATTATCGATTTTTAGGCAATTATTCGATTCATCAATATTTGGAATTGAGTTATAACCATTAAAGCTTACCAGTGCCAGTTCATACTGATATTTAGGATTCAGTTCTATTGAGGGATGATAATTTGCTGTTAGAACAGATGTTTATCCTATCAAATCAAACGTCCACATCCTTTGAGTGTTGGAACTATACTGTGTCTGATGATAAGAAATTTAAACAAAAATAACCACAATTACTAGTGTTATAGGTTTGATATTGATGGTGATTATATTTAATGATTATATTATTTCCAGCACTCTTGAAATACTTTGCAATTTCTTTACCTGACTTTAAATTACTGAAACTATCAAAATAAGTAATTACGTTTCCCTTCTTAATATAGGCTGTCTAATGAGTGCCAGGTCCTTTCACACTATCCAAGTTAATAATACCTCTTTCATTGTTACTAATACGTACAGGTAATTTATCTTGTATGAATATCCCTCTAAACTTAGGTATCCTTAACACTTGTGTATAATGCATCAAGTCAAGGTTTGTTAGCGCTTTTTGCTGTTGTTTGGTTTTTGTTGGCGTGTCTTTAAAAAAACCCTAATCCTTTTTATATGGTTTTAAATACAGACCTTTACCTAAAGCTATTGATTCCATCGACTGAATATGCCTTTGACTTTCTTTCAATGCCGCTTGTGCTTGCTTTGTTGCTTTGGTGTATTGACAGCACTGATAATGGAAGCAGTACCACCTGCACTTAAACCAGCGAAAATTGGAATGAGCGGAAGTATACCACCGCTTTTAGGAATCGTAATAGTTCTATACCTAGGGTTCTTTTTGGTAATACCTTTTACGGCACGTATAGCTAAGTTCGCAGCAAGTTTCAAACCATTAGTCTTTGACTTTTTTTAATTTAATTTTTGTATTTTTGAGAGGTCTGTTAAAAGAAATCTCTTTTACCCCTTTTGGCCCCTTTTATTTATTTCCAAATAATCTACGTTGTTTAATATCCGGACCTTCTAACTTTGGTAAAACGAATCTGATAATTAGCTTATTACAAGATCCTAATGGATTATTATTTCAAAATGTGTATGTATATTCAAAGTCACTCTATCAAAACAAATATCAGTATTTAAGAAAGTTACTGCAACCTATAAAAGGTTTAGTTTTTAGTTTTTAACAGCAGTGATGATATAATCTATCCTTCTAAAGCAAATGAAGATTCAGTTTTTATATTTGATGATGTAGCATGCGATAATCAGTCAATTATTCGTGATTATTTTTGTATGGGACGACATAAGGCTATAGATAGCCATTATTATTATTTATGCCAAAGTTACATGCATATTCCAAAGCATTTAATACGTGATAATGCAAATTTTTTAATACTTTTCAAACAAGATGATCTAAATCTAAGACATATTTATAATGATCATATAACAACCGATATGAACTTTAATGCATTTAAGAATAAGGAGGATGATATGAACAATGGGAGATATCGTAATGGGTTTCATTACTATATAAAACTTAATTGTAATTGTATATGTTTTTATATCAGTCATGCTCGTGATACGAACAGGTGGAGAGCTACATTTACCCGGCTATCAGTTCTGTGGATCGGGGACAAATCTAGCACAACGATTCACAAGTGGAGATCCTGGTACTAATGAGCTTAATAGAGCGTGTAAACGACATGATTAAGCATATACACAATACACAGATTTACGGAATAGACATAAAGCAGATCAAGTGTTAGCAGAAGATGCATGGAAGAGAGTTTAACGAAAGATTCATCGATTGGTGAAAGAGCTAACGCATGGTTTGTTGTAACGCAATGAAAGTGAAACGAAAGTTAGGTTTTGGTTTGAAGAATCCGAAAAAGTATCGGCCTATTAAAACCGAACTGACCAGATAAAAGCGGATGGTCGGACAACCGATCTGAGCAATATAAGCGGTTGGTCGGATAAGACAGTCGGTTAAAACGTATCTATTACAGATTATCTGTTTAACAAGCATCAATACAATTCTACAATAACCACATGTATTAGTCAGTAAGCATTTATTCATTGTACAGAAAACATGGACTCAAAACAGTTAACGAGAAAGCTTATTAAAACTAGAGCAAATGTGAAAAAGAAATTGGATAAGTTACAAACGATGAAACACAAATCTGAACATTTGCTTCAAAAGCAATATAAAGCAGTAACAACCTCTTCAGAAAAAATAATTTCTACAATTAAACATCCTAAAGTAAAGAGCGAGAAAGAGACAGAGGACTATAAATCTGATCAAGGACAGCAACTGGTCGAGACATTTGAAACAGTAGCTCCTATAAAGAAAAGGAAAGTGCTAAAAGCAATATAATCGTTTTCAGCACGGATACCAGAACCTCATCACCTACTTCACGAACATGAAGTAGAACAGTCAGTAATGCCAATAATAAGAGACGATGATGATGTTTTTACAATATCCCCATCACCACCACCACCACGATCACCGACACCAACTTCAGCAGCAGTAGCAGAAGACGTATCTTCATTACAAGAAACTATGAACATTCCTGCAGAATCATTTTTACTGTTCTTGGAACAATTTGCTCCTCTAACAAGATCATACATTGAGGATTATGTAAGAGATAATATCAATGAATACGATTCTAGCAAAAAGGGAGTTCGTGTTAATGTTGTAAATGATAACTATTACATTTTAGATAGCGAAATATTCTTTAGTAATAAAACTAACGATATAACCATTGCAAATAAAACCTATAAGGGTACAAAAGGTCTGTGTAAGCTAATATTCAAAAGAGATTCAGAATCATTTACCAATGATGATCAAAAGAATTACGTTGAAATACTTAAATCAACTGCAGGCATCTTAAAGAATGGAAATATACTGAAAAATCTTCAAACCGATCAAGGAAAAGAGTTTTATAACAAAGATTTTATCTCACTTATGAGTAAATTAAAAATTAATCATTATTCTACGTTTAGCGATTAAATAGAACCTTAAAAGGTTTAATGTGGAAAGAATTTAGTGTTCAGGGATCTTTCAAGTGGTTAAATTTTTACCACCGAAAATTTTGACACCGAAGGTCAAGAGATGTTATGAGATCATAAACATGCTGCTGACTAAGCGGGAGGAACCGAGCGCAGTCGAACCTTACGGGGAAGGGTACATCCCGTATATAAGCGAAAGCAAAGGCTTTCGCATTTTATTATATATATTGTTCTTAGTGTGAATAAGTTCAAATCTGTCATCAGTTTCTTACATATACGCAAAATGTTCGTTTGCGAGAAATGAAATCGAACATTCACGGTCAAAGGTAATTTAGATAGACATATACGTCAATTCCATGGAGCAGGAGTTCTAAGCGATTGTTCAATTTGCCATCGAGCATGCAATCCAGTTGATAATAAATACCGAGACCATATGAGAAGGGTGCATAATTTGGTGGTTGGACCCCAACGTCAGGCTCCACCTCCACCACTACCCACTCCAGTAATTGAACCGGGTGCAGCATCATCAGCGTGATACGTCGAGCAAGCATCACCGTTAAGGTCGGTTTTACAGCAACCTTCTCATGCGGGTAAGTCCAAATTATTGCCGTGTGATAAGAGAGTAAAACTATGTGATTTCTGTGGAGATACTTTCTCAAATCATATAGCTTTAGAGGCTCACCTGCGATCATATCACACTGAATTAATTGAAAAAGACATTGAGAAGGTTGCATCGTGTTATAAGGATCGAGTTGTATGCTACAAACACGCCGGAGGTTGCTTTGATGACAGCGATATTCCAACATTTCTTATCCGTTTGCGGGATATCGTTGAAAGACTTATCACACGTCACGTAAGCTCTGATACCTCAGTAAAGGTTCAACTTGAAGTTATAACAACTTTTGTAAAATCAATCATCGATGAGAACGGTCAGGAAACCATGATGGCTTCAGAAAAAAAATTTAATACTAAGTATAAAATACTTACACGTTCAGATATTTTTGAAGAGGTATACGGTGAAATGGTCGAAAGTTTATTATGGCAAAGTGAAGAGTTTCAGGAACGAGGATCGGGATGGACTTTCTTTGCAATATCTTACATGATTATAAACATCAATAGATATGAGCCCATCCGCGGATCCTCATACATCCGGCTTCCTGAAACAATCACAGCTAAAAAGGCCTGTGTAAACATTAAGAACTATTACGATGATGTCATCTTACCCGCATTAGTCCACAGTGTTAAATTTAGAGAATATTAGTTTTCCGGTTAGTTTAAGAGATATAGTTGAAATAGAACAGTTAAATAATTTAAGTATTAATATTTATGAATTAGTTAAGTCTTCGAAAGGGTACACGGTGGAAGGGCCAATTTATTTTACTAAAAATAGACGTGATACTCATACAAATCTATTATATTTACATGAGAACGGGCGAGGTCATTATGTTTTAATTGAAAATTTTTCACGGTTAATTTCTAAGCAAGTATTTAATCATGGTCATTCTGTACACCTTTGCGATGGATGTTTAACCCGTTTTACATCACAAGAACGGTTAAACGCTTATCAGCAGCTTGATTGTAATCATATTAAAGCCATTTTACCTTCGAAGAATTTACGCTCAAGTCCCAACTTTCTAGGTTCGTATATACCGGAAAACATTTTAGAATTTAATAATTATAAAAACGCTCAAAAAGTACCGTTTATTATATATGCGGATTTTGAATCGATATTAAAACCGGTTGAGTTTTGTGAACCATGTGCTTCTAAATCTTGTACAGAACCGGTAGATATACATGTACCATACAGTTTTGCATATTATATCGTTTCAACATTCGATATTAAAATGTATTAATTTGAAACGTACACGGGTCTAGGTTGTTGTAATGTTTTTATTTCTAAATTAAAAGAAGAAGTGAAATTCATTTATAACACATATTTAAAATCCATAATATCAACGTCCCCTCTATCCTCTGAAGAAGAACATAATTTTTATTCAGAAACATTGTGCCACATTTGCAAGACATCTTTTCTTCAGGATAATTCATCAAAGGTTCGTGATCATTGTCACATTAACGGTAAAATTAGAGGTGCTGCGCATTCTGCGTGCAATCTTAATTTCAAACTTCCGAATTTTATTCCGGTATTTTTGCACAACTTCAGTGGATATGATTCACACTTGTTCGTACAGGAAATGGCTGATATAGACTCGGAGGATATTGACGTTTTACCCGATAATAAAGAAAAATACATCAGTTTAAGTAAAGGTACTTTGCTTGATCGCATTGAAAAAAATCAGGATAATGGGAAAAGTTTCGAAAATGTCTATATGAAACTGCGCTTTGTGGATTCATTTAGATTCATGGCATCCTCTCTCGATTCCCTTGTCAGCAATCTTAGAGAGGATGATCTTGTACACATTAAAACATTTTTCTCATGTCGCAATCATTTTGATTTGTTAAAGAGGAAAGATGTATTTCCTTATCAATATATCGATTCTATCGATAGCTTGGGTGAGGCTTCCTTACCTCCTAAAGATACCTTTACCAACAAGTTGAATTTCGAAGGCATAAGTGAAGATGATTACAATCATGCAAAAACCGTTTGGCGTACATTTGCGTGTCAAAATTTACAACGGTACTCTGATCTATATCTAAAAACAGATGTGCTTCTGCTTGCCGACGTCTTTCAAAAATTGCGAGAGGTTTGTTTCGGCACTTATGGATTAGATCCAGCTTGTTATTTCACAGCACACGGGCTATCTTTCGACGCCATGCTCAAATTTACCAATGTGAAACTCGAACTTCTAACCGATATAGATCAGGTTCATTTCGTTAAAAAGGGTATAAGAAGAGGAATCTCACAAATATCAATGCGTCACGCCAAGGCGAATAACATTTACATGAGAGATGATGCTTTCAATCCCGATTTGCCTTCTAATTATTTAATGTGCTGGGATGCAAACCACCTCTATGGTTGGGCTATGTCTCAATATATGCCAATAAGTGAATTTTCTTGGTTGGATGAAGTGCAAATTCAAAATTTTAATTTTGAAAGCGTGCCTGATAATTCGGAATATGGGTATATATTGGATGTTGATATAGAATATCCTTACGATCTACATGATTTACATAATGATCTACCATTTTTAGCCGAAAATATTTGTCCACCTAACTCCACAAGTGGTAAAAGGTTAATACCCAATCTATTTAATAAGAACAGTTACGTCGTTCTCTATAGAGTTTTAAAACACGCCGTCGCTCATGGTCTTAAAGTCATCAAAATTAATCAAATTATGTCAAGCAGCTAAAAATGCCTTTGAAAAAGATTTCATTAAGTTAATGAATAACGCGGTATTTGGAAAAACTATGCAGAATGTTGATAAAAGAGTCGATGTAAGGTTAATGACAGGTGGGAGGAATGTTGCACGTATGGGAACGGGGGTGGGTAGGGCTAAATTGGGGGCAAGTAGTTTAATTTCAAAACTAAATTTTTAAAATTTCAAAGTTTTTACTGAATCTTTTTCGGCTATACAAATGAATAGATTGCATGTCGTATACGATAAGCCGATATATGTAAGGCTGTCAGTTTGGGACATTTCAAAATTGTTAATGTACCAATTCTATTATGAGTTCTTGAAGCCTAAATTTGCTTCTCAGTTACGGTTATGTTATGCCGATACTGATAGCTTTACTGTATCAATCGCTTCGGACGATGTGTATGCAGTTGTGAAGGAAAATTTAGATCATTTCGATACGTCAAACTATCATCCTGATAACGCGTTTAGCATCCCTCTACAAAGTAAAACGGTATTGGGGTTGATGAAGGATGAAAATGCGAGTCGGATAATGTTGGAATTCGTTGGGTTGCGTTCTAAATTGTATGCTAATAGGGTCAGTGGCGGACGTGTCACCAAAAAGGCTAAAGGTGTAAAGAAAACCGTCGTTAAAAAGAAAATTTCATTTGAACATTATATTGATTGTTTAACTTCAAATCGATATATTTTTATGAAACAATACTTGTTTAGAAGCCAAAAGCATACCATTTATACATTGCTGCAAAACAAATTGGCTCTTTCATCAGACGATCGTAAGCGTTATATTTGTGATGATGGGGTGAAAACGTTAGCGTGGGGTCACTATTGTATCGATAACAAACCATCCTCATAAATTTTTAGTTATAGATGTTTATTCGTTTTAGTTGTAAGTGCGATTCAGTCCTTTAAGTAAGTTTTGTGATAAGCTTTTGTGTTAGTTTAGGTTTATATTTCTTGAACTTAAAGGTGAACTTAAAGTGTTCACATTGCCACCGCAAATAACGTCTTGAACTGATCTTCGTCATAAACTGAAACAAAGCTTGAACTCCGACTTTTGACGCATATTTCGCAATGTATGCATATTTCATTGATTATTAACTTAATATATGTACTTATTAAACGCTACTGATTTTTATTTATTCTACCCCACCCATCAAGACACTAAATATTTTCCACACACGCAAGTATGTATTTAAATTTTGAAAATATCACCATACCATGTATCCTTCATCAGATAAATTTTAATTTTGTAACAGTAGAGCACAGAAATTTTTTTATTATTCCACTACTCGCCGCTAGATGGCGCACATTTTCCGGTTACTTTTTCAAAAAAATCGCTAGAATTTTAGTTACCTTTAGTACCAACTGAATTTGTTTTCCCCCAGCCATGGGTTGGTACCGCTCTTATACTACTGCCGACAGAAATGCAATTTCCGTGCCACGTACTTTAATGTTATAATCTCTTTTTTGCATTTTTGAAACAGTTCGTGGTGAAGATTTCCGTCAAATTATACGATGCGTTGAATTCTATATGTTGATTCAGTGTCTCCAAGAGATCCGTTCTAATTTGATCAAAGAGCGGGCATTCTAAGAAGAGATGATTTGCATTCACAAAGTGGTGGATTTCTTTTTCCTATTCGGTAAGAATAATTTGCTGTTGTTGCCTGATTTGTCTTAAGCGGTTCATTAAAGTGTAAAAGTATCTGGGCGCTGGAGGGTAAGTCTCAAACCAGCTCTTCTTGGTAGGTTGATTTTGAATTTGCACATACCATTTACCTTTTATCAGTGATGACTCTTCCCATTCTCTGGACCAGGTTTCAAAGATTTTTCCTTTATAATATCTGAATATGTCCAAGAAATCAAACTTAATTTGTTCTGGTTGTAAATCCAAGCTTCTCTTTGCTAATTCATCGGCTCTTTCGTTGCCCATTATGCAACGATGTGATGGCAATTATACTAATATTACCTCCTGGTGATTATTGTTTAACTCAGCAATAATCATTTCAATCAGTTTTTAGCACTTTTGTAAGCAGGTAATGGCATTGGGCTTTCATTGAGATGTTAGTTATCGCCTTCAACGCGCTTTTGAAATGTGAACATATAATTACTTTCCCCCACCTCTTCTCTATAACTATTTCTAGACCCCTGTATATCGCTTGCATTTCCGCTGCAAATATAGCCATGTGTTTTGTTAACCCATGAGCCTCATCTATTTCACCTTCTATGGAGTAGACTCCATAACCTGCCGCATACTGTTTTCTTCTTAACGAACCATCTGTAAAAATAATGATATGTTTCGGCCACTCTTTCCTCACGTACGGATCAAAAATACAATTTGCAGTTGTCCCCGGTATCCCAGCTCTTTCTATATAATACAAGCACTTAACCTTAACTTTACCTTATATCAATGTTTTGGTATACCGCCTCATACGATATTTTGTAATATGCATCCCTGTTACTCTTGTGCATGTCCCATTTCGCTTCCTTAATTTCGTTAAGGAAGCGAATATTTATTTTCGGTGCTATAACATTATTTATATATTTTTATTCTTTAAAATAAATTTTCTAGCTCTTCTATTTGACATTATCCTTAAAGGGTGTTCGTCTGCTTCCATCTCCAGTACATTGGTCGGTATGGTTATACCAGTAGAGTCCCATATTAAAGCCAGTAGAGTATCCAACAAGATCATCTTTGTTAAGTCTATATGCCTTTTGGCTATCATGCAGTTAATGTCCGTTTAATTTTCCGAAAATTGTCTTATTGTGAATCTTCTTATTCTTACTGCCCTATCACATTCTTTGTCCCACCAAGAACATGATGTTTTGTCTTGTTCATCTCCTTCAGAGGTAATTTTGACTTGTCATTTGGCCTCTTTGATGGTCTTAATAAGGCCCGTCATATTATCGATCCAGCCTCCTTCCATGCAGCTGCTGATACGTTTTTGGTATACCGACCAGTTCTCCGTTACCCTTCTTGGGTCCGTCAAGGAAGCCGTCACAGGAAAGTGATCACTTCCCCAATGAATTGCCCATAGTGACGCAGAGAACGCTAGCTGCCATATCTGCTGAACATATTATGAGGTCTAAAATATTTTTAGTATTCTACCACGTGAAAAGCATAGTTTTTCTGTCGTTTAATATGCAGAAATCGTATTACTCAACCATTGATTGTACTGCTCTTCCAATTGCGTTTATTAGGTGTTGGTTGCTCCATCCTGAAAGATAAGCGTTAAAATCCCCGAGTAAGATAAATTTGTTTGTACATGGAACATTTCTCATATTATCTATTGAAATGCATAAAAATGTGTTCTTTCTACTACCGAGCTGATATTTTCATAATATTTAAATTTGAGTTTTTTATTTATTACTAAGGACAAACTCAATGAATCATCTCTATAGATATAGAGGTGATTATAACCAGGGGTTGATATAGGATAATCTTCCTTCATCCATGTTTCTATTATAGTTACAACATGTTGATCGTTGTCCTTTAAAAAACTGAATAAACCTGCTTTATTTTTGGAAAGGCTCTTAGAATTCCAGAGTGAAATCTTTATCATAAGGGGTATCGTTTTCAGGATATAATATTTGCTCTTTATTAATCAGTTGCATCGATGATCTAGAGACAACTACCTGTTCTTCTTCTATTGTGGTACTAGGTATTGAACTTGTCTGACTGAATGTTTTACTAGTACCGGGCTGCGGAATTTCCCTTGTTGATTGCTCAACAATTTTCCTTTTATAGATTTTCTCATATTGTTTCATTTGACCTTCTGGTGAGTTTTCTTCTTTCCTTTAATAATTTTCTGTATTTCGATTACGATCGTTTCTAATGGGCTTTCTTTTTTTAAATATCGTAAGGATGTAGTTATTTTCGCCTGAACTCTTGACAAAAGCAGTGTAATCGATCAAAGGTCTATATGCCGCATTAGATGCATTGATGTTGGTAACATTTTTTATCCTATTCGAATTTTTTTAGCGGGCGAAGTGTTGCAAGACTTGCATATTGGTTGTCACAGCTCTATTTGGGTTTGTAGTTAGCATATAAGCTTCGTATGCCGAATAATTGTGTGTCACCATTAGTCTCTTAACTTCCTTTTTCCTTTTATATTCAGGGCACCATCCTTCTAATAATGTCGTGCCTATCCCTGTTGAGTAATGATTTTGTCCACAATGACAGCATACCACTTGTTCTGATGTACAATCCGATAAATCATGGCCTGTAGAGCACTTTGGGCATCTCACTTGCGATTTGCATAATATCTTTGTATGACCAAGTCTACAGCATTTGTAGCACTGTACAACCGGTCCTATATACAATTCGTGAACTCTGTATACATGAAAAAGTGAGACATGCCTAGGCAATCTTACTCCATCGAATGTTGCCACCACCACTACCATCATTATGCTATATTACCATATTCGCCAATGCGTTTCCTCTTCAATCTTCTAACCCTAGCACTTTTCTTTCATTTTCCGTTTTCAAATATTTCATTAATATTTCATCGCTTATACCTAAATCTATTTTTCGGATAATACCACGGCAGGATACCCGATGTGCTGGTATATACGCTCGCCAGTTATTTGCTTTGATATATTCAGATATAATAAAATCATTAGCCTTTTTATACTAATTAAATTCAACTTCGATTTGGTTCCGACCACTTTTCTCCACCTTTCGAATTCCTTCAGTGCCACTAGCTAATCTATCTTTCATATATCCTATATTTTTATCAATTGCTTCGAGATAGATAGAGTATGGGGGCAAATCTGTACTTTTATACCTCTTTCCATTACCTAAATTATTGCCTTCTACCAGATTATTTGACTCTTGTAGATTACTTTCAGAATTAATCATGTGTTTTTCAGACGCCTAATGGCGGATCCCCTTGTGACGTTTCCATTGTAGGCCGGTTTCCCGGCTCTTTTATTATCAATTCCTTTAAGTGAGGTTTGGTTTATTTTTGATTAGGTATCTTTCTATTGGCAAATTATGTTAAAAATAGGACGTGTTTTTTTTTGGTAAACATTGTCAGCCGTTTTGAGAGATAGGGGGCTAAACCCGAATGTTCCTAGTTCTGGATCTAGAGTTAAATCTTATGATATAAAACTAGAACTAACATTAAACGCATGGCTAAACCCGAATCAAGACTAATAAACTATCACTAAATATAGAACAAGAATAATTCGGGTTTAGAAATGTGTTTTCCAAAACGGTTAAACCCGAATGATTCTAGATCTAGTATTAAGTTTAGTATTAGGTCTAGTGATAGCGCTAGATGATAATAACTAGCACTACATAATGCGAAGTTGTATATTCCTATTGAAATAACACTAGATCTAGAGCTAGAATCATTTGAGTTTTGCCGTCTTAACCCTCATCTTTACTTTGTTTCAAATTGACACCATTTTCAGAATAAATTGATAATATTTTTGTTATTTACGATCGAATCGACTAAATATTTTGGCTCAGTGAATGAAATTTTGTTTATTTTACATTTACATTTTTGTTTTAGCCGTAATTCTTATCTATAAGGTGGAAAAAGAAAAATCCTTAATCCGTATATTAGGTTTTAGACTGATACACCGTCGAGCAACATAGTTGTACCTATATCAGAATTTTGATCTTGCAAGCAGATGTTATTATAATAGTTGGTTACAATAAAAAATCAATTTATTTAGTAAAACGTTTAAAGAAACACGTTTGAACCACCTCCAATAATTATGCTTTTCAAAACATTAACTATTTTAAAATAAATTATTTTATTAAATAGTAGATAGTATTAAATAGTAGATTTTCAATGAGATAGTACAGTTTTCACCGGAACAAAAATGAATATACACATTCAATTTATATCCAAAAATTTATTTTCGAACATATATATAATATGTTCGAAAATATAAACATGTTTGTTATTCAACTTTTTCTTCTTCCACACTCTTATATTTATCTTCACTATACGTCGAATATTTGGAACGAAGATTTTTGTAAAAAGCATGATACATAGACGGTATTTTCCCAGTCTCACAAAGCCACAATAGACCTGTTATTTTTTCCCATCAATAGGTAAGAAACTCGTATAATTTAGGTGGGTGATTGTTGGTAATATTAATAGGACGTCCCCTGCGGATTTTATTAAAGTCACAATTTTTGAGATCGGAATTAAAATCATATTTAAAAGATGCAGTTCTAGGCATTTCATGAGAAAAATTAATTTCTTTTATCCGGCTAATTTGAACGGGATTTTTCTCGGTATCAGTTTTCCAATTTTGATTAGCAGCAACAGCTTTGAAATCGAAAAAATCTAATCATTCTAATCAGTGTAATCCATTGCTCTGGGATATAAATAACGGAATGACGATTTTTGGTATTTTCATTAACTATGCGTTATTTTTATTTGAAATTTTCTAGCAGAATACACAAACATTGAAAACTCTATGTGGTTCCTATTCTGTCCACCGCAGTTGTCGGAATAAACTATTACAGTTTCAATCCTTTCACATTTTTGCAGTTCTAAGAAGTTCCAAAGGCAGCTGGCAATTTTATTTGAATCTCTTTTGGCTATCTCTTCATGCCAAACATAGCAATATCCATTATTGCAGCCTATGTCGTAAATGGTAAAATTGTATGTAGCATACTTACTTTTATAATAGAAATCACTTACATTAGATTGCGGAGTTGCTAAAACTTTCTGTAAATCAAAGCACGCTACACACAGATGTTTATCGTTTTGTGCCTGTTCCTTGTCAATGTTTTTCAAATCTCTGGCTAGTGTTTTATTGCTTATGTGGCGTTCGTATGTTTCAAGTAGTTTAGTTTTCTCAAACCAAATAAACTCCTTGTTAAAAATGTCCCACATGTAGCACGTTGAGTAATATTATTGTCAGCATATACTATGTAGAATCTAAACATTTTTTGAACACTCAGCCCTTCCTCGAGATACATTCTCTTCGAATCTTTTCGAATATAGTGCGATGGCATCAAAGGAAACATTTTTATATGATTTTTAACACTTTCTATAACACGTGGGGAAATCTTTTGTGGACGTGTACTATGTATTTCACGTATCTGCCTGTATAGTTCCACTCTCCGTAATTCTTCGTAAAGCGGTATTTCAAGTATTTCAAGCCTAGGCATTTCCCAAGTCTGAGAAATGCCTAGGGTATTTACAAACATAACTTAACAAATTTGTATTTGTTCACTACCAACATGAAAATAATACTGACGAGAGTAATGTCTTCGTGAATCTTGTCCACTAGCTACAGTATGTGGTTTTTTATCAGCTTGTTTAACATGCCGTGCTATAAATTCCCACTGCCTTGTATGATCTAGCAGATCTCAGAATTCTTTAAAAACTACTAGTCTATGTTCTTCACTTATCCTCGACTTATACTTGAGCCTACACTTGCTTTGCATGATTCAGCTATGGATCTTGCTTTGAAGGGCTTTTCTTTTCGATTGAAGTGTTCTAGTCCACGATTCAGGGATGCTTTCGATTTTACGTCGATCCATTCTTTAACATTTCCCTAAACTTCAAAGCACAACATCAAAGTAGTTTCTTACCTACTTTTTCCTTGCGTATCGCTTTTCGTCTATTTTTAGGCATAGCTGTTGGTATCTTAGGTTCTTCATCTTTAAAAGGGTTTTTTTTTCTTCATTCGATGGTAAGTAATTTGGATCAACGTCAGAGCTAGCATCAAAAGGATTGTCCACACCCAAGCTGTCATCAACTTCAAATGCTGCATCCTTTGTATTTTCATTAGCAGTACTTATTCCTGTAAAATAAATAAATGACAGCATAAGTGAATAAAGACATATTTTATTAACGAAACAAACGACGGGCTTTCGTAAGAACAATTTTTGGGATTTAATAAAATATTTTTATTTCAATGTATTACAAGTAATTTTTCCAATTCTTATGATTTGTGTTTTTAGAAAATAAAATGTCAAAAATTTCCATAAAATGTTTGCCAACTCGACTAGTCTGGTATTGTACACTAGTGGATAAAATGTTTATGCTTTATTCACCAGTGGTTAAAATGTGACTTTATTACAGAAATTTTGGTAATTGAAATAGCTTTACACAATATAGGTATTGAAAAAATTATGTTTTTGTTATGTTAAAATATAACATACCTTGCGATCTCGCCAAGCCAGATATATTGGTTCCACTTGCACTAGTATTGTTAGAACTATTTTCTGAAAGCAAAATATGATTAATTATTAATCACTTCATTTGGATTTAAAATATTTGAGTCCTAACCTGTTGAACACTCTGCAATATCAGACCCAGAAACTTGTGTATTGTAAGCCTCTTTCGTTAAATCCAAAATTTTGTAGCTTCTATGTGACATTTTCACTTTATAACTGACACTTTATTACAACTCGATTTGTAATTTTCATGTGGACATAAAGTTAACGTTTACGTTAAGCCCGTGTTTGTAAACAACTGAACATTAACAGAGTCACTTAACCTCAACAAACACTGTTCCATCACCGCCGAAAACTGTAGTAACTCAAGTCTTCAGCGGAGAATTTTAGTTACTTCTGAGATAGTACAGTTTGAAAATGTAAAGTGGATTGCATAACTAATAGCGACGTTAGTTTGTACTTTGTTCGTCGAAAGACCTCTTGAAAATGATTGCTTAAATAAAAATGGAAACAAGATCAAGTTATCATCCCGTGCTGATCTAGATAAGTTATAGATTTTGTCAGAATTATACCATAGTTATCTCTCTAAATTTATTGTAGATTGTATTGTAGGTTTTTTATGTATCACTTTTAATGAGCACTTTTATATCTTTTTTTTATTTAATGTCAATTAGTAATTATCAGCGAATAATTGGAATACTTAATTGATTGTAGGAAGGAAGAAGAAGAAAACAGCACGTTCCTTTATTTTCTTTCTTTGTTTTTTTAAGGCGGAGCGTTAGCATACATGTTATCCTTACTTTTTTTGCTTTATACTAGAGTTATTTTTTTTATCTAATTTTTAGTTTTTTTTGCGTTTTTGTCTGACGTACATGTCATCGGGTGCATAAATGAAGGACACGGCGGTGGAGTTGCTTTTTATGCAAGGAAAAATATGCGATATTTTGTTTCAGGAAGGTAATCCAGCAATTAAGCATTTGTGGATTGACCTAATTGGTTGTGATAAACGTATGATTTTGACAAATATCTCTGAATTTCTTTCTGCATTTGAAGATGTTATTTCCTTGTTCCCTGTTCTGAGCGTATTGTATATATGAGTAATTTTAATATTAATGCGTTTGTTGTTAAAGGTGTGTATGGAAATCGTTTTATTCCAATGATCGAACAGTTACAAATTCATTCTTCAACAAATAATTACATCTCCTACGTGAATTACTTCCTCTTCTGCTACCTTGATTGCTTTTATCATATCTGATTTGGATGCTTCTATTCAGGAATCCAGTTCTAGTGCGATACATGACATTACTGACCACTGTTTGGTTTCGGTTACTTTTAGATTTATATCTGAAAGCATTTACCCAGGATTACTTACTTACTTCCTACAGGGATTGTACTAATTTCGTGCTAAAAAGTATGCTTGACAGACCTCTGTGCCATTCCGTGGCATGATTTGATGTGCCTTTATAATATTAATTCCAAAGTGGATTTCTTTAATTCTCATATTTCCCATATTTTTAACAATCACGCCCCTCTGTGGCGACAGCTTTGGAATACGTTCAGAAAGTTTGGCATTGCTTGTGGGCGATCCCTAGCGACATGTGCTTTTACTGATGTTAACAGTATAAATAATTTCTTTATTTCTACACAAAACCAATCACCAATACTATTAATTGGTGATCAGGAGCTAATTCTAATCGCTTACCCACTATTGACTAGGAACTTTCGTTTAGTATGGCATCTGATGTGAAGGTATTTAACGCATTGAACGCTATAAAAACAGATGCCATTGGTGATGACAATATAAGTAGAAATGCTTAAATGCTGTTAAGATTTGTGAATTCATTTAGATTTATAGCACCTTCATTAGATTCTTTAGCCGGTAACCTTGAAATATATGACTGTATCAATATACGTAAATTCTTTCCCAAAACTGAACATTTGTAATTGTTAACGAAAAAGGGTATATTTTCACATAATTATATAACATCTTTCGACAAACTAAATGATTCATTACTGCCACCTGACAGTATATTTTACAACAAATTAAATTTAAAGTATATAAGCGATGAGTGATTTACGTTTGATTTTGATAAATTCCTCAATAGCAGGAAAGCTATACTAAATAGGTATAGGAATGTTTATAGATAATTTATAGAGAATTAAATTCCCTTTCTGATAGGGTATGAAAATATGGGGCGTTCCATTTAAAATTTTCGACTTTCACGCAATTGAATACAGAGAAACGGTAACTCTATTTTTGACCAGCCTGTACAAGATATACTGATACAACAAGTGACAATCTATTTAACAGCATATGAGGAGTTATCGTACCAATGCAAAACGTTTTTGAATTAACGTTGGCTGAGATATGGGCTTGTAAAAAGCATGGTGGTATTTGACAAAAAACACTTAGAATCAAAATAACTCGAAAACAAAAAACGCTAGGTATTAACAATTATTATCAAAGTCAACATATTTTTTTTCCGGTAGACAGGAAGTGGTAGCTATCTTGAAAATATTTTAGGTTAAAAGATCAGAATGAACAATCCATGATGTCAAAATTTCAAGCCTCTACGAGTAGTGCAATCTAAAAAAGTTCTAATGAACCAGTTACGTGAGACAGCCCGTATATAGTGAAATTATTATGTAACCATTAATAATGTGGGATGCGTTTTAGAATGTGGTGTGGCTTAGATTCGAGCCCATAAGGTAATATAAAATTTCTGTGAAACCTATATGAAAATTGAATTTTATAGATTTTTATTTATTAACAAAGGCGTAAAAGAAAGGGATTTTAACAAATGCTAAACACTGTTTAATAATAAAAATAATACCTACTCAAATATGAATTAGGTTTATAACGTCAAAATTTAATAATGGGTATGTAACATGTTACGGTTCAAATTTTTCGTGTGTTATGTGAATTGAATTTTGTCCTGTATTTATGTTATTTGTTTTCTTTTCTTTATGTGGGTGGGAAGTTTGTGTTGCATATAAGCGGATTAATGAAATATTTGTATTTATTTAGAATTAATTTTATTAATCTGCTGTTTTTTATTTGATTTCAGCAACGATCTCGATCCCGGAATTCCCTAAATTACTAGCATCCTTTTTGATAACTCTATTTCCTTTTCTTGATTTCTTTCTGCTTTTTGTGCCTCTTTGATTTTATTTTAAATGGCTATGTGACTTGTGTCTCGGGTCTCTCTCTTCTGAGTAACCAGTTAATACACTGTAGGGCAGGGTTAATACACCATCGCATTTATTTTGAAATCGTGTTCCCACATTCCAAGTCATCTTATTATTCCGGATTTTTGGTGTATTTTCAATATCAAATTAATTTCTGGTTATAAAACCTCGAACATCAGAGGTAAGCTTGCATTTCTCTAACAATTTCTTACTTTCTTCTCTTTAACCTTTCATACATCCATACTCAGTTCTTTCATTTTCCAATTACCTTCATTAATCTAGTCGTCAAAAAGAAACAAAACTAATTTTCTACCACATTCTTTCATTAACAAAAAAAACTAAACTAATTTTCTACAACACTCTTTCTTAAAAAAACATTTATCTTAAATCTACGTTTCCTATTTGTTTTTATTATTTTCGTACAGATTTTGGGCTAATTTTTTGGTAATTTTCTAAAAGTTAAAATTTTCATTCAATCAAACCTTCCAATCTGCCATGTTGGAATTATCCACCACGGTGTGTTGCTTTCCTAAAAGGAACGTTAAGGATCAAATTTCTGTATAACATCTTCGATACTTAGGAAGGAAATTCCTTGCTAGAGGTCGTTGCTGAAGAGACTTTAAGGAAACAAACATCACACGAACTTTACTTCGGAGAAAAGGTCAGGAATATTTTTTTTTCGTTAAAAGCATCTGTTCATCATTTTGGTTATCGACTTTTTTTGTATATACCGATATTAACAAATTTTTTTTAACTTTCGTATATCAATTTTACGAGTTATTTTTTTTTGTTAATTACTGTTGGCGAGTTTTTTTTCCGAGTTTTTTTTATTTTATCCAGCTTTAAGTTGAATCACTACGAAGTCGAGCCGCGAGGTCAGATAATTTAGTTGATTTATTTATTATTTCTTTTTTGGCAATTTTTTTTTGCTTCGTTAACTTGAATATTTTAGAGTTCACTTTTGTTATTTTGTCTGAATCCTATTTACCTCCTATATATATTATTATTATATATAGTTAATAAAAGTTGATTTTTTTTGTATGCAACTCAAACTCATTGTTTTGTTACTGGTTATCTGTGTGTTTAATTACAACTTTCCTATTTTCTTAACATCACGACACAGTTTGTGGGCCGTACGGGATTAAATGTGTGGCGCCTTAGAAATAAAACCCATCTCCCCATCTTTACTGAGCTAGGCAAGGAGGCGTACTTGCGCAGTGGGATTTTGTAACAGGTTTTGTGTTATTATTACTTGTTTTTTAGGTAAGGAGTTACAAACCCGTCATTGTTTTCATATTCTTCTGGTCGACATATAATTGAATCGTCTAATTGTTGACATAAATTTCCGCCACGAAGACTATCCCATTTTACATAACATAATAATGAATTTGCAAACAACGCTATTACGCTACACGTAAACGTTTCATTTGTTATAATTATAATTATTTAATTATTGTCTTAACATTGTTTTTTTTTTTCAATTGGAGAATATAACAAATAAAGTAATTTGTACTTTTCGATGTTATGTTTTTATTTTCACTTATACATGTTTCAGGGCTCTATGTCCTCTCCTTCAGGAACTGTTCTATCACAATTACATATAATTAACAGGTATTGTATTTGATTATGGTAAATATATTAATACAACATGTAATTAACTAATGCGTAAATATTTCGTATGTCCACAATGGCAGCAAATTGCGGTATTATGACAGTCTAAGACTCTAGTTCCTTTTTTAGTTTCGAACATCCAAATAATTTAAATATTTTTATATCATTTATTAAAAAATTGAATTTTTTCGATTTCAAAATATTACCAACCATCAAGATTATTTAACTATAAATCATATTATTTGAACCTTGAATAACTTTCACACTTACCAGATGATACGGATCCTGGTATATTAAAAAGCTGATGTCCATGCTATAGATACAATGAAGAGTATAAACCCCAAAGAATGCAATAGCATTTACATTTTTTAATTGCGGTTTACAAACAGATCCATTTGTATATCGATATCCAGGTTGATAATACAATCACATATAAACTTTCAAAATAAGAAAATAATTTTAAAAGAAAAAAGTAAAACCGGGCGCGTCTCCAGGTAGCGGATAGGGGAACGCTCGCTTCTACAGCGAGTACCGGGTTAACCCGGCGCGGACCAACCAGCTTGCGTTCCAGACTTCTACAGTCTGTATTTTTGCCAGCACCGGCACGGCACCGGCTTGTTTTTGTCTCTGTTTTTCGTCCTCTTTTCGTTTTTTGTGATTGGCGCGTACTTTGGAAACCCTGGGAGTGCTGACGAAGCCTCCGGTGTCTCGGTCAGGGGTGGAGGAGGCTAATGTGAGCTTGCTCTGCCGAGGGGGGACTGGGTACGTGTCAGAGGACAGCCACTTCGGGCCCTGATCAGGGAGTGCAGAATGGATGCGGAGGTCGGAATCCGCATTGCCCCGAACGAGTATCGATCCGTCCGTGTTATTACCGGGATCGATAAAATGAGGGTTGGGCCCCGGGTATATTAATGCCGGTTCTGGACCAGGAGCAGGAGCAGGAGCCCGCGCAATGCGCATGCGCGGCGTGACGTGGCGTTCTCTGATTGGTCGAAAAATCAAGATGGCGGTTTAAATCTAGTGACTTTCTGGTGACTTTAGTTTTTTTGGTTGGTAGTAAAACACCTGATGCGCGGGAAATTTGAAATTTTGAAAAATATGCGCGCCATCTAGCGGTGTGGATCGAAACTACAAGCGTGAGTTGTTGGTTGCCTAACTCGTGTAGCGCCATCTGGTGGGTGAACGCAGAAATTTTCATTGTACTGTTGGTTGCCTACTTCGCATATCATCATCTAGCGGATAAATCCCGAATTTTATACTTTAATGACAAAGAAGAATTCTGCAATCATCATCTAGCGGATAAATCCCGAAGTTTTCTTTAATGACAAAGAAGAATTCTGTAATCTCATCTAGCGGATAAATCCCGAAGACAGAAAAGAATTCTGTACGTATAATGACAAAGAAGAATTCTGCAATCATCATCTAGCGGATAAATCCCGAAGTTTTCTTTAATGACAAAGAAGAATTCTGTAATCTCATCTAGCGGATAAATCCCGAAGACAGAAAAGAATTCTGTACCCGAATATTTTTTTTACCGTTTAAATTCACCTGATGAACGATAGATAGTGCTGTTATATTTGAAAAAATTACAAAAAGTTTCGATTACTCAGTGGTGGTGTAACATAACGAAATACATATAACTTACTATCGACACAGAATATCTAACAATCAGAATACAATCTTTCTGTCGGCACCTTTCATGTGTATAAATCAAAGTAGGGTGACCTTGACGCCATTTTCTCCGGAGAGAAAGCAGCTTGGATTCAGTTAAATTTAATATGAGGGCCGCATTAACTGGTAATTTCCAAAAACGAATTATTACCGTGACACAAAATTAATATATTTTTTATTGGTTAATGTTACACACATTATTTATTGTATGGTATCTAATTATTATAACAATGGATTCTTAGTTTTTAAAGTAATTACTTTAAACGTAAAAATCTTTTTTTATGATGTAAATAAGTATGGTGACGAAATTAAATATGAAATGCAATGATCCAAAGTAAAATAATATGTACTAATAAATAAAGGATATAAATATTATAAAAAAACTAACTGATAATCTACAGAACATTTGTTTATACACTCAGGAGCAGAAGTCTGCGTACAAAAAACATGTAATACTTTAATTGAAAAAATAAGAGTCATAATCTAATGTGATAAACTAGATTTTTTTTTATTTTGTATATTAACTACATATAATTCTATTAACAAAATATGCTTCAACAAAACAGAAACAGTAGTTAGAGAAAAAATCAAAACTAAAAATTCTACAACTAACGGGTATGCAGAAATCTGCTTACAAGTCAGGACAGTATTTATAAAAAATTCATAAATGAGATCATTGTTTCTATATTAATATGAGGTCGGATAACCTACATTACATTTAATGACCTCCCTTAAACGTTTAGGCATGGAGTGCACTAATTTCTTCGTTTCGTCCGAACTGATTTTGGCCCATTCCTCAATCATAACATTTTTTAACGTTTCCTTCGACGTTATGTTGTGTTGCCGAATCCTGCATTCCAGTAAATCCCAGAGGTGTTCGATGGGATTCAAGTCCGGCGATTGTGGAGGTGTTTTAAGTTGCTTTGGGGTATTGTATAGTAGCCAAAGCTTAGTGTTGTGGGCGCAATGTTTGGGGTCATTATCTTGTTGAAAAAAGTATTCGGGCCCCAAGCCCAAGTTTTCGATGCTAGGCTTTAAATTTTCTTTTAAAATGTCTATATACATTTTATGGTCCATTGTCGATGTTATGAAAACCAACCTTCCCACCCCTTTGGTGCACACTTCTGCTGCTAAGTGTATTTATTATTAATTTACATTATCAATAATTTTTTTAAAGGTAGGTTACAAATAAATCAATGATATAATTTTATTATTTGTTTTTATTTATTGATTTTCCCATACAATATTTTTTTTATTACCTGCTTTAAAATTTATTTAGAAGAAAATCTATCCGGCCAATATGGTGGATCACAATGCACAGTAAACTGCGCAGTCGTTTCTTGGCAAGGCTGAGTTGATCTTCTGATTGTTAGATATTCTGTGCTATCGAAAGGTGACACGTGAGAAATATAAATAATTAACTATTTGTGTGAATTGAACCTATAGCTGTAAGGTGAAATATAAATACTTTAAAGATAATAAACCACTGAACCATCGAAACCTTTGCAGTTTACTATTAAAAGTTAAGAGATGAATAAAAAGCAGGAATAATAATACTTGTAATTAAGATAACTTGAATACAATCACTTATATAAGAGTATAATAGTAGTAATAAATACAATTATGATATATTTATTTAATCTACATGAAATTTAATTACAAAACTATGTTACTTAACGTGCTATACTATAATGACCCCAAGCTAATGTATCAATCCCATTATCACAAATATATCGCTTGGAGTCATTTGGTGAAAGGACCAATTTATTTTGTAATACAGTAAAAATAGTGTGGTTAAAACTTCTAAAAAAGGTTTGCTTTTTAAATAAAACTGAATTGGAATTTAGGCAATCTAGATAATTTTGAAAAGAGATCCGATGTTTAACAACGGCTTTTTTAGCGCCTTTGGATTTTTTAGTGATCCGCCCATCAGCGACCCGATTCGCATACACCTTCGCCCTCAAACCAACAAATTCGATCATTATGTTACCACAATTTTCATCTTTCATTTTACCTAAAACCGCTTTATTTTGTAACGGGATGTCAAACCGATTATCGGGACTGTAGTTGGATGTGTCAAATTTATCTAGATTTGATTTAACATCTTTATAAACATCATCTGAATCAATTAGTACTGTGAAGCTATCGGTGTCCATATAGCACAGCCGAATACGTTCACCGTACTTTGGTTTTAAGAAATTATAATAAAAATCATACATTAATAATTTTGAAAGTTCCAAAACGGTAAAACCAACGTATAGAGGTTTATTGTAAACGACATGAAGACGATTCATTTGAATTGCAGAAAACGTTTCTGTAAATGCTTTAATGTTAAAAATTTAAAATTTAATTTTGCGATTAAACTCCGCGCTCCTAAACGAAGTCGACCCGCGGCTTCGCCAGTATGCACATCATCCCAAGTGGTCACTAATCTTACATCGACTCGCTTATCAACGTTTTCCATTGTCTTACCGAAAACCGCGTTGTTCATCAATTTAAAAAAATCTTTTTCAAAAGAATTATTGGCTGATTGTCGTAATGTCGTATTCATATCGATGTAAGATTTCAACCACGCAGACTGTCTGAACGATAAAACTCTATTAATTTTCTGAACTTTAAGACCGTGAGCAACAGCTTGTTTGAAATTTCTATAATGAATGACGTAATTTTTCTTATCAAATAAATTTGGAATTAATCTCCTTTCACTTTCACATCGTTTATTGGGGGCAATTAAATTTTCAGCTAAAAACGGGAGATCGTTATGAAAATCATGTAAAGCTTCGGGGTATTCTATATCTACGTCTAAGATATATCCAAAATCTGAATTATCGGGTACATCATTAAAATCTAAATTTTGTATTTCGTTTTCAATCAGCCATTTAAAATTGGAAACGGGCATATATTGTGACATCGCCCACCCATACAAATTATTAGCGTCCCAATACATTAAAAAGTTTGACTGGGAATTGGGATCGTAATTGTCAATATATTTATTATTGGCTTTAGCATACCGTAGGGAACATTGGGAAATACCTCCACGAATACCTTTCTTAATAAAATGAACTTGATTTATATCTGTTAATAATTCTAATTTAATTTTAGTAAATTTCAACATTGCGTCCCAAGAAAGTCCTGGGGCGGTATAGTAATGAACGGGATCTAAATCGTAGGTTTTGAAACAAACTTGTCGGAATTTTTCAAATACATCAGCAAGTAAAAGGACATCAGTTTTTAGATACAAATCGGAATAGTCTTTTAAATTTTGACAATTAAATTTTTCCCACACACATTGAGCATGGGAATACTCCTCATCGGTTATATCTTCAAATGATAGTTTGTTGAAAAACGCGTTTTTGGATGGCAATGACGTTACGTTTAGTTTATCGAGGGAATCCATATAACCGTAGGGAAATATTCCTTTCTTGCTCAATAATCTAAACTGATCATTGCGTGGAAAAAATTTACGTATATTTATTAAATCAAATTCGTCGAGGTTGCCAGCTAAAGAATTTAATGAGGAGGCCATAAATCTAAATGAATCTATAAATCTTAGTTTTAAAAAAATATTTTCAACGCGATCTCCCTTCATTTGCGCTTTATCGACTAATATCCGTTTACTGAAACTGATGTATTTTTCTTTATTATTAGGTAATACATCAAGCCCATCTTCATGCGCATCGGCCATTTCTTTAATAAATAAATGACAATCGTAACCGCTAAAATTATGAAAGAATATTGGAATAAAATTTTGAAGTTGAAAATTTAAATTACAATTTGTATGAACGGGCCCACGGTACCTACCGCTTATGTGACAATGATCGGGAACCTTAACCTGATCTGAAGCGAAAGGATTTTGACAAATAAAACATTTTTCAGCCGAGTCGAAATTCCGTTGCTCATCGACCGTTAGAGGTAGCATTGGTTTTACTGTTTTAAAGTATTCATTATAAATAAATTTGACATCATAAATTAATTTAGAGATAAAAATTTGAGGTGCATCGGATCCCGTATACGTTTCAAATTTATTGAAGTTGGAATCAACGGTGGAAACGATATAGTACGCAAAACTATACGGTTGATGCATCTCGATCTTTTCGGTGAATGATTTGGATGAATGTGGCTCACAATGATCGATCGGTTTTAAGATCGATTCAAAGTCTGCGTATATGACAAAGGGGGCCATCTGAGCGAATTTATAGTTGTTAAATTCTAAAATGTTCTGGGGGGTATATAAGCCGAAATAATTAGGTTTTGATTTTAAATTTGCGGAAGGCACAACTGTCTTTATGTGGTTACAATCATTAATCTGATGTGCAATTAAATGTTCAGTTGATGAAAACCGCGTTAGACATCCATCACAAAGGTGTATACAATGTTCACGGTGCGTAACCTGATTTGATATTAGTCTCGAAAGATTGTCAATTAAAACAAAATGACCCTTCCAGTGTTCATATAAATAAAGTAAATTTATATGATTTTCACGTCTTTGTTTGGTAAAATAAATTGGTCCTTCCACTGAATAACCTTTTGATGCCTTAACTAATTCGTAAACATTAATACTTAAATTATTTAATTTCTCCACTTTAGCAATGTCTCTTAACGTAATGGGAAATGTAATCCCTTGCAAATTAA
Organism: Onthophagus sagittarius; assembly: GCA_036711965.1. Classification (NCBI taxonomy): domain Eukaryota; kingdom Metazoa; phylum Arthropoda; class Insecta; order Coleoptera; family Scarabaeidae; genus Onthophagus; species Onthophagus sagittarius. The sequence continues at coordinate 826,545 of JASERS010000014.1, forward strand.
GCACTTCGCTATAGTGAGGGTAGCTTGTAGTCCGATCTCGATGAAGTTTCGCTGGATGAAGAGCCGCCGTTAAACACCACGCTAGACATGCATCATCTTCAAGGTTTTTAATATTGATGCACGCCTTTTTATTAATGATTTCATGAGGTAAACGAATATATGATGACCCGGGTATGGGTTCAAATTTATTGATGTTTAACAGGAGGCAAGATATGGAGTGGAAAGCCCACCCAGACCCACGCTCCTGAAACTCCTCGCTTTGAGTTAAAATATCGCGAGTCATCTCATCGTAAACCTCATTCAATGCAGTAGTTTTAGTGATAATTTTGAATTTGGTGTTAAAATTCTTTTCTGACCTTATAATTTCTTCGTTACCGTCATCATCAAATCCGGACTTAATGAAATTGGCGATTAGTTCAATTTGAGCTTTTATTGAACCATTCTTATTGAGATGCCGTTCAATCAGTCTATTGACCGTTTCATAACATTTCAATAGATACGATGGTATGTCATCATCAGATTGAACTCCCCCAATTCTATAACAAACAACCCTATTTCTATAGCAAGACATGATTTTTTCAACATTTTTCTCAATTAATTCGGCGTGTTTAGTTCGAAGATGAGCCTCAAGAGTCATAAGCGATGGAAACAACTCGCCACAAATCTCACACATCTTACCCTGGTTCATGTTATCTGAATGCGGTGATATTGAGCTGCGACAACGTTTGATGGGTGGTGTTGATGATGATGTGGAAACTCCCATCCCCAAATTCGAATGATATTCAATTGTCGGTGATGGTGGTGATGCTTGACGTCCGGGTTTTATAACTGGCACATGACATATTCTTTGATGTGCTTTCAAGTTATCTCTCCTCGAGAAATATTTTCCACATATCGAACAATCGAATTTGATTTGAATATGTTTACTTTGTACATGTCGGTTGAGATTACGTTTAAGCGTAAAAGATGCGTGGCACAGCTCGCAAATAAACATTTCACAGTTCGTAATGAAGCTGTATTAAAACGTGGGTGCTGTGTTTGATAAGGTTGGGTAATGAGTGGTAATGGAGAACAACGATGCATCTCTTTATAATAGAATAGTGTACAAGGTCATCACGACATCGATATAATTAACTTTAAAAATTTATAATATAAACAAGAATATGTTGTTTTAAAAATTTTTTATTGTTAATACAAAGTAATACATAACATGTAATTAATCTTAAAAAATAATAAACATATATAGGTATTAAATACTAATCATATTTTTGAAATTCTATTAATGGAGTTTCCCGTCCTTTGATGACCTTGAACCCTTTGATGATGATACAATACTGTCCGGATTGAAACTCCTGTATTCGATTTTCTTTTTCAAACCATTCGACAAATCGTTTAGGTAGAAATAAACTTCCTTCTTCCAATTCGGTCAAAATTGTCTTTCCATAAGTTGTAGTAAGTGGTTTTATAGTTATTATTTTGTATTTTTTATCGATTTCTAAATCTTGCGCTTTAATTTGCTCTTTAAAATTGGCTTCACCAATCGTGTTTAATTCTCGCAAATCCATTGTACGTTTTTTAGGAGTATGAAATTACGTAAAATAAAAAAACCGTATGACACATCTTTTATGTGAGAAGGTTACACTACTAATAATAAAAATAAGCAATTAAATATCATAATAAGATCCCCCCGCCCTCGTCTTCTCTCCTTAGAAAAAATTAATAACTGCGCGTTTAATGGTAAATACAAAGTCATCAGTGATATGCGGTAGATGTGTATTGTGTTTTATTTATAATTGCACGTGTCACAGTAAAAGCTCATCAGAAATGTGCAGTAGATGCATAAATATATTCCATCTAACATAAACAGAAATAGATGTTTTTAAATGCATCTGCACACAGAGGATCCCTTTGTTTTTTCATTGTTCAGTAAATGCATATTTTGTTTAAGGAAAAAAATAAAATGTAGATAAACTAAAGTTTTTTTATTAATTTAAAAAGTTATATAAAATGGTTACATTATATTGAGTACAATTGCTTATACTGTTCTTCTTATGATTAACACAACAACAATTAGTTTTTATTAGATTAGGTACATTAGGTTCACTTTCGATGTTAATAATTTTGTTTACATTTATATATTTTTCTAAAAATTTCTTTTTTTGATATCCCTTAACATAAACGATAGTAAAATTATCCTTAATGTGTTTATCTAATATTCTTTTAATATTTTCTTCTAAATCGATATAACCTTCGTTATAGCTTATATTTAATAAATTGCGTTCTATCCAAGAAACGCCACGTTTAACTTTTGGCGCTAAAAATTGATACGGAACGGTAGGTTTGAAGAGATAATTGAATGTTTCCCTTCCATCGGTTACACTCATTTCCTTTGGTGTAAAATCGGGCGTGTTAAATCCTTGTATATCAATCACCAAAACGTTAACATTTCTTTCTTTTTCATGCGTAGAAAATCTTTCATAATAAATTTTTGAACGATGCGAAAGAGACAGGATTGGATCCAGTATTATTTGTAATCGATTAATTTTATCTGTAAATCGTTGTCGATCAATCGCGCTAAATAACCAAGTCGAGCTTCTATCTTCTTCATCAAACCACTCGAACGTTGTCGTAATTCCAAAAGTAACCCGTTTACGTAGCATATTCTTTATTTATTTTATACGATCTTCCGGACGATACCACTCAACGGCTCGTACTGAACGATGTTGTCGTGAAGAATGAGACAGTAGGCCACGGTTTCCGGATCAAATGACCTTGTACACTCGAGTTCTAATTTAATGTCGACGGTACCCGATTTAAGTGATTCATTTTGATTCGAACAATCTATGACGAAAAGCGTGTTATCTCCAAACTCATCGTAGTCGAGGAGCGGTTCTGCCGCGTTTTTAAAATAAAAGCTCGACTGAAAAGCAGAATAATTACGATAAGCGATTACGTATCGCTTCTCGTTCATTTCAATGTTCATCGCATTATACGGATAATTTTCCGCGTTCAAATACAATTTAATATTTGTAATCGAAGAATGATCAAAAATTGAGGCATCTTGTTTAAAATTATCTTTTCTATTATTTTGGAAACCGATTATAACGTAGCGCGGTTTTTCTAAGTTTGTACTCGTTTTTACAGGCCATATATCGGTTTTGGTTCTCCGTAAAGCCGGCAATTCGTACAATTCCCATTTTCTAAACGGAATATAAACCGGTTTGTTATCACGTAAATTAGATAGCAGTTGAAGTCGCGTTTCATCGTTAACGGTTACGTGTGGCACGTGCCATTCGATCTTTTCAATTTCGATAGTAGCTTTTCTATTACCGTCAACATTTATGTAGCAGTTATCATCCGTTCTGCTGCGCACCAAAATAAGTTCCTGACTGACGTTTATTAAGATCTTTTGATAGTCTTCGGCGAAACCCATTAAAAATTTTAACGGAATGCTTGCGTTAAATCTAGTCTCTTTGGATGTCGGTCGCTCTTGATTTAAGGGGTTCCATCCGGCGGTGATTAGAGGCTTCGAATCGTTTTCATTGTACGAAAGTAAGCCTTTCATAGTTGTCGTTATACCGGGTTCACTACATCGATCTATTTCAACACCATTGATTTCGTAGCGAATTTGTTCAAAAAGGAATGCATAGGCATTGTTTGTTAACTGACACTTATCCGTAGAAGCAGCATCACCTCCAACAGTAATAAATTTGCCCTCGATATAGATTTCGCTTTTACCGGGCAACGTGTAAATGTCCTGATGTGCGATAGGTATACGTGTTTCATCATTTAAATTGAAATTATTGTTCCTCGGATAGTAAGTGTGAAATTCCTGTTTGGTTATAACTTCATCAAAATTAGGATTGTCGAATATTTCTAATTTTTCCATTGTTATTAACCTTTAAACCGAGTAATTGAAGAAACGTAATATTTTCAGATGTTAACTGCATGCGAGATGGACGATTAATGCGAGAATTACATTCACTTCCCTCTTTTAAAGGAATTAGGTCGGAAGTAGTACGTTTTTTTTTCGTTGTTAAATACCAAACCCATTACTACTACTATTATTGTAGTACTTTTTTAAGCTCGAGTCTCACGACAATTGTTTCTCCTCGAAAATCTACCGGATCACCATCCTGGTCCAATATAGTAAGAGTTATATTATCGATTTTATTTGTATTGATAGGTAGGAAAATGACGTGTTGAGGTTCAATGTTAATACTATAACCCGGTTCGACTTGCGGAGCAAATTCGTATAGCGTATGCACCAGACGTGTGTTGTAGTAGGCTGCCGTTGTAATATTACACTCTATACGTATAGTAACGACTTTTATAATCTGCACCGGCAAATCTGAAGCGTGTTCCCGACCGGCCTCCAAAATTTTACTACTAAATTCCAACATTTTTCCTATAGAATTCGACTTTTTGAAATTGATTCGGTATTTACTCTTTATAATACATCTCAATGTATTATTATTGGGTTTAATGGAAATAGATGCTTTACCTAAGAAACCCTTCAAATAGTCCTCAATGTCGCTTATCTCATACGATCCTACGGGGATCTCAATACCTTTATCATCATCGTCATAGTAAAATTTATTCGCACCCTCGACTACGTTCGGTATTGAATTGTACGTGTGCAACCCGATTAACCCCAAAGCGTAATTATCTTTGGAATTTAATTCTATGGGTGGAAAAAAATCGGCGGACAATACGGGACCTGTACCAGTTAACGTAAACGTATGTGACATGTTTCTCTAACAGCGGGTTAAATGAAACTAATCGTTTAAGATGTTTTTAAGTATTATTTATTAAAAATTCTAAACATAAATGACCGCAAATGATTTGATCGTAAGTTTGTAACGCTTCGTGATTATAAAAAATGTCTACATTCTCATTAACGTTTAAATAATTTATCAATTCAATAGGTGGTTTCAAATTTCCAAATGAATCGAAGTAGTCCACTCGATTTCCTCGTTTTACATAAGCTACCCAGTGCGTACCCGGTCCCGACTTGTAATCTAAATTAACGACTGCGCACTCGTACTTTCTGGGTGAATCCGGTAAAGTATCTCTTAAGAATACGCCCCTAAAACCGGGTATATTTTTCGCCATCTCGGAAATAGCATAATCAGAAAGTGGTCGGAGAGGCAGTCGTTCGATTAGTTTTTTTTTCTCGATTGTCTTTTCAATCCCGTTCTTTGTTTGTATGGTTTGAGGTAGAGGCCGTTGCCGTCTTTGGTTTTGACGACTCCCAAATGGGCTATTGCTTCCTCGACAATTTTATTGTGACGTTTCGATTCATTCATTTGGTGACGAGAGGCTTTTGCCTTGTTGACGGCCGTTGCTATACCGGCCGCACCACCTGCTAAACTGCCAAGAGCGCTCAAGCCGGCAAATATCGGAATTAAGGGTAGAACACCGCCGGTAGTTGTAGGAATTGGAAGTGTTCTGGTAGCTGCCTTGACCCCGTCCAATGCTAACTTCACCTTCTTCTTCTTCTTATGTTTCTTCTTATCAATACTTCCTGCCGCATTTTTGTTTATAGAGGTTTTCCGAAATAGTTCCAATCCATTTCCACCATGTTGTTTCTTATTTCTTTTATCGTTGCATTTCTTCTTGAGACCCATGCCCAATTTACGTTTGATTTTCATAGCATTGGCGACGACCATGGCGGCCGCTTTTTCACCGAAACTCGCGTCGTTCGCTTTAACTCGTTCCCAAGCTCGCTCCTCTAGCGCTCTGTCCGCCTCGTGTCTACTCGATAGATCTTTGTTCTGCGCGTAAAATATGTCGTGAGACTTGCAAGCCGAATCCAGGGGATTAATGCCGGGATCGCCTCGCGCCAATCGTTTTGCCAACTTCGTACCCGGCCCGCAATACGAATACGACGGGATGTGTAGTTCAACGGGTAATTTGTTGATCAGAGAATTAAGAATACCTCCACCTCGTTTGAGTGACGGCATTGAAATGATATATATTATAGTTTGTACTAGTATAAATATTTAGGTAAACGCGTTAAGTAAACTATTCGAAATGCGTCTCGTGAAACAGAAACATGCCGTCCAGATTGTAAATTTAGATGATGACGTCAAGGGAAAAGGTTGCAAATTAATGAAAAGACACGGTGATAATTTTCCCGATAGCATTCGTTGTTTAATATGTGGACCATCGAATTGCGGTAAAACCAACCTGACCAACTGCTCTTCGATGAAAAGGGTCTCAGGTTCGAGAACGTGTACGTCTACTCGAAATCCTTATACCAACCGAAATATGAACTTTTGGAAAATGTTATGCGCACCGTACCGACCGTCAATTATTTCGCATTTAAAGACAGCGAAGAGATCGTGGATCCCGAAGAAGCGCGCACCAATTCGGTATTCATTTTCAATGACGTATCGTGCCATGAACAGGATAAAATCAGATCGTATTTTAGCATGGGACGACATAAAGGCGTCGATAGTTTCTACATATGTCAATCTTATGCGCGAATTCCAAAACATCTAATACGGGATAACGCCAATCTAATTATTCTATTCAAACAGGACAATTTAAATTTACAACACGTGTACGATGAACACGTCGGTACGGATCTACCACTGGACAAATTCAAATTAATGTGCTCCGAATGTTGGAAGGATAAATACGGATTTCTCGTTATCGATAAGGACAGAGGCCTAAACAATGGACGTTATAGGAAGACATTTGAATATCACATTCAACCATGATTATTCTTATTTAAACATTACTTTATCAAAATAACCGTCATTCAACGGCCGGATGTCAGTCCGCACCGACCTGTCTGTACATCCATCCGTCCGTCTATCCGTCTGCCTGCGTCTGCCCCTATCTGTCTACCTATCTGTCTGCCTATCTGTCTGAGTAATCATGCCTCCGACAAGAAGAACCACCAAAGGGAGAGATAAAGTGAAACAAGAGATTATAAAAGCTAGCAATGCGATTCGAAGGAAACATATGGCGTTAAAAATGGGACGTGCTGAACTTGTAGATTCTTTAGAGAAGACATATAAACCAATTACAAAGCCTCTAGAAAATATAAACATTGCTCTTAAGGAAGAATCAAGAGCGAGATCAATAAAGAAAGAAGAGAATAATAAGGAGACAAAACAAGAAGAAGAAACGGATCGTAGTACCAATACAATGAAATCTCCTCTTCGTTCTTCTCAACAACAGCAAGAACAGTTTTTAAAACCACCATCGTTCTTTATAGAATCACCACCACCACCACCACGAGTTGGTTTCTTAACTGAGGAAGAACATTTTACGTCAAGTCCACCTGCACCTGCAGAAGATGAGCGTCCGAAACAATCGTTAGAGGAATATCGCCGACTTTATCGAGATATGAATGAAACAAATCCTCACATAGTTGATCAGTATCTCGAAGCATTCCAACCGTTAGCTAAGGAATACATCGATGGGTTTTTAAAAGATACATCTAATCAATATGATACTACCTATGGTATAACATACGACCCTGAAGTGAGTAAATTTAAAATAGGTAACAGTGTAATTGAGTTTGACAACAACAACGACATGGTAATTCAGCAACAGAAATTTAAAGGAACCCCCGGACTGTATGAACTCGTTTTCAAAGTAACACCTCAAGGAGATCTTGAAAGCGATAGGGTTGAGTACTTAAAGATACTCGAGCTGACGAACGTACATCGTCGAGAATTCAATCCTAATAAACAATTGAAAGGTAGTACGTCGTTTAAATGGCAACATGTTATAAAACCACTTTTGCAAAAGAAACGCAAAAAATCCTGGACCGGATACAGTCTCTCGAAAAACAATTTAACTCTAGAAACGGACGTTAAGACTCCGTACCAATACGTATATTGGGACGATGTAAACGAACTCGTGGATCGTTTACGTTTACTGATAGCGTCGCAAAGTGCCGGTCACACTAGCCACACCAATGAAATTGCGAGCATCATTGAAGAATTGAGAGAAATTGGAGTTATTGAGTAATAAATACAGTGATTTGTTAATTTTAATTTAGTATTACAATGAACACTGACAAATTTGGACGTCACCTTAGTCGTGGTAAAGTCGATTTTGCCGTACAACGTATTTATCAAAAGCAACCGCTCGGATTTACTTTGACTGCGAACGGTGATCTAGATGTCGGCAATAAACGAATCATAAACGTTGCGACACCACTTGATAAAGAAGATATTGTAAATAAGGTTTATCTTGACAGAACGATTGAAAAATTAATAGTATTATTGACTAGTAATATTACCACATATAAAAGCGACTTCGAAAACAAGCTTGTTGAGTTAAAAAAAGAAATTGATAATTTATACAAACATGATGATAAGTTATACGAGATCCTTGGAGTAAATTCAATTAAGAAATATGGCTAAAGCTGACGTTGTAGATGAGTTGCATCGATCTGCCAGAAGAAATTTTCCTAGGAGACAAGTTGTCGTTAAAGGTATCGACGATTTATGGCAGTCTGATATTGGCGAATTTACCCGTTACAATAAACAAAACCGAGGTTACAAATAGATTCTCTTTACAATTGACTGCTTTTCCAAGTACCTCTGGACGCAACCGTTAAAATCTAAAAGTGCGATTGAGGTAAAAAAGGCAATGAAAGATGTTTTTCGTCAAGGAAGATATCCAAAAAATTTACAAACCGACCAGGGAAAGGAATTCTATAACCAACAATTTCAAAATACAATGCGAACCTACGGTATTAACCATTATTCAACATACAGCACCAAGAAAGCCTCAATCGTCGAAAGAGTGATTCGAACTATTAAAAACAAATTATACAGAAAGTTTAGTTTACGCGGTAGTTTCAAATGGATCGATATAATAGAACCAATAACGAAGAAATATAATTCAACTATACATAGAACTATCCGAATGAAACCCTATGATGTGACCGCAAAGCACGAAAAACATCTGCTATCTTCCGTTATTATTTATAAATAGTATCAACGATAACGTAAGCGAGGTCACTACGCGCTCCCGACTTCTAATACTGCATTTATTTCTTTTGTTCAAACTTAAAACCATCGCCGCCGCCGTTGCGACAAGAAGGACATCGATTTATCGGAGGTGGACATCCATCTACATGCGTACTTTGTGTTGGAAGATTAAAATGTTTCCAACATGGTCGAAAAGTTTCTAATTCCATTTTTTGTTGTGGCGTTAATAAATTCCATTTATTTTCTAGCGATTGGCTTCGAACTTTGGTATGAAGTATGTAGACTGGAATGTATTGAAAAAGATTGGATTCGATATCCTGTAAATTTCCACCATTTACTTCTAATATTTCAATAATATCCCCAATGTTATTTATAACGGTTTCCATACTGTCAATATATAATTTGCAATATGTTAAACAAATATTTTTATTTATTATTTTACACTGGCCTAATTTTTAATAGCTCGAAATCGTAATGCACACTACTGAAAGCAATCTGTACCGTTTCTAGCATATAGAAAGCATTTACTGAATTAAATTGGCATGATGTTAATGCTTTTATATTTTCATACAAGCCTCCTTCCAGCTTTAAGCATTCCCTCAAGACGTAACTATAAAACTGAGTAAATCCGCAATTTTCCAATAAAATTAATTTATTATTTATCAACTCTTTCATTTTGTGTAAATTATTATAACAGTCGTCTTCAAATACAATTTTCTTTCCTCTACTTATAAGATGAATTTCCTCTTTTCCTTTATCAGTGACGAAAACTTCCAATCGATGATTCATTTGATCAATGATACCTAATTTTTGATCCATAAAGTTCTCCCATTCGTCTTTCGTAAAAAATATACATCTACTTCCATATGTTATCTTTACGATTGGTATAATTCCACCCGCTAGACTTATACCTGTACGAACACGTTTGGTTCCGGTTTTATTAAGCCCATAACTAGATTCACCAATTAATTGCTCTTCTTTCAAGATTTTTTTTTCTATCCTTCTTAAACTGATTTCTATAAAGCGATTGTAACCGCAAGTGGGTACATCTACTGCATTATCAAATTCTAACTCTGATGCTTTTAAAGAGCTCATTATTTGTTCATCAAGTGATTTACGCTTTGTTCACGAACTTACTGCACCAAATTTGGGTACAGAATTCTTCTTTATCATTAAAGTAAACTTCGGGATCTATCCGCTAGATGATGATTACAGAATTCTTCTTTGTCATTAAAGTAAACTTCGGGATTTATCCGCTAGATGATGATTACAGTATTCTTCTTTGTCATTAAAGAAAACTTCGGGATTCATTCGCTAGATGATGATTACAGAATTCTTCTTTGTCATTAAAGTAAGCTTCGAGATTTATCCGCTAGATGATGATTGCAGAATTCTTCTTTCTCATTAAAGTATAAAATTCGGGATTTATCCGCTAGATGGTGATATGCGAAGTAGGCAACCAACAGTACAATGAAAGTTTCTGCGTTCACCCACTAGATGGCGCTACACGAGTTAGGCAACCAACAACTCACGCTTGTAGTTTCGATCCTCACCGCTAGATGGCGCGCATATATTTCAAAATTTCAAATTTCCCGCGCATCAGGTGTTTTACTACCAACCCAAAAAACTAAAGTCACCAGAAAGTCACTAGATTTAAACCGCCATCTTGATTTTTCGACCAATCGGAGAACGCCACGTCACGCGCATGCGCATTGCGCGGGCTCCTGCTCCTGCTCCTGGGCCAGAACCGGCATTAATATACTACTGAACTGGGGTATGTTTTTACCGAGGGTACACCCGTTCCCAACCAGTCTCAGCCCGTTCCTTTCTGCACGATGCGCTGGTGACCCAAAAGAATGGACAATCTCACGAGAACCATTCTAGAGGCGCCCGCCTCTCAAAAAACGGGAAAAGTGACGAACCTGGAAAAGGAGGTTATTCCCCGGTTCCTCGTCGTCAAAGCTCTGAACGGTTTATCGTTTGATAAACAAAGTCCTTTTGTGTTACGGAGAGTGTTATTCGGAATGTATGGTGATTTTAAATCGATAAAGAAAACTCTTGAAGGCTTGCTGGTCGAAACCGCGTCTGCGGCGCAAGCAAAAAAAAATATGGCGGGTACACGTATTGGCGATATTCCTGTGGAGGTTAATCCTCATAAAGCCCTGAATACGTCGCAAGGCATTGTGTATTGTCCGGATCTGTTAAATTGCTCCCTGGAAGAAATTAAGGCTGAATTAAAGTCTCAAGGAGTGATTGATGTGAGAAGAATTAAGTCTAAGAGAGAGGGTGTTCTCAGCGACACCCCCAATAACATCCTCACATTTAATAGCCCTATTCTTCCGAAAAAAATTAAAGCGGCGTATTACTCATTGGACGTCAGGCTTTATATACCTGCGCCAATGAGGTGTTTTAAATGTCAACGTTACGGCCACACGTCTCTTCGATGTGAGGCCGAACAGATCTGTGTATGTGGTAAGTCTATTCATGAGGGGCATCCTTGCGAGGATCCCCTCGTCTGTGTTAATTGTGGAGGACCGCATTCCGCTCGCTCCAGATCCTGTGCCGTCTTCAAGAAAGAAGCGGCGATACAGGAAATTAAAGCAAAAGAAAAGTTGTCCTATATCGAGGCAAAAAGGAGGCTGCACCAGTCGACGATGCGCACACCCATTCAGGGAGTGTCGATACGGTTGCGCGGTCCATTTCAGGTCACGATTTGCAGCATCTACCTGCCAAATCCTGAATGGACGCTAAACGATTTACGCCACCTCGTTGCTCAGCTACCTTGCCCCTTTATTCTTCTGGGTGATTTCAACGCCCACAGTCCCATGTGGAGCTGTAATCGAAGAGACGCCCAAGGGAGCAATATTGAGATGCTCATGGAGGACGAGGGACTCGTCCTCGTGAATGCCGGAGATCCAACACATTTGGCAACACATCGCTTCACCGTCGATAGCTCCGAGGTTTTCTTGGAGCACGGCGGATCACATGTCCTTTAGCGATCACGTCCCTATTATAATATCGATTCCTAGTCATTCTGCAACCACGAACCACGCAACACCGAGAAAATTTCTTCTCTAGAAGGCGGACTGGACGCGATTCGCGCTCCGGCTCCGAAAACCTACCTTCAACGGTGACGTGGAGGCTTTCACGCGCGCGATTCAAAGCGCGGCGGAGGAATCGATACCACGCAGTAGCGGACGTGTTAGGACGGGGTCCGTTCCCTGGTGGAACCCCGAAATCGAATCGGCCGTTAGAGCGAAGAAAACAGCTTATAACCGCTTTAAGAATCTATCGACGCCAGAGCGCCTGATAGAATTTAAAAAAGCGAGGGCCAAAGCGAGACGTCTTATGCTCGCGGCCAAGCGTAATAGCTGGAAAAATTACGTCTCCTCCCTGACCTGCAAAGCCTCCCCCGCCGAGGTGTGGAGGAAAATAGATGCCATCAAGGGGGTCGGATATTACGGCCCCATTACAGAAATCCTCGAAAACGACGACTCTCTGACCGACAGAGAGGACATCGCGGAGGCTCTGGGTCGGCACATCACGTGCACGAGCTCATCCCTCAATTACGATGGCGATTTCCGGCGAGACAAAGCGAATAAAGAGTCCAGTTCTCTAATGTTCACGAGTGAGGGTGAGCTATCTTACAACTTACCCTTCACGATGACTGAACTTCGCGAGTCTCTGAAGACATCGAAAGCTTCCGCCGCCGGTCACGACGAAATTCGTTACGAATTCGTCAAGCGTCTTCCCGACGATTGGTTGGAACTGCTTCTGAACCTATACAGTCACGTATGGTCCGCCGGGACGTTTCCGTCGTCTTGGAAAACGTCCCTTGTAGTCCCGATTCTGAAGCAGGGTAAAGATCCGACGTCGACGAACAGCTACAGACCGATCAGTCTTACGTGCTGTCTTAGTAAGCTGTTCGAGAAGATGATTAACTCCAGATTAGTGTGGGTTCTGGAAAGTAAGCGAGTCCTCGCCGACCACCAGTTCGGTTTTAGGCAGGGTCGCTCTACGACCGATAACTTAGTCCTCCTGGAGCGAGCCGTTCAGGACGCTTTCTTCAAGCGCGAGCATTTGGTTGCCGTTTTTGTCGATATCGAGACGACGTATCTACGACATGACGTGGCGATACGGAATACTTCAGCAACTCCACGACTGGGGTTTCCGGGGTAATCTCCCCGTATCGTCCTTCCTCGAAAACCGTAACTTTCGAGTTCGGGTTGGAAATTGTCTGTCGGAAAGCAGAAATCTCGAGAACGGTATACCGCAAGGCTCCACCCTAAGCATAACATTATTCCTAGCAGCCATGAATTCCATCACCTCCGGTTTGGAAGCCAACGTCGGAAGATGTTTGTACGCCGACGACTTGGCGATTTTCCATCGGGGGAGTGATATGGCCGCAATGGAATACACGCTACAAACGGCTATTGATAAGATTAAACACAACGCCAGCTCCAGAGGATTTAAAATTTCAAACGCCAAAACAAAATCCATGCATTTTTGTAGATTACGCCGCGAGCACGCCGACCCCCGCCTACGAATATTCGATTCCCAAATCGAATGTGTCCAGTCGATGCGCTTTCTAGGTGTCATCCTGGACAAAGGGCTACGGTGGTCGGATCACGTAGAGGACATTCTTACTCGCGGCAAAAAGGCGTTAAATGTAATTCGAATGGTAGCGAGTACTCGGTGGGGAGCGGATTCTTCCGTCCTACTGAGACTCCACCAAGCTCTCGTACTGCCGATCCTGGACTACGGGGCGGTAGCGTACTCGTCGGCCAGGCAGCCCTCCTCAAAAAACTCGACCCGATCCACAACCTCGGACTACGATACGCGGTCGGGGCTTTTCCCACGACCCCCGCGAGCAGTTTATATTGCGAGTGCGGGGTACCATCGTTGTGGATGAGAAGAGAGAGGGCGCTGTTGTTGTACGCGGCGAAGATGAGTGCGCATCCGCATCATCCGGTCCGCGAGTGCGTTTTTAACGTGAGACTGCGGTACGACCTGAGACCGACCATTACCCGACCATGCGCAGTGCGGTTGGCCGAACTGGAGCGGGAAATGGATTGGGTTTTGCCCGCGATGGAATCTGTAGAGGCCGGGGGGCCCGAGCCCTGGATCGACGATACGGGGAACGTCCCGACGGTCGATCCTGAGACGCCCGCTCCTGACCTAGATTTCGTATTAGGCCACATTAAATCGCGAATCATGGCGAGGTGGCAACAGGAGTGGGATGAAAAGGCTAACCGGGGTTTTCGAGCGGTAAAGCCGGAGGTTGAGGGATGGAAATATCCCGTCCCTCTGTCCCGTGAGGACCAGGTTTTATTTCACCGGCTCCGTCTCGGACATACGGCCTTGACCTCCTCTTACCTCCTAAAGGGAGAGCCGCAGCCTCGATGCGACGAGTGTGACGAGCCTTTGACCGTCACACATATTATCGTCCATTGTCGTCGCTTCGAAGGTTTGAGGAAATCCATTAATATAAATATCGAGGCTCCATTCAATCTATCCGTGCAAAATATTTACAGAGTTTTAAGGTTTATTAAAGAAACAGGTCTACGCAGTCGAATATAAGAGAGAGAGCTATTTTATACGTGTTTTTGTTTATGTCATTTTAATTAATTTATTACAGAGCTTTATTTACTTACTTGTCATTGTCCGTACTTTTAAAGTTTTATTTATTATAGTTTTTCTATATTTACATAAATGTCATTGTGCGTCCTTTTAAAGTTTTATTTGTTATAGTTTTTATATTTACATAAATGTCATTGTCCGTCCTTTTTATATTTGATATATATTTACAGTTTCTAGTCATTCATTTTATTGAAAAACAGAAGGAAAGAAATTTTTACCTAATACACGTAGAGACAGGAATAGTTATGAAAAGAAATGATAGCAGCGCTGGGATTCGAACCCAGGTCTCCAGTTTGCCGGACTGTTGCACTAACCTCTATGCTACGCTACAAGGTGGTGGAGGGTTATTAAACAAGTAATCCTTTCAAACCTGTACATTTCTGGACCGATTTAATGTCATTTACATGCACAATTAAAGGACCAACGTCACAAAGTTTTAAATTCCGGAAAAGGCCGGTATCGCCGAATTAATAAACATTAATTGGAATTTATTTTTTACGTGTAACATGTAAATGAAAAACAGAAGGAAAGAAATTTTTACCTAATACACGTAGAGACAGGAATAGTTATGAAAAGAAATGATAGCAGCGCTGGGATTCGAACCCAGGTCTCCAGTTTGCCGGACTGTTGCACTAACCTCTATGCTACGCTACAAGGTGGTGGAGGGTTATTAAACAAGTAATCCTTTCAAACCTGTACATTTCTGGACCGATTTAATGTCATTTACATGCACAATTAAAGGACCAACGTCACAAAGTTTTAAATTCCGGAAAAGGCCGGTATCGCCGAATTAATAAACATTAATTGGAATTTATTTTTTACGTGTAACATGTAAATGAAAAACAGAAGGAAAGAAATTTTTACCTAATACACGTAGAGACAGGAATAGTTATGAAAAGAAAAGATAGCAGCGCTGGGATTCGAACCCAGGTCTCCAGTTTGCCGGACTGTTGCACTAACCTCTATGCTACGCTACAATGCTACGCTAACCTCTAAGCTATCATTTCTTTTCATAACTATTCCTGTCTCTACGTGTATTAGGTAAAAATTTCTTTCCTTCTGTTTTTCATTTACATGTTACACGTAAAAAATAAATTCCAATTAATGTTTATTAATTCGGCGATACCGGCCTTTTCCGGAATTTAAAACTTTGTGACGTTGGTCCTTTAATTGTGCATGTAAATGACATTAAATCGGTCCAGAAATGTACAGGTTTGAAAGGATTACTTGTTTAATAACCCTCCACCACCTTGTAGCGTAGCATAGAGGTTAGTGCAACAGTCCGGCAAACTGGAGACCTGGGTTCGAATCCCAGCGCTGCTATCATTTCTTTTCGTCACAAAGTTTTAAATTCCGGAAAAGGCCGGTATCGCCGAATTAATAAACATTAATTGGAATTTATTTTTTACGTGTAACATGTAAATGAAAAACAGAAGGAAAGAAATTTTTACCTAATACACGTAGAGACAGGAATAGTTATGAAAAGAAAAGATAGCAGCGCTGGGATTCGAACCCAGGTCTCCAGTTTGCCGGACTGTTGCACTAACCTCTATGCTACGCTACAATGCTACGCTAACCTCTAAGCTATCATTTCTTTTCATAACTATTCCTGTCTCTACGTGTATTAGGTAAAAATTTCTTTCCTTCTGTTTTTCATTTACATGTTACACGTAAAAAATAAATTCCAATTAATGTTTATTAATTCGGCGATACCGGCCTTTTCCGGAATTTAAAACTTTGTGACGTTGGTCCTTTAATTGTGCATGTAAATGACATTAAATCGGTCCAGAAATGTACAGGTTTGAAAGGATTACTTGTTTAATAACCCTCCACCACCTTGTAGCGTAGCATAGAGGTTAGTGCAACAGTCCGGCAAACTGGAGACCTGGGTTCGAATCCCAGCGCTGCTATCATTTCTTTTCATAACTATTCCTGTCTCTACGTGTATTAGGTAAAAATTTCTTTCCTTCTGTTTTTCATTTACATGTTACACGTAAAAAATAAATTCCAATTAATGTTTATTCATTTTATTGTTTTTATTTTGCATACCTGTTTTTGTCCGTCCTCATTTACATTCATTTATTTATTAGAGATTATATTTATACATTAATCTGTCTGTCCGTCCTTCTACACTGTCGATGTCTTTTTTGTGTTTACAGTTTCGTGAGGTCGTGAATGTGCTAAATAAGCACCATTGATTTGGAATGACCCTACAATGGCCCTAATGACCTCAGCAGTCGATGGGCCTATGTTAAATAAAAAAAAATATATATATCCAGGTTTTATTGTCAATTTAATCATTCGAGATACAATGACCGCTCTGTATAAACAATCACTCTAACAGCAACACTCTTTATAAACAACTTCTCTGTAAGCAACATTTAATTCCAAAAGTTCTGTATACTTATATGAACCTATATTAGTTGTTCATGCGCATAGCTAATGTTTCTATGGAACCAGGGTACACTTATAAACGGTATGCCAGTAACGATGTTCAATTCTAATCGGTACTGAGCATATACGTCACGTTCGAATTAAAAATTATATATTATGGCTACATTAATTTAGCAAAGTTTATTAATATTGATTAGTTTATTTATTTCAGCAAAATTTATTCTTTATTATCATTCTTAAAATATTAAAGGAAAAATAAAGATTGGGAAAAGAATGTCAAAATATATTTAAGTAAGTAAACACCCCTAGTCAGGTAGATACTTTGAGTACAAACAAAACCCTGACCCTCTCTTAACAACAACAGATTTTAAAAGGGAAAATATAAAAATCCAACCCTTTGCGTTTGTTTTTTAAATATTTTCTTAATTGTTTTTGTAGTTAGTAATTTTTCTTAATTGTTAGTTTTTATAATTAGTGTTCTTAATAGTTATAATGTTTTCATAATGGTTAACCCTCCGTTAGGCGCGCGTGTATCCAGTAGATACATGCATAAAACTCCTTCCCGTCTGTTTAGAGGTCGATGTCTTTAGAACGGATGAACAACAAAATTTGCAGTAAACTTTGTTATAACTATTGGACATTTGTGCTATAATACCGTAAATTTGAAAATTTTTGGCCCCTCAGTTATTTTTTTATAGCGAGTTAAACGTAAAAAAACACCCGATTTTCGAGATTTCCGTACATACCGTCACTTTATCAATTTTTTTTTCGAAAACTATATCACGAAAAATATATAAAATAAAAATATTCGAAAAATATTCTCGAGAAACCAGAATCGGAGGATCGGAGGATCGGAGGATCGGGCGACGGTGGCGCCACCTAGCGGTGAGTAGTGGAACTAAGCATGCGGCGGGCGGTGGAACTACTAAAGTTAGTCCTCAGAGGATCGGTCGATGGTGGCGCCACCTAGCGGCGGGCGGTCGAACTTCTGAAAGTAGTCCTCAGAGGATCGGTCGATGGTGACGCCACCTAGTGACGGTCGGCCGAACTTCTGAAAGTAGTCCTCCGAGAATCCCCACAGAGGAACCTTCCTCAAGTCCAGGTGGATGGTGGCGCCACCTATCGGCGGGCGACCAAACTTCTGAAAGTAGTCCTCCGAGGATCGGTCGACGGTGGCGCCATCTAGTGACGGTCGGCCAAACTTCTGAAAGTAGTCCTCCAAGAATCTCCACAGAGGAACCTTCCTCAAGTCCCGGTTGACGGTGGCGCCGCCTGGCGGTGGGCGACGGAACTTCTGGAATTGGTCCTCCTCAGAGGATCGTAGGATCGGCCGACGGGGTGGCGCCAAACGGGGGATCGTTAAGGAGAGAGAGAGATAGGTAGCTGTCCGACCGACCGACGTTTCGATCCTCCTCGAGGAGGATCGATTTAAGGAGATGATAGGTCGCTGTCCGACCGACATTTCGATCCTCCCCGAGGAGGATCGATTTAAGGAGATGATAGGTCGCTGTCCGACCGACATTTCGATCCTCCTTGAGGAGGATCGATTTAAGGAGATAGGTCGCTGTCCGACCGACCGACGTTTCGATCCTCCTCGAGGAGGATCGATCGACGACGATGAATTGCGCAATTTTACGCAATTCTTTTTTGCTATGTGAGAATTCTGAAGCGGAATTTATCCGTGAGGAATGAGAATTCTGAAGCGGAATTTATCCATGAGGATCGAAAGGATCGATCGATTGATGGTTCCCCCACCCATTCCCCGAATCGAACTCTATATGTAGCGTTGTTTGAATTTGGTGTGCAGTGAGTTCATGAACAAAGCGTCTTGATGGACAAAAAATATAACAAAAATAAACAATGAACTCTTTAAAGACATCAGATTTAGAATTCGATAATGCAGTTATTGTACCCATTTGTGATTATAACCAATTTATAGAAATCAGTGTAAGTAATGTAGAGAAAAATATCTTGAAGGAAAAGCAATTAATCGGTGAATCTAGTTATGGGCTTAATAAAACCGGAACCAAACGTGTTCGTACAGGTTTAAGTCTAGCAGGTGGAATTATACCTATTGTAAAGATAACATATGGAAGTAGATGTATATTTTTTACGAAAGACGAATGGGAAGACTTTATGAATGAAAAATAAGGTACCATTGATCAAATAAATCATCGATTGGAAGTTTTCGTCACTGATAAAGGAAAAGAGGAAACTCATCTTATAAGTAGGGGAAAGAAAATTGTATTTGAAGACGACTGTTATAATAATTTACACAAAATGAAAGAGTTGATAAACAATAAATTAATTTTATTGGAAAATTGCGGATTTACTCAGTTTTATAGTTACGTGTTGAGGGAATGCTTAAAACTGGAAGGGGGCTTGTATGAAAATATAAAAGCATTAATATCATGCCAATTTAATTCAGTAAATGCTTTCTATATGTTGGAAGCGGTACAGATTGCTTTCAGTAGTGTGCATTACGATTTCGAGCTATTAAAAATTAGGCCAGTGTAAAATAATAAATAAAGATATTCGTTTAGCATATTGCAAATTCTATATTGACAGTATGGAAACCGTTATAAATAAAATTGGGGCTATTATTGAAATATTAGAAGTAAATGGTGGAAATTTACAGGATATCGAACCGAATCTTTTTCAATACATTCCAATCTACATACTTCAAACCAAAGTTCGAAGCCAATCGCTAGAAAATAAATGGGATTTATTAACGCCAAAACAAAAGAAATGGAATTAGAAACTTTTCGACCATGTTGGAAACATTTTAATCTTCCAACACAAAGTACCCATGTAGATGGATGTCCACCTCCAATTAATCGATGTCCTTCTTGTCGTAACGGCGGCGGCGGCAGCGATGGTATTAAGTTTGAAGAAAAGAAATAAAAGTAGTATTAGAAGTCGGGAGCGCATGGTGACCTCGCTCACGTTATCGTTGATACTATTTATAAATAATTTTGCTTACAGAGTGAAGAAGTATAAAATAAACAAAAAACTCTTATTACATTTACGTTTATTTATTTATTTTTCATAATACATTAGTTTTAGGAATCCAACTGTTATGAGATTTATCTAAACCTAACCACTGCACGTACACCTTGTTTCCTTTACGACGTAATATTTTTTCAATTAAATAGACGTCCTCGTGTTTGGCCTTTTGTAGTTCTTCTTCATAGAAACATCCGAGTAAAACCTTCCCTGCCATGTCCTCCAGTAAATACGTCTGCGGAGATGTGTTATTTATTTTGGATATCTTGAACAATTCCGTAGACCAGTTTGCCGTATATCCTTTTTCAAATGTTGTTTTATATTTACTTATATTGTAACGGTTTCGTTTTCTTTATTTGATTTTCTTTTTTTGAATTTTCATTTTTAGTTTTATTTCCGTTAATTATGCGTGCGTCGATGAGGTGGTTGACCATATATGGTAATAATCGATTTCCTGAGTTTCGATTGGTCGGGGTGTTATTCTTCTTAGAGAATCAAGTGCGTCGCGTCCCTGTTGTTCTTAGACGCTGGTGCGTAGAACTTCGTTTGTAAAAGAAAGCGTTTGGTTCGACGTGTAGAGAGTGTTTGCCATTTGAGAAAAGTTCCTCATTGTTGTTTGGATTTGGAGGATCCTTTTCATATCGTTTTTACGGATTTGGGCTCACGATCTAATTCTGGTTTGAATTAACCAACGGTTTTTCCGGATTTCCACGTTGAACGATGCTCCATCGTCAAGCCGTTTAACACCTAAAGGTATGTTTGGTCTTTCTCTCACTCGACGGTCGCATAATTGGTTTTCTTTGTTTTAGGCTTTCAGTTTTATTTTCAATTTCATTTTTATTTTATCTCTTGTACTTATTTTGGTACATAACATCGTATTACTACTGATGTAATAATAAGAAGTTGCTATTTTGGGTCTGGTTTTCGAGAAAAATCCAACGGCGTGTGACCTTGACCGCCATATCAAAATATTGAGACACGTGGGTTATCCTTCGTTGTAGCCAATTAATCAAACCAGGAAGGATATTGGTTACCCCGTACATTTATTGTTGGGATTCTTTGACGAATTCAAGGTTCGGAGAGGTCGAGCCGAGGAAATTGGACAGATAAGCTTTAATTTTTAGTTAATGTTTTATTGATTTAATTTTTATTGTTGATTTTTTTTTCCTTCTGTAACAGTTGGACTCTTAGTTAATTGTTATATAATTTAATTTGATTTATTGCAACTAATTAACTTTAATTTTTTTATTGTACACGTCATCGCAACATTTGGGTTAATTTTTGAGACGAGTACATTTGAGTTATTTTACATCGAGATCACGTAGCTACTTGAATCGGTACGCGTTAATTTATTTTTTTTGGTGTGTTTGGTACACCAGGGGGGTCATTTAATTTGTGTTTTTATGTGCGATTTCGGTTTCGCCGATCACTTTTTATATTTTGTTGATGGTTGCAAAAGAATTAATAATTTCAACTATTTTTTTAATAATTGTATTATATTAATACATTTAATATATTTTCTTTCAATTTATATTTCGATTATAAGTTGTTTTTTTTTTTTTGTGTCCGTTGTTCTTTGCTTCTTGTACTAAGTTCGGACTTAATTGGTTTGTGGCAGTTGTCAATAGGGACTTTGAATAAGTCCGTGGCGCCCTTAAAAATTCGAACTCCCCCTTCTCCACTGTTTAAAAGCTGGTCAGTGGTCAAATCCCTAATTGAGGCTTGCATTGTCTGGTTTGTGTTTTGTGTACGTCTCATTTTTGGCGCCCAACGTGGGGCCTCGATTTGTGTGCCTTGTATTTGAGGGCCTGTTGTGCGAAACTTGTTGCCCTAAACTTGTTTGTGATTTTGTTCTGTTCTTTTTCTGGTCTCGATCTCCGATTTCAGACACTATGGCACTTAAGGTTACTGTTAATTATCTGTCTAAGGAGGAATTGTCTTATGAGTTTACCGTTCGAGGTATAGAGCCTTCCACGGTGGAAGATATGCGTAAACGATTACCCCCTATATTTCATAAGGAAAAGTTGAGTCCGGAAATTTTTGACTTCTACCCGGATAACCCATTTACTGACGAGGAAGATACGGAAGCTGTCAAGGCTAAACTTAAAGAGATCGCTTCTTGGTTAGAGAAATTCCGGAGTAGGGATGCAAAACGTATTGAGACTAAGCTTTGGTTTGTTTTGGGACGATTGAAAAGAATGAATGAACTATCTGAGAGTCGAGTCAACCTTTTAAAAGAGGGTTTAAAGTTGAAGGAGAGATATATAGAATTGATGGCCACTATTTCTCGCCCGGTTGAATTGGAGGCTCTTGAACGTTCTTTAGATATGTCTCTTAATGAGGGTGCTTCTTCTACTTCCGTTGAGGGTGACGGTGTCAATCCTTCTTCTTCGCGTGCTTTGATTAAGTCGGTACCAGTTCACAGGTGGGATTTGAAGTTTTCTGGTAAATCAGGTGTATCGGTGGGTGCATTCCTTGAACGGGTGCATGAGTTGTCTATTGCTAGAGGTGTTCCGTTGCGGCAGGTGTATGTGTCGGCACTAGATCTGTTTGAGGGTCCGGCCTTGTCTTGGTATCGTTCTGTTAAGGATTCTGTGACTTCATGGGGCGAATTAGAGGCTTTACTTCGTGACGAGTTCTTACCCACAGATTATAACGAACAGCTTCTCGATGAAATTCGACGCCGAACTCAGGGTGAACATGAGTCCATGACTATTTTTGTAGCTAATATGTTGGGATTGTTTGGTCGTCTTACTTGTCCGTTGTCAGAGGAGGCCAAAGTCAAAATTATTAGACGTAACATTTTACCGTGTTTTCAGGGACAATTGGCATTGCATTCTATCGATACGGTTTCTGAATTGAAAACATTGTGTAGGAAACTGGAGGATTCTCAAAGGGCAATTAAAGATTTTCATCCACCTAAAACCCGTGGTAGAGCTTTGGAACCCGAATTGGCTTATGTTAGTACCGGAAGTTCTAATTCTTCGATTTCTGGGGAGTCTTCGATCAAGTGTTTCAATTGTGGTAATTTGGGCCATATGGCTAGAAACTGTTCAGCTCCTCGACGATTACATTGTTATAAATGTAAAGCGGTGGGTTTTACTACTAAGACTTGTCCTAGTTGTTCCCCTAAGGTTGTTGCTTCTTCGGGAAACGCCGATCGTCGTCATTAGCGGGTCGTCTAGTTGACATCGACGGTGGAATTTCGACCAAAATTCAAAAGTTTACTACGATATTAGATTTCATACTGGAGAGTTGTGGTGCCGATGAACGTCCTTATTTAAAAATTTCTATCTTAGGTAGGGAGGTAATGGGTCTTCTTGACTCAGGTGCTTCTCGTACTATCTTAGGAGGTGACGGTTGGAAACTGGCATCTGATTTGGGTTTTAGTTGTCGGTCATTGAATACGTCGGTTAGAGTTGCCAATGGACAGGAGTGTCGTGTTTTGGGTTCAGTTTGGATTCCTGTGACGTTGAGGGGTCGAGTTGTCCTTATGGATGTGTTGGTGGTTCCTGAGTTGCCTCAAACGCTCATTTTGGGCGTAGATTTCTTTAGATCATTGGGTGTTGTGCCCGATTTACGTAATGATTCTTGGAATTTTGCTAATGAATCGATATCCTTGATTGATTCTCCCGAAACTAGATTATCTTTGGTAGAAAAACAACAACTAGATTCCTTGATTGGGAAATTTAAGGATGAGATGGGTGAAGGTTTAGGTTGTACACACCTTGTTAGCCACGTGATTCGTACGACGGCAGATCCTGTCAAGCAAAGGTATTACCCTGTTTCTCCCGTGGTTCAGCGACATATTGATGAGGAGCTAGATGAAATGTTAGCTCAGGGAGTGGTGGAGCCTTCTTTTAGTGCATGGTCTTCTCCTATATTGTTGGTTAAGAAGAAAGATAATTCCTATCGTTTTTGTGTCGATTTTAGACGCCTAAACGCGGTTACTGATCGTGATAGTTATCCCCTTCCTTATATTTCAGCGACCTTAGACAAATTAAAAAATGCTAAATACCTGTCATCATTAGACATTAAATCTGCATTCTGGCAAATTCCTATGGAAGAGTCATCGAAGCAATATACTGCTTTTACGGTTCCTGGCAGAGGTCTATATCAGTTTACACGTATGCCATTTGGTTTACACAATTCTCCAGCGACTTGGCAGAGGTTGATAGATCGTGTGTTGGGTCCTGATTTAGAACCGAAGGTTTTCGTCTATTTGGATGATGTTATTATCGTGACCGAAACTTTTCAGGATCATGTTACGGTGTTGACAGAGGTTCTCACTCGTTTATGTAAAGCAGGTCTTAGGTTGAGCTGGGATAAATGTCATCTGTGTAGATCGGAGTTACGTTATTTGGGCTATGTTGTCGATAAGTATGGTCTTCATGTTGATCCGGAGAAAGTTGAGGCCATGTTGAGAATTCCTATTCCTCGTAATCAGAGGGAGGTTAGGAGAGTGTTGGGCACATTTTCGTGGTACAGGAGGTTTATACCTAATTTCGCTTCATTGATTTCCCCTATTACTGGTCTTTTGAAGAGAGGTGCACAGGTTGAGTGGACAGAAGAGTGTGAGAGGTCTTTTAGAGTTATTAAGGAGAGACTGGTTTCTGCCCCGATTCTTTGTTGTCCGGATTACTCTCTTCCGTTTGAGTTACATACTGACGCTTCAGGTGTGGGTCTCGGTGCAGTTTTGTTGCAGCCTGGTGTGGATGGTGATCGTGTGGTATCCTATCTTAGTCGTTCTTTGAGTGCTGCTGAACGAAACTATTCGGCTACTGAGAGGGAGTGTTTGGCTGTGATTTGGGCGGTTGAGAAGTTGAGACCTTATCTTGAGGGAGTCCAGTTTACTGTTGTCACGGACCATTACTCGCTGTTGTGGTTGTTGAGGTTAAAGATTCCTACTGGTAGAATTGCGCGGTGGGCGGTTAGGCTTCCCGTAGCTACTTGAATCGGTACGCGTTAATTTATTTTTTTTGGTGTGTTTGGTACACCAGGGGGGTCATTTAATTTGTGTTTTTATGTGCGATTTCGGTTTCGCCGATCACTTTTATATTTTGTTGATGGTTGCAAAAGAATTAATAATTTCAACTATTTTTTTAATAATTGTATTATATTAATACATTTAATATATTTTCTTTCAATTTATATTTCGATTATAAGTTGTTTTTTTTTTTTTGTGTCCGTTGTTCTTTGCTTCTTGTACTAAGTTCGGACTTAATTGGTTTGTGGCAGTTGTCAATAGGGACTTTGAATAAGTCCGTGGCGCCCTTAAAAATTCGAACTCCCCCTTCTCCACTGTTTAAAAGCTGGTCAGTGGTCAAATCCCTAATTGAGGCTTGCATTGTCTGGTTTGTGTTTTGTGTACGTCTCAATATGAACTACATTACCCAATTGAAATTTCGATTTTTTGTTCGTATTATTAATATTGGTATAGTAAACGGAAGATAGCAGATGTTTTTCGTGTTTTGCGGTCACATCACAGGGTTTCATTCGGATAGTTCTATGTATAGTTGAATTATATTTCTTCGTTATTGGTTCTATTATATCGATCCATTTGAAACTACAGCGTAAACTAAACTCTCTGTATAATTTGTTTTTAATAGTTCGAATCACTCTTTCGACGATTGAGGCTTTCTTGGTGCTATAAGTTGAATAATGGTTAATGCCGTATGTTTGCATTATATTTTGAAATTGTCGATTATAGAATTCCTTTTCCTGGTCGGTTTGTAAATTTTTTTGATATCTTCCTTGACGTAAAACATTTTCCATTGCCTTCTTTACCTCAATCGCAGTTTTAGATTTTAACGGTTGCCTCCAGAGGTACTTGGAAAAGCAGTCAATTTTAAAGAGAATGTATTTGTAACCTCGATTTTGTTTATTGTAATGAGTAAATTCGCCAATATCAGATTGCCATAAATCGTCGATACCTTTAACGACAACTTGTCTCCTGGGAAAATTTCTTCTGGCAGATCGATGCAATTCATCTACAACGTCAGCTTTAGCCATCTTTCTTAATTGAATTTACTCCAAGGATCTCGTATAACTTATCATCATGTTTGTATAAATTAACAATTTCTTTTTTTAACTCAACAAGCTTGTTTTCGAAGTCGCTTTTATATGTGGTAATATTACTAGTCAATAATACTATTAATTTTTCGATCGTTCTATCAAGATAAATCTTATTGACAATATCTTGTTCTTCAAGTGGTGTAGCAACGTTTACGATTCGTTTATTGCCAACGTCTAGATCACCGTTCGCAGTCAAAACAAATCCAACCGGTTGCTTTTGATAAATACGTTGTCAGTCAACTTT
Source organism: Onthophagus sagittarius (assembly GCA_036711965.1). Taxonomy (NCBI): domain Eukaryota; kingdom Metazoa; phylum Arthropoda; class Insecta; order Coleoptera; family Scarabaeidae; genus Onthophagus; species Onthophagus sagittarius. The sequence goes on from JASERS010000014.1 coordinate 852,867, forward strand.
ACCACGACTAAGGTGACGTCCAAATTTGTCAGTGTTCATTGTAATACTAAATTGAAATTAACAAATCAATGTATTTATTACTGAATAATTCCAATTTCTCTCAATTCTTCAATAATGCTCGCAATTTCATTGGTATGGCTAGTGTGACCGGCACTTTGCGACGCTATCAGTAAACGTAAACGATCTACGAGTTCGTTTACATCGTCCCAATATACGTATTGGTACGGAGTCTTAACGTCCGTTTCTAGAGTTAAATTGTTTTTCGAGAGACTATATCCGGTCCAGGATTTTTTACGTTTCTTTTGCAAAAGTGGTTTTATAACATGTTGCCATTTAAATGACGTACTACCTTTCAATTGTTTATTAGGATTGAATTCTCGACGATGTACGTTCGTAAGCTCGAGAATCTTTAAGTACTCAACCCTATCGCTTTCAAGATCCCCTTGAGGTGTTACTTTGAAAACGAGTTCATACAGTCCGGGGGTTCCATTAAATTTCTGTTGCTGAGTTACCATGTCGTTGTTGTTGTTGTCAAACTCAATTACACTGTTACCTATATTAAATTTACTCACTTTAGGGTCGTATGTTATACCATAGGTAGTATCATATTGATTAGATGTATCTTTTAAAAACCCATCGATGTATTCCTTGGCTAACGGTTGGAATGCTTCGAGATACTGATCAACTATGTGAGGATTTGTTTCATTCATATCTCGATAAAGTCGGCGATATTCCTCTAACGATTGTTTCGGCCGCTCATCTTCTGCAGGTGCAGGTGGACTTGATGTAAAATGTTCTTCCTCGGTTAAGAAACCAACTCGTGGTGGTGATTCTATAAAGTACGATGGTGGTTTTAAAAACTGTTCTCGCTGTTGTTGGGAAGAACGAAGAGGAGATTTGATTGTAGCAGTACTATGATCCATTTGTGTTTCTTCTTCTTGTTTTGTCTCCTTATCCTGTTCTTCTTTCTTTATTGATCTCGCTCTTGATTCTTCCTTAAGAGCAATGTTTATATTTTTAAGAGGCATTGTGATTGGTTTATACGTCTTCTCTAAAGATTCTGCAAGTTCAGTACGTCCCATTTTTAATGCCATATGCTTCCTTCGAATCGCATTACTAGCTTTTATAATCTCCTGTTTCACTTTATCTTTCCTTTTGGTGGTTCTTTTTGGAGGCATGGTTACTCAATCAGTCAGACAGAGATACAGACAGGTAGACTAACTGACAGACAGACAGACAGACTGGCAGACGGACGGACGTACAGATAGGTCAGTGCTGACTGACTGACATCCAGCTGTTGAATGAAGAATATTTTGATAAAGTAATGTTTAAATAAGGACGATCATGGTTGAATGTGATATTCAAATGTTTTCCTATAACGTCCATTGTTTAGGTCTCTGTCCTTATCGATTACGAGAAATCCATATTTATCCTTCCAGCATTCGGCACACATTGATCTGAATTTGTCAAATAGTAGATCAGTACCGATGTGTTCATCGTACACATGTTGTAAATTCAAATTACCCTGTTTGAATAGAATAATAAAATTGGCGTTATCCCGTATTAGATGTTTTGGAATTCGTGCATAAGATTGACATAAGTAGAAACTATCGATGCCTTTATGTCGTCCCATGCTAAAATACGATCTGATTTTATCCTGTTCGTGACACGATACGTCATCGAAAATGAATACTGAATTGGTTCGTGCTTCTTCGGGATCCACGATCTCTTCGCTCTCTTTAAATGCGAAATAATTGACGGTTGGTACGGTGCGCATAAGATTTTTGAAAAGTTCATATTTCGGTTAGTATAAGGATTTCGAGTAGACGTACACGTTCTCGAATCTGAGACCCTTTTCATCGAAGAGCAGTGTAAGCATTAGGTTGGTTTTACCACAATTCGATGGTCGACATACTAAACAACGAATGCTATCCGGAAAATTATCACCGTGTCTTTTCATTATTTTGCAACCTTTTCCCTTGATATTATCGTCTAAATTTACAATCTGGAAGGCATGTTTCTGCTTCACGAGACGCATTTCGAATAGTTTACTTCACGCGTTTACCTAAATATTTATACTGGTACAAACTATAACATATATCATTTCAATGCCGTCACTCAAACGAGGTGGAGGTATTCTTAATTCTCCGATCAACAAATTACCCGTAGAACTACACATTCCATCGTATTCGTATTGCGGACCGGGTACGAAGTTGGCAAAACGATTGGCACGAGGCGATCCTGGCATTAACCCCCTCGATTCAGCTTGCAATTCCCACGACATATTCTACGCACAGAACAAAGATCTATCGAAGAGACACGAAGCGGACCGAACGCTAGAGGGAACGAGTTAAAGCGAACGACGCGAATTTCGGTGAAAAAGCGGCCGCCATGGTCATCGCCAGTGCTATGAAAATCAAACGTAAATTGGCCATGGGTCTCAAGAAGAAATGCAATGTTAAAAAGAATAAGATACGTTCTGGAAACGGATTGGAATTATTTCGGAAAACTTCCATACAAAATGTGAAAGGAAGTATTATTAATAAGAAGAAGAGGAAGAGTAATGAGAAGAAGAAGAAGGCGAAATTAACACCGGATGCGATCAAGGCGGCTACCAGAACACTTCCAATTCCTAAAACTGTCGGCGGTGTTCTACCCTTAATTCCGATATTCGCCGGGTTGAGTGCCCTTGGCAGTTTAGCGGGTGGTGCGGCCGGTATAGCAACCGCAGTCAACAAGGCGAAAGCCTCTCGGCATCAAATGAATGAATCGAAACGTCATAATAAAATTGTTGAAGAAGCAATAGCCCGTTTGGGCGTCGTCAAAAACAAAGACGGTAACGGCCTCTACCTCAAACCATACAAACAAAAAACGGGATTGAAAAGATAATCTAGAAAAAAAAACTAATCGAACGACTGCCTCCCCGACCACTTTCTAATTATGACATTTCCGAGATCGCTAAAAATATACCGGGTTTTAGGGGCGTATTCTTAAGAGACACTTTACCGGATTCTCCCAGAAAGAACGAGTGCGCAGTCGTTAATTTAGATTCCAAGTCGGGACCGGGTACGCACTGGGTAGCCTATGTAAAACGAGGAAATCGAGTGGACTACTTCGATTCATTTGGAAATTTGAAACCACCTATTGAATTGATAAATTATTTAAACGTTAATGAGAATGTACACATTTTTTATAATCACAAAGCGTTACAAATTTACGATCAAATCATCTGCGGTCATTTATGTTTAGAATTTTTAATAAATAATACTTAAGAACACCTTAAACGATTAGTTTCATTTAACCCGCTGTTAAAGAAACATGTCACATACGTTTACGTTAACTGGTACAGGTCCCGTATTGTCCGCCGATTTTTTTCCACCCATAGAATTAAATTCCAAAGATAATTACGCTTTGGGGTTAATCGGGTTGCACACGTACAATTCAATACCGAACGTAGTTGAGGGTGCGAATAAGTTTTACTATGACGATGATGATAAAGTTATTGAGATCCCCGTAGGATCGTATGAGATAAGCGACATTGAGGACTATTTGAAGGGTTTCTTAGGTAAAGCATCTATTTGCATTAAACCCAATAATAATACATTGAGATGTATTATAAGCAGTAAATACCGAATCAATTTCAAAAAGTCAAATTCTATAGGAAAAATGGGATTTAGTAGTAAAATTTTGGAGGCCGGTCGGGAACACGCTTCAGATTTGCCAGTGCAGATTATAAAAGTCGTTACTATACGTATAGAGTGTAATATTACAACGGCAGCCTACTACAACACACGTCTGGTGCATACGCTTTACGAATTTGCTCCGCAAGTCGAACCGGGTTATAGTATTAACATTGAACCTCAACACGTCATTTTCCTACCTATCAATACAAATAAAATCGATAATATAACTCTTACTATATTGGACCAAGACGGCGATCCGGTTGATTTTCGAGGAGAAACAATTGTCGTGAGACTCGAGCTTAAAAAAGTACTATAATTATAATAATAATCGTCGTAATAATGGGTTTGGTATTTAACAACGAAAAAAAACGTACTACTTCCGACCTAATTCCTTTAAAAGAGGGAAGTGGATGTAATTCTCGCATTAATCGTCCCTCTCGCACGCAGTTAACATCTGAAAATATTACGTTTCTTCAATCACTCGGTTTAAAGGTTAATGACAATGGAAAAATTGGAAATATTCGACAATCCTAATTTTGATGAAGTTATAACCAAACAGGAATTTCACACTTACTATCCGAGGAATAATAATTTCAATTTAAATGATGAAATACGTATATCCATCGCACATCAGGACATTTACACGTTGCCCGGTAAAAGTGAAATCTACATCGAGGGTAAATTTACTACTGTTAGAGGAGATGCTACTTCTACGGATAAATGTCAGTTAACAAACAATGCCTATGCCTTCCTTTTTGAACGAATTCGCTATGAAATCAATGGTGTTGAAATAGATCGATGTAGTAAACCCGGTATAACGACAACTATGAAAGGCTTACTTTCGTACAATGAAAACGATTCGAAGGCTCTAATCACCGCCGGATGGAACCCCTTAAATCAGGGGCAACCAACATCCAAAGAGACTAGATTTAACGCAAGCATTCCGTTAAAATTTGTAATGGGTTTCGCTGAAGACTATCAAAAGATCTTAATAAACGTCAGTCAGGAACTTATTTTGGTGCGCAGCAGAACGGATGATAACTGCTACATAAATGTTGACGGTAATAGAAAAGCTACTATCGAAATTGAAAAGATCGAATGGCACGTGCCACACGTAACCGTTAACGATGAAACACGACTTCAACTGCTATCTAATTTACGGGATAACAAACCGGTTTATATTCCGTTTAGAAAATGGGAATTGTACGAATTGCCTGCTTTACGGAGAACCAAAACCGATATATGGCCTGTAAAAACGAGTACAAACTTAGAAAAACCGCGCTACGTTATAATCGGTTTCCAAAATAATAGAAAAGGTAATTTTAAACAGGATGCCTCAATTTTTGATAATTCTTCGATTACAAATATTAAATTGTATTTGAACGCGGAAAATTATCCGTATAATGCGATGAACATTGAAATGAACGAGAAGCGATACGTAATCGCTTATCGTAATTATTCCGCTTTTCAGTCGAGCTTTTATTTTAAAAACGCAGCAGAACCGCTCCTCGATTACGATGAGTTTGGAGGTAATACGCTTTTCGTCATAGATTGTTCGAATCAAAATGAATCACTTAAATCTGGTACCGTCGACATTAAATTAGAACTCGAGTGTTCAAGGTCATTTGATCCGGAAACCGTGGCTTACTGTCTGATTCTTCACGACAACATCGTTCAGTACGAACCGTTGAGTGGAATCGTCCGGAAGATTGTGTAAAATAAAACAAAAAAATTATGCCCCGTAAACAGGTTACTTTTGGAGTTACAATAACGTACGAGTGGTTTGATGAAGAGGATAGAAGCTCGCCTTGGTTATTTAGTGCGATTGATCGACAACGGTTTTCAGATAACATTAATCGCTTGCAAACAATACTGAATCCGATCCTGTCACCTTCACATCGTTCAAAAGTTTGTAACGAAAGGTTTTCTACGCATAAGAAGAAAGTAACTAAAAACGTTTTAGTGATCGATATACAAGGATTTAACATACCCGATTTTACACCAAAGGAAATGAGCATAACCGATGGAAGCGAAACATTCAATTTTCTCTTCAAACCTACCACTCCGTATCAACTTTTATCGTCAAAAGTGAAACGTGGAGTTTTTTGGATAGAACGCAATTTATTAAACATAAGCTACAATGAAGGTTATATTGATTTAGAAGAAAATATTAAAACAATATTAAATAAACACATTAAGGATGATTTTACTACCGTTTATGTTAAGGGATATCAAAAAAAGAAATTTTTAGAAAAATATATAAATGTAAACAAAATTGTTAATATCGAAAATGAACCTAATGTACCTAAGCTAATAAAAACTAATTCTTGTTGCGTTAATCATAAGAAAAATAGATTAAGCAATTGTACTCTATATAATGTGACCATTTTATATCGTTTTCTAAAGGAATAAAACAACTTTTTTTAATTTAACTTACATTTTATTTTTTTAAATTAATTCAAAATCATTAAAAAATTGATTAAAATGCATTAGAAATGTTTACCGTGAAATGCGTAGTTATTATCTAAAATATATTTTTTAAGGAGAGGGGATGAGTGTGGGGGAATCTTATAGTTGTTATAAAAACGGATATTTAATTGCTATTACTATTAGTACTGCAACCTTCTCATGCAAAAGAAGTGTCATACAGTTTTTTATTTTACGTAATTTTGTGCTCCTATAACACAGACAATGGATTTACGAGAATTAAATACGATTTGTGAAGCCAATTTTAAAGAACAAATTAAAGCGAAAGAATTAAAAATCGATAACAAATATAAAATAATAACTGTAAAACCACTAACTACAAGTTATGGAAAGACAATTTTGGTCGAATTGGAAGAAGGAAGTTTATTTCTACCCAAACGATTTGTCGATTGGTTTGAGAAAGAAAATCGAATAAAGGAATTTCAATCCGGACAGTACTGTATCATCATCAAAGGATTCAAGGTCATCAAAGGACGAGAAACTCCACTAATCGAATTTCAAAAAATATAATATTTGTTTTAAGTACCTATATTTGTTTATTATTTTTTCAAAATATGTAATTAGCTATAAATAATAATAAAAAAAATTAAAACAACATATTATTGTTTTTATTATATATTCTGATATCAAAATAAAAAAATTGTTTTCAATTCTAATTATATCGTTGCCATGATGACCTTGTATACTATTCCATTAAAAACAGACGTCCCATTGTTCTCTATAGTCATTCTTCATTCGACTTTATCAAACCCAACACCTGTTTTGGTACAACTTAATTTCTAACGAGTAAAAATGCTTCTCTGTGAGGTTTGCGGAAAGTCATTTTCATGTAAAAGTAATTTAAATCGGCATATTAAAAATTCCCACGTGAATGAAACTAATACTACCAATAAGTGTTTAATTTGCTATAAACAAATTAAGCGATCAGACAATTTAGTTAGACACCAACGAAAAGTGCATGGAGTAAACGTGATTGAAGCACCACCAGCCCCCGTGGTTACACGTGAAGCGTCATCAACAATCGCACGAAATTTGGAGGTCGAAAATCGTCAAATTCCCATTGAACGTCCATCTACTTCAAAATCTTTGGTGGTAGGGAATAATCAAATTTCTGACGAACATCCAACCCCTTCAGTGTCTAAAGGTCGGGGGATGAAACGTAGGGTATGTGAAGTATGTGGAAACACGTATTCTTCAGTAAACGCTCTTCAAGCCCATTTTCGTAGACATCACACCGAGAAAAATATTGCAGGATGTGATGTTGAGAAAATTACTAGTTGTTTTAAAGATAGGTTTGTTGTTATAAATTAACTGGTGTGTTACCGGAGGACGATATACCTTCGTACCTCCAAAGATCGCGCGGGGTAGTAAATCAGCTCATTGACGACAACATTTGTAGGTTCGGTTCAATTAAAGTACAAATTGAACTAATCGCTAATTTTGTTAAGTCCGGCTTTGACGATACCGGCGCAGAGGATGTAATTGTTTCCGAAAAGAATTTTAATACAAAATTTAATGTTATTACACAAGCTACAAATGTCGATGAGGTTTACAATGAGATGATGCAGGGGATTTTGAATCAAAGTGAAGAGTTTCAGGAGCGTGGGTCAGGGTGGGCTTTCCACTCAATATCCTACATGCTCCTGAACGTTAATAAATTTGGACCACTACCTGGATCATCCTATATTCGTTTACCTCATCAAATCGATGCTAAACGCGCGTGCATCAACATAAAAAATTATGAAGATGATGCGTGTTTAGCGTGGTGTTTAACGGCGGCCCTTCATCCCGCAAAAATTAGTCAAGACCCGACTTCGAGCTATCCTCATTTTTCAAATGTTCTCAATTTAGAAGGTATTAGTTTTCCCGTGAGTTTGAAAGATATAATTAAAGTAAAAAAATTAAATAATTTAAGTATTAATGTTTATGAGCTAGTTAAAAATTCAAATAAGTACACGGTGGAAGGACCAATTTATTTTACCAAACAAAGACGTGATATTCATATAAATTTACTTTATGTATATGAAAAAGGGAAAGGTCATTTTGCTTTAATCAAAAATTTTTCTAGATTAATTTCAAATCAGGTCACACGACATGGACATTCTATACACCATATATGGATGTTTAACGCGGTTTTCGTCAGCAGAAAAATTAATTGCGCACCAGAGTAACAATTGTAATCATGTAAGAACAATTATTCCTACAAAAATTTAAAATCAAAACCCAATTATTTCGGTTTATTTCGGCCCTGAAAATATTTTAGAATTTAATAATTATAAATTCACACAGATGGCCCCGTTCGTTATATATGCGGACTTCGAATCGATTCTACAACCCATCGAATCTTGTGAACCAAATTCATCGAAATCTTTTACCGAAAAAATTGAAATGCATCAACCCTACAGTTTCGCTTATTGTATCGTTTCCACGATTGAGAGCAGTTTCAATAAATTCGAAACTTATACGGGGCTCGATGCACCTCAAGTTTTTATTGCTAAATTAATCGATGATGTCAAATTCATCCATAACGAATACTTCAAAACCGTAAAACCAATATCACCTCTAATAATCGATGAGCAGCGAAATTTCGATTCGGTTGAAAATTGTTTTATTTGTGAAAATCCTTTCATTTCAGATCAGGATAAGGTTCGCGACCATTGTCACATAAGCGGTAAATACCGCGGTCCAGCCCATACAAATTGTAATCTAAATTTCAAACTTCAAAATTTTATACCAATATTTCTTCACAATTTTAACGGTTATGATAGCCATTTATTTATTAAAGAAATGGCTGATGCGGATGCAGATGGACTTGACGTATTGCCAAACAATAAAGAAAAATATATCAGTTTTAGTAAAAGAGTGTTGGTCTATAGAGTAATTAGTAGTCAAGATAAACCTAACGAAAATATTTTTTTAAAATTAAGATTTGTGGATTCATTTAGATTTATGGCATCTTCATTAGATTCTTTAGCCGGTAACCTTGAAATATATGACTTTATCAATATACGTAAATTCTTCCCCCACTCTGAACATTTTAAATTGTTAACAAAAAAGGGTATATTTCCATACAATTATATAACCTCTTTCGATAAACTAAATGATACAACACTACCACCTAAGAGTACGTTTTACAACAAATTAAATTTAGAGGATATAAGCGATGAGCAATATTCACATGCTCAATGCGTGTGGGAAAAATTTAATTGTCGAAATTTAAAAGAATATTCCGACCTGTACTTAAAGACTGACGTTCTTTTAATAGCTGATGTATTTGAAAAATTCAGACAAGTTTACTATAAAACATACGGTTTAGATCCCGCTCATTATTATACGGCACCGGGATTGTCTTGGGACGCTATGTTGAAATTTACTAAAATTAAATTAGAATTATTGACGGATATAGATCAAGTCCATTTTATTAAGAAGGGTATCCGTGGAGGTATTTCTCAATGCTCCCTACGATCTGCTAAAGCCAATAATAAATATATGGATGATTATAACCCCAATTTACCATCAAGGTATTTAATGTATTGGGACGCCAATAATTTGTATGGGTGGCGATGTCTCAATATATACCCGTTTCTAATTTTGAATGGTTAGACGAAACCCAAATTAAAAATTATAATTTTAATAATATTTCGGATACTTCAAATTTCGGCTACATTTTGGACGTGGATATCGAATATCCTGCATATCTCCATGATGCACATAATGATTTACCTTTTCTGTCTGAAAACATTGTACCACCTAATGGTAAATGTAAAAGCGATGAAAGATTGATTCCAAATTTATTTAATAAAAAGAACTATGTGATCCATTATAGAAATTTAAAACAAGCCGTTGCTCACGGTCTTATTGTTAATAAACTTAATAGAGTTTTATCGTTCAAACAGTCTGCGTGGTTGAAATCTTACATCGACAAAAATACGGAATTGCGCCAATCCGCTAAGAATGCGTTTGAAAAAGACTTTTTTAAATTGATGAATAATTCGGTTTTTGGAAAAACAATGGAAAATGTTGATAAAAGAGTCGACGTGAGATTAGTGACCAGTTGGGCTGATATTCACACTGGTGAAGCTGCAGGTCGACCGCGTCTTGGAGCGCGCAACTTAATCGCTAAATTAAATTTTAAATGTATAAAAATGTTTACTGAAACATTTTCAGCTATTCAAATGGATCGTCTCCACGTGGTTTACGATAAACCTCTATATATCGGTTTTACGGTTTTAGAGCTTTCAAAATTATTAATGTATGAATTTTATTATGATTTCTTAAAACCGAAGTATGGTGAATGTATTCGATTATGTTACATGGACACCGATAGCTTCACCGTACTAATTAATTCGGATGACGTTTACAAGGATGTGAAAATAAATTTAGATAAATTTGACACATCGAATTACTGTCCTGATAACCAGTTTGACATCCCGTTGTGTAATAAAGCTGTTTTAGGTAAAATGAAAGATGAGAATTGTGGAAAAATAATGATAGAATTTATCGGTTTAAGATCAAAGGTATATGCTAATAGGGTCGCCGATGGGCGAGTTACAAAAAAATCCAAAGGTGTAAAGAAAGCCGTAGTTAAACGTGAAATTGCGTTTGAGAACTACCTTGATTGCCTAAATTCAAAATCAGTTTTATTAAAAAAACAATTATCTTTTAGAAGTTTTAGTCACAGAATTTTTACAATTATACAAAATAAATTGGTTCTTTCGCCAAATGACTCTAAGCGATTTATTTGTAATGATGGGATTAACACTTTAGCTTGGGGTCATCATGGTATTAACAATAGTGTTTAATTATAAGAAACTAAAAAGTAAGTTTTAAAATTGGCAGCCCAGCCTACTGAGTTAGACGCGTTTATACGTGTAAAAAATAACGTAAACAACAGCGCTCGTACTCGTCTATTCGCGTCTAAAATGACGTAAGCAACACATGCGTCAGAAAAAAAACTTATAAATGATAATCCTGACATTAGCATTTTTTAACTGGTGATTGTATTATTAAAACCAATATGTAAACATTTTTCATTGAAAAATTAAATCATAATAAATGAGTTTCTTAAACCCAAAATTTTTTTTTGCTTCCATTTTTCTTTCCAGCTATCACGATATTACTTAAGTTTTTAATATTAAACTGAAAGGTTTCGGTGGTTCAGTGGTTTATTATCTATAAAGTATTTATATTTAAACTTACCGTCGTCGGTTCAATTCGCGTAAATTTCATTAAATAAGTAAGTATTATATATTTCATTAATTTCATCAATACCACTGGGCCATCGAAACCTTTTCCTTCTTTTACTTAAATAATAACAATGGGTTGGGGAACCATCAATCGATCGATCCTTTCGATCCTCATGGATCAATTCCGCTTCAGAATTCTCATTTCTCACGGATAAATTCCGCTTCAGAATTCTCATTCCTCACGGATAAATTCCGCTTCAGAATTCTCACTTAGCAAAAAAGAATTGCGTAATATTGCGCAATTCATCGTCGTCGATCGATCCTCCTCGAGGAGGATCGAAACGTCGGTCGGCCGGACAGCGACCTATCTCTCTCTCTCCTTAACGATCCCCCGTTTGGCGCCACCCCGTCGGCCGATCCTCCGATCCTCTGAGGAGGACCACTTCCAGAAGTTCCGTCGCCCACCGCCAGGCGGCGCCACCGTCAACCGGGACTTGAGGAAGGTTCCTCTGTGGGGATTCTCGGAGGACCGTCACTTCAGAAGTTCGGCCGACCGTCACTAGGTGGCGTCACCGTCGACCGATCCTCTGAGGACTACTTTCAGAAGTTCGACCGCCCGCCGCTAGGTGGCGCCACCATCGACCGATCCTCTGAGGACGAACTTTAGTAGTTCCACTGCCCGCCGCATGCTTAGTTCCACTACTCACCGCTAGGTGGCGCCACCGTCGCCCGATCCTCCGATCCTCCCGGAGGACTTCCGCTCCGGAATCGGCATTATCTATCTACTCAGAATCTCCGTGACGACTGATTGTCTGCTTCAGACCTGAAGAAGCCATTTTTAATATTATTTTATATTATATAAAACATATATACAGTAAATTTACTTATTTTGTCAATTAAAGTCTGTTTGTTAGTCTATACTTTCTATTGGAGTTTTGTTCAAGTAAAAACTGCTTGATTAATACATAATAAATATATAAAAATTACAAAATATATGTTAATTCATATGTATTTACTACGATTAATTACGAGTATGTTTCGTTGAAACAATCTTCGCATATAAAATAATATTTATTTTTAAATATTTTGACTAACAAATGTCATTATAATATCTAACTAATTTGTATAAGTAATCATTTTAGTATTTTTCTTTACAATTGCAATAATAATATCATTGTTACCCTTACCCTACCTGTGCCTTACCCTGCCTGTACCTGTGCCTGTTTTTAGAATTTTTTTAGTCATAAATTTGCCTCAAAAAAAATTGCCTGCTCTTGTTCGGTCGAAGGACCTTACAAAACAGGTCAATTCCAATCCTTTATATTTATAAACTTTTTATTATATGTACCAAGAATTGTTATTTTTTTATATAAATCCCAAATATATCTCTAACTACCCCCGACAGCCCACTTTTGTGTCGAATGCTAAGAAGGTGATGGTTATACTTATGAGTATTGTACTCAGTTCATTATTATTTGTATTCATAAAATATAAACACAGGTTCCCACCTTCTTGCAATTAGTTAAAAATATATAAATTAGGCAGAGATAAATGGTCTTACTCAGTAATGCTCAGAACTTTATCTGCAAAAGACATTCGAATAATATTCATAAAACTAGTTATTCAGTGCTTTTTAATTTTTAAACATGGAAAATATTGAAAATGTTCAACGCAGGATTTTCGAAGAGGATCAACTTAATGTCGATGAACTTAATGTCGAATGAAGATTTTGATGAAACTGATGAATCGGATTCTGATGATCATATAGAAAGTCGATCGCTGGATTCAGACACCGATCATGATTTGAGTGATGAAGAGCAATATAGCGAATCTGAAATCGAAGATAACTTTTTTTTTGATAAATTCGGTATTTTAATAATGGTCATCCACATTATCTAAATGCAAATTTTAATATATAGGAAAAGACGGCACACAATGGAGAAAAAAAGCATCCAAAATTTCGGGAACACGTTCAGACAATTTCGAGAAACAGCCTGGGGTAAAAGGAGAAGAAGTAACCAAGGCAAAAAGTGTTGTGGAGACATGGAATTTATTTTTCATAGAAATTGTTATTAACCTAGTAGACTGTAGAGAATAAGAGATAGAGAAGTAGTAGAAACTAGTAGAATAAGCATATAGTAAAAGTTAAAGAAAGGTTTGAGAGAGAAAGAAATTGTCGACCTACTAATGCAGCAGAAATGAAGGCATTTATTTTTAGGCTTACTTTATTTAGCGGGAGTATTTAGAGGTGGATATCAGACAATTTAAACAAAATAACATTTCTTTTGTAGGTAAAATTCGAAAGAACAAGCGTGAACTTCCGGCAAGTTTTGTATCGGCAAAGAACAGAAATTGCTTTAGCAGTATGTTTGGCTATACAAGTGATGAGACACTTGTTTCGTATATTCCAAAAAAAGACAAATCTGTTCTTCTGCTATCTAGTCTACACGTAGGATCAAATGAAATTTGTGATAAAGAACAAGCGAAACCAGAAATAATTTCATTCTATAATAAAACCAAATCTGGCGTAGATCAACGAGGATTCAGGAATTATATTTCTGTGCAACAACAATAATGAATGCATATCAACAAAAGACTACCTACAAACATTATCAAAAGGTCTTTTAGAAGAACAATTAAAAATTAGGGCACAAGATTGTTTCAAGGAAGCAGACTCGTAATTAATCGGGGGTAAATACACAAGAGCTTGACTTTTAATTGGATAATTTTATTTTGACACGAACGTTTTGTTGTCATGGAAAAATTCAAAATCAAAATCATGACAAAATCGCGACAGCTTTAGCTGGAACAAAATTAAAAATGGCTTCTTAGGTCTGAAGCAGACAATCAGTCGTCACGGAGATTCTGGTTTCTCGGGTTCTCCCAGAACGGCTATCGCACGCCCGTTACCCTGCACCGGCGTCGCGTAACCTGTCGATTTCACATTTCTTTCAATTACTTTACTCGCGTTAAAAAATCGGAAAAATTTTATTTTGAAAAACTATTATCGAAATTCGACATACAGATTTATTACGCACAGTTCAGTGCAAAATGCATTGTAATCCGTCCAGCCGTTTTCGAAATAACAGCATTCTCTTAAACCTCGAAAATCCGCGAAACTATGCAGAATATGAAAAAAATAAAATGTGCCCCATATGCACAACATATTAAGCTATCAACTGTTGAAATATCAAATTTTTTCGTGATATAGTTTTCGAGAAAAAAATTCATAAAGTGACGGTATGTACGGAAATCTCGAAAATCGGGTGTTTTTTATGTTTAACTCGCTATAAAAAAATAACTGAGGGGCCAAAAATTTTCAAATTTACGGTAGTATAGCACAAATGTCCAATAATTATAACAATGTTTACTACAAATTTTTTTGTTCATCCGTTCTAAAGACGTCGACCTCTAAATTGATGGGAAGGTGTTTTATGCATGTGTCAATTGGATACACGCGCGCCTAACGGGGGGTTAATAGTTTTTCTCAATAGTTTGCAGTTTTTACTTTATAATAATTTTTTCCTTTCAAATAACTTTACAATTTTAGTGTTATTATTAAGTTAGTTGATTATTTAGTGTTTAACTGGGTCTAGTTTTTAAATTTGAAATAGTGAGTATAAAAATTATGGTTAAAACAAAAAAAGCACAATCAAGGGTGGTGTAAAAAGAACGACAGTTATCGAGAAATAAAACAGGACACAAGTATGTACGAAATGATCTCGCTACTTTAATTATTGCTTCCTTACTTAATTTGACTCAATTTTAAATTATTAATTATCAAATAAAACGTGAAGCTTTTCAACATTTTATGTGTATAAATATTTAATTCTTTTTATGTATTCGTATTATTACGTTCTAAAATTCAAATTAAGTCTGTGTTATTAAGTGTTAGTAACTGTTGATATTTATAAGATTTATGAGTTGCATAATTTGGATTAGTTTAAAATTATTTATTTTATAACATTTGTTATATAGTATTTTATTAATTAATTTTTTTTACAGCAGCACACCTCTGGTAATCCTAAATTTTCTTTTTCAGTTCCTTTTAAAAAAGTTCCCTAACTTATTGAAATTATTTCTTTCGTTTTTGCGCAGGTGTAATTTTTTGCTCTCTGATTCATATAAAAGTGTTGTCAAAGGTCTTCTCAGTCTCTTTTCAAACCAGATTTAAAATACTAAACCCGCGTGATATTGGAATTTTTGGGTTGGATCGCCATTTTGGGTCGTTTTGAAAAATTTCCTAAAACCATATTATTGGGATTCATCACGTGTGAAATATTGTTAGAAAAGTGATTTTCATTTCTTATATTTTTCGATGTATCCGGATGTAAAAGTATTTTTATTCTACCACATTTACTTCTGGTTTAAAACCTCGAACAGCAGAGGTAAGTTCTTCATCATTTCTTTAATTCATACATCTTTCAACTATTCACACACCTTTCATCTATTCATTCAACACATCCTAAATCTACTTAGTTAAAAAAAAAGAAAAAAAAATTATATATATTGCATTAAAAAAAAATCCTACAAGCAAAAAAAAAGAAGAAGCAACTATCCTAAATCTAATTTTCTTTTGATCTCTAATTATCTATCCAGGTTTTATTGTGGGGAGCAATTTTGCCACAATTATTTTTTTTTGGAACAACTCCAACTTGTTTTTGGAAAATATTCCTGGTACATTTTCCGCCAAGGGGTCTCTATTTTCCGAAACCTATTGGGATAATACCAAAGTTAGTCATAACAACCTCATCGGGAAGAATCTACACCATATTTACCTTTCCTAACCTGTACCAGAGGAGCTGCTGCTGGAAATTTAACATCGGATCAAGATCAGAAGACTTACGATCCTAAAGGTCAGATAATTTCTACATCTCATATAATCGGAGAACCGTTTACTCAACTTAGAGGTTCTCATTTAAATCTTTCTTTGAATATATATTTCGAGTTTAATTAGTTCAATTTTATTTTGTTTAACGTGTAACACTTTATTCAATTTAGTCATTTTTTTATTTATTACTTTTTTTTTCCCTTTTTTAAATTTGTTGGCGAGGATAGTTTTATTTGTTTTCGGTATATTATTTTGAATATTATTTTGGCTTTACGTTGAGGTCATTGTCATCATAATTTCTATCGGTCATTCTTTTATTTTATTTCAATTTTTTGGTACTGTTTAGTTTGTCTCGCTAACATTTAGATTTTGTTCTTTTTGCATACATTCATTTTTTTTGTTGTTTTTTTAACCTAAAAGAAAAGGAGGTTAAGAGTTTAAGTTTGTTTACATTTAAATATTTATTATTTTATTTTATTTTACCTTTAGTTTGTTGTTTTGATTACGTTTATTTTTTTTAAATAAAATTATTGTAACTCATAAATCCTGTGTGTAACTTTCTGTTGTTTTGTGTTATTTGTTTGCATCATCTTACCAACATCACACGTCACAGTTCGTGAACCACGTGAGGTGAACTGTGTGGCGCCTAAGAAATCACCCCTCCCTTCTACACTGGGCTGGACGAGGACTCACGTGTGTCTCTTAGATGTAAACAACGTTATTCTTTTTTTGTTTTGTCTAATTAGTCAATTTAGGCGTCATACTATCTGCAGATACTGTTTCACATAATGTAGCTACAGATGCGTTAGATGAGATTGCTATTGATTTAAGGAATGTAAACATTTACCAACATTTTAGTAAAATAGTTCAGCAAGGCTTTTATTGTATAAAATTTTATAATTTAAAAAAAAATTTTATAATGTTAAAAAAGCAATAATCGTAACGTTTTTTAAAAAAGACCTGTTTTTAAAAGTTTTCAGATTCTGAAAACGTATTTAATTCAATCTTTACAGTTAAAAATCTACAATATTATTTGAAAAGTTAATCTAGATTACATTTTTTTATGATGAAATATTCAATATTACAATTATTTTTACAGAACGGAAGAACCACAAGTACATCCAGAACATGTACAACACTTTACTGGAAAAAGATTAATTGATATTGTTTGATTTTCGAAACATATAAAAGAAATTAAACATGTACCCACTTTTAATTGCACAATAGATTTATGCGACATTGTGGCTGAACGCCAGATTGGTTATGAATGTATTTTCACAACCAAATGCCAAATGTGTGGAATGAAATCTAAAGTAGAAACAAATGACAATAATGATGAAATAAACGTGAATACTTCAGCAGTAATCGGTAAGATATTATTTTGGTACACAATAAAAGTAAATTACGACCAAAACTTCAGCAAACATATATAATTTATTATTTCACATATTCTAACAGGAATAGTGTCGATTGGTGCAGGATATACCCAGCTGAAAGATTTTTGTTCAATAATGAATATTTCGCATATGACGCAGAGTCGATACAACACTATTTATGCTAACCTATTAGAGATAGTAGAAGAGCTTGAAAACCATTAAAAAACGCCGGAGACGAAGAAGTTGCTATTGCAAAAGAAAGGGGTGATGTAGATGAAAATGGTATTGCTCTTGTTAGTGTTGTAGTCGATGGTGCCTGGTCAAAGCGTTCATACAGAACCAATTATAAGGCATCATCAGGCGTAGGTGTCATCATCGGAGAAGAGACCAAAACAATTCTACATATAGGAATACGCAATAAATACTGCAGGATTTGCTTACATCCCGCTACTAATCAAAATACACATAAATGTAGTAGTGTCACAAAAAACTTAAATGCTGTGAAACCTTATGGACCACATTTAGTAGAAAAAGTGGAATGTATCAATCATTTATTACGGAATTTTAGCAACAAATTAGTTGAACTATCGAAAAAAGTACGTAGCACAAGCGGGAAATTCGTTCCTCTTCTACTCAGAAGAAAATTATCCAATAGTATTTTAAGATTTCGTGTTGCTATAAAAAAATCTGCTGAATGTAGAAATGCAGAAAATACACCATATGAACAAAACCTTTTATTAGTTCAAAAAGATGTATCAAACATCCAATCACATATTTTTGGAGACCACCAAAGTTTGCAGACGTAAAGGATTGCGGTTTAGAGGGAGATAAACAATTGCTTGCACGAATTATATCCAATTCTTCATCCTGTTTGTTAAACAAAAATAATAATAGCGCCGAAGAGTTTAATAGCTTAGTAAATAAATTCATCGGTGGTAAACGAGTATATAATTATAGATTTGTATTTTCATTTATTAATAGATCGGTTTGCAGATCAATGTCTCTTTAGGCGGATCGTACAAGTTAAGATGCCACATTGCGGCAATTGTGTTCAATTGTCGTGAACATTATATAAAGAAAATTGCAGAAAATATGGGGAAAAAATTAGGACACTACACTGAAAAAAGCTGTGAAGATAAATATAATATGTTAATAAAACGGCAAAAGACGCAACAAGGGAAAAAAGTAAAAGGGTTAAACCAATTACGCAACAACCTGATAGTATTACGGAGATGTGGAATTACCATCTCAAGAAGAAGTTATTAGAAGAAGCGAGGTGATATGAATTTATTACACGGGGACAACACACGAATCCTTGTTGGAAACAGGAAAGGTTGTACAGATTAACAGCTTCGAATTTTGGAGCAGTGTGTAAAAGAAGACCATCAAAACCACCTAATAATCTTTTGAAGAATTTATTGGCAAATAGTTTCAGAGGAAACAAAGCCACCGAATATGGTGCCAATATGAAAAAATTGCAATTGAAGCGTTTCAAAATATTTCTGGCCTACGTGTAGATCCATCTGGATTATATGTAGGTCAAGGAGAGTTTTATTGTTTAGGTGTCAGTCCGGATGGAATAATCCATAGTAATAATTCCATCGTGAAAGTTAAAAAAAAATTTTAAAAAATCATTATTATTTTTATCAAATACATGGCCAACTGCAATTAACAAAAATGAGCAAACGTTATTTTGTTGTCTGGAGTCCGATAGGACCTCCACACATAGAAGAAATCATGAAAGACGATACATTTTGGGAAACACATATGAAAAACCAATTAAAATAATTTTTTAGAGATCATATGTTAAAGGAAATAATTAAACAACCATTATAAAATTATTATTATAGTTTTTTTTGTTTTCTTTAAATACATATACCAAAATATTTATAATATTTTTCATCAATAGCATTTTGTCTAAAATTATTTTTATGATTTTGAAAAAATTGTATGCTGGTTATTGTTTTAATTAGAGTAATATTGAATGAGTATTTAATTGCAGCAATTATATGATATGGTTGACAGGAATAATAAGTATTAGAAAAAATTATTCTTATCATTATCTTCTTCGTTTAATTAATTCATTACAATTACTTCATCCATCGTGAAAAAAGTATTTAAATTTTTAATACAGGATTGAAATTTTAAAATGTTTGAAATTCAGATGCATTAGATTACTTTTATGACTAGAGCTAAAAAAATTGTGTAAACAACTTGATCTCGCCTAATAGAAGAGTAGAGGCGTTGGCATATCGATATATGCTATCCTTTTTTGAACTTTCGTTTCTTTTACAACGATTTTATTCCCACGAAACGGTCGAACAGCCTTAAAACATGATGCTGTTCCTACAGTTAATATAGCTAGTTGTACAAACACTCAACGCTCATCAAAAGCGGAAATCTGGAGAAAGAATAGAAAGGTTGATTCAAAGAACAAGAAAGTTAATGGTAATTTGCAAATATTTGTAACACTGAAATGCAAATAACGCAATCCGAACAACAAAAGTTTCAGTAAATACATTTTAAAATTGTAACTAGAAAATCATTATTTTTTTAATATTACTTAAAAATTGTTTTTTAATATTAACAAAGAGAATATATAGAATTTTATAGAGAAAACCAAAACGAGATTAAGACCCATAATAACCAACTTCAAAAACAAATGAATGAAGCTAAAAATGTTACAAAACAAAAATACGAATCTGCCTTGTCAAAAGTTTTCAGTGCAGGACAGATACAGAAACCTCTACATCCTAACAAAAATATAAAAATTCGATGGTCAGCGATGGTAAGGCATACAGATACTTAGAAACCAACATTATATTATTAATTATATTATTAATTATATTACATTATTATTATTACTTAATTATTTATATATATTAATTACCCATTACCCCCAATGTCCACGTTAAGAAGCTGGGTTAGCGATTTTAATATTAGTCATGGAATATTGAAAAATGTCACCTTAACGAAAAAATCCATAGATTTTAAAGAACAACTTGCCAAACCGTAATGATCCGGGGATTAATTTCAAGTTGGAAGCTGCCGATATATTATCAGTTTGATCAGCCTATGACTAAAGATATTTTAGAAGACATTATATCACAACTCTATAATGCAAATTTTATTGTCTTGGCAATTTCGAGTGATATGGGTGCAAGAAACATATCTTTGTGATCAAAATTAAATGTTGGAAATAAAAAGAATTGCTTTTTTTGTGCACCCATGTCATGTTGTTTTACAGATTTGTATATATGTAGATATCCTCCATTTAATAAAACTAGCCAGAAATCATCTTATAATAAATGCTGACTACTTTCAAGCCGTTCTAAATATCTCTGCATCCGAATTATCATTTGCTCATAAGTGAACACAACAGCATATTAATGTTAAAGGGTCAATGCGGCCAAAAGTAAGATTAGCTGTACAAGTTTTCTCTACCTCCGTAGCAAAAACCATTGAATATTGTGGACAATATGGATTAATGCACAAAAATCGAAAAGCAGCGGGACTTATTGAAACAAAGTTTGCGAAACCTTCAAAAGAGAAAGTCAGAGTTTGTTAAAAAAATGAGAGTTGGCACTCATAAAGAAACCATTCTGTCGGGAGGTTGGTATAAACCTGTATAACATGTGCGAATAAAGTCAGTTACTCATGAGACTTGGAGCATACAACATGGTGTCAGGTGGTGTCGGGTTATACGGAGACGAGTAACAAGATTAAATTGAAAAAAAATATACGTGGACTAAATTCTAAAAGTGATTAAATTCAAAAACGATTAAATTCTAAAAGTGATTAAATTAAAGAGTCGAAAATAAATAATGGCGAACGTTCAACAATTAACACAACAAATACAAGACCTGCAAAATTTGGTGAAAAACCTGCAGAAGCAAACAATAAAAGAGCCGTCAGTGGTAACAACGCACGTACCAGCGCCAGAGAAGTTTTCCTTTGTAAAAGAAGAGTGGCAATCATGGATTACTCATTACGAAAGGTACCGAATAGCAACTAATTTAAATCAAACCGATGAAAAAACTCAAATTAATTCTCTATGTTTACACATGGGTTCGGAAATAAAGAAATTTCTAGAAACTCAATTTAAAAAAGAGGTAAGTTTTAATACTTACAAAGAAATAAAAGAGTTGTTAAATGAAAAATTTATAAAGACGCATAATGTTATTTATGCGAGAGCTAAATTTAATTTGCGGAATCAAAAAGAAGGGGAAACGGCCGAAGACTATGTAAGGGCGCTAACTACTCTAGCAAAAAATTGCAATTACGGTGCATTAGAAGACGAGTTAATAAGAGACAAACTAGTCGTCGGAATAAGAGATCAGAAACTTTCTGAAAATTTACAATTGGATGAGCACTTGACTTTAGAAAAGGCAATAATGAAAATAATACAAACAGAACGAGTAAAATATGAAAATACCGAATTACGGGAAGAACGGTATCAAGTCGACCGACTACAAAGACCGGTCGAAGGGCGCCAATTGATCGATACAACATCTGGGCGACGCAAATATAAACAAAACGAGACGGTTCGAAAAAAGTGTTTTCGGTGCGGCGATAAAAACGGACACAAAAGGGAAGATTGTCCAGCAAATAAACAAACGTGTCATAAATGTAAAATGATGGGACATTTCGCGGCACAGTGTAAAACGAAAAAAGGTAGACAAATTAAAGAAGTAAAGAAAGAGCGTTCAAAGAAAAGTACAGACGATGAAGAAAGTTCAGATAGCGAATATGAAGTAAGACGAGATTTAAGGCGTGTTATTCGCGTCAATAGAATCGAAAGAAATAAGTCGTGGGAAGTAGAATTAAGAGTAAGTAATAAATCGGCTATTTTCAAGATAGATACAGGGGCGGACGAGACGATTTTAAGCCATAAAACATATATAAATAAATTCAGCGCAGAACATGAGTTAAAACCGACAAATGCAACACTGGTGGGACCTGGAAGTTCAAAAGACGGGACCCAGCTGAAAGTTTACGGTAAAGTTAAGTTACCAGTTTTGTGGAAAAATCAAACAAAATTAATTAAATGTTTCGTGGCCGATACAAACGAGAATTTATTGGGTAGACCAGCTTTAAGCAAATTAAAAATAGTTAAATGGAACGATCTTGAATTAAGAATTGGAAATATTAATAAGATAAATAAAGAAGATTACGATCAGAAATTGAAAAGCAAATATCAAGATGTATTTACGGGTATCGGAAAACTAAAAAATTTTAAATACTAAATACGATTGAAGGATGATGCAACTCCATTTGCAGTTACAGTATCCAGACGGATTCCAATGCTTCTTCGAAAAGAAGTTGAAAAACAGTTAAATAAAATGGTGAAAGATGACGTCATACAAAAGATAGAGGAACCAACAGAATGGTGTGCACCAATGGTGATAGCACAAAATAAAAATGGAAAATTAAGAATTTGTTTAGATTTTACCGAACTCAATAAATTTGTGAAAAGAGAAGTATTCCAATTACCGTTAGTGGATGAGACTTTGGCTAAACTTCAAGATTCAACTATTTTTACGAAATTGGATTTTTCTAGAGGCTTTTGGCAACTAGAATTGGACGAAGAATCTGAAAAACTGACAACTTTTCTAATACCGTTTGGCAGATTTAACTATAAAAGAATACCATTTGAAATATCATCTACACCTGAAATTTTTCAACGTACGATCAACAAAATTTTAGAAGAAGTAAATTCAGATAGAATTGTGGTGCATGCAGACGATATATTGATAATGTCTAAAAATATAAAAGAGCACGATGATCTGTTGGAAAAAGTAATAAAAGTTTTAATAAAGAATGTTCTCACATTGAACAAGGAAAAATGTGTATTTAGACAAGACGAAACAACATATTTGGGATATGTAGTTGGTAAAAAAAGAAATATGTCCAGATCCTAAGAGTATAGAAGCCATAATAGAATATCCAAAGCTACAAGAAATGACAGAAGATTCATAAATAACCTAACGGGAAAAACTAAAAATTTACGTGAATTAATGAAAATGGACAGGGAGTTTAGGTGGAGTGACGACCATAATAAAGAATTCGGGATCTTAAAATTCGCGAACACGCCAGTTTTAACAAAATTTGATACGCGAAAACCAACACGAATAACGACAGATGCGTCATCGTACGGAGTGGGTGCCGTGTTAGAGCAAGAATACGAAAAAGACATTTGGAAACCGGTATATTTCTGTTCGACCACGTTAAATGACACTCAAAGATGTTACGCACAGATCGAAAAAGAAGCATTCGCGATAACATGGGCGTGCGAGAGGCTAGAACAATTTTTGTTGGGAAAAAAATTTCAAATTGTTACCGATCATAAACCTGCTTACCGCGATACTTAAAACTAAAGAACTAAATAAATTATCAAATAGACTACAACGCTTTCGAATGCGGTTATCAAAATTTAATTATGACTGTATTGACCCCATTTGGGTTTCCAGGTTGTTGATATTAAAACACTTGTTACTATCATATATATATTAGTTTATTCTAATTGTTGTTACATGTTAATGGTTTTACTAATACTATCTGGCTACGAATGCTCTCGCTTAGAATTATTGGTTGCTTATGTATTTCATTTGCGCCAATAATTCTATTGCTCAGCGTTATTGTAGCGTCGCGCCGATTTCCACTGTGCAACTTAACACTTCCGCTGGCTAGGTGCATTGGACTTTATTTAACCTTTGTTATTTAATAAAAACTGTTTAATTTACAATTTATGTAACAATAATAATTTACGTAATTTGAATATAACATATGTCCATCACACCTCCCATGGGGAAAGAAAAAAAATGTGTACATAGTGCAATTTTTTTTTTTTTTACCCTTGATACAATTTTACTCTATCTTTATGAACTTCTACAAACTTACGATCTACTTTAATAACTATATTTGGATTCTTAACATCTACCACTTTATATGGTCCCTTAAATATAGAGTCCATTTTACTACCACTTTCATTTTTTAATAATATCTTATCTCCTATTACATAATTTTCTATTTTACATCTTTCATCATATTTCCTTTTACGTTTAATTTTTGATTCCAGCAAGTTATTTTTTGCGTCATTCCACGCCGTTTGAAGTCTAAACTTAAGTTCTTTGGGATAATCATCAAAATTATACAAAGGATCAATGGTACTTGTTAAATTTGATGGTAGATGGCACGGTTTCCCATAAACTAATTCATGCGGGGTATATTTTGTTTCACTATGGACAGTGTTGTTATAGGAAAAACACCAATATGGAACCCAAGAGCTCCATGCATTTGGAAATTTGGAAGTATAAATACGTAAAAATGTACCTAATGATTTATGAGAATTTTCTAAAGCTCCGAGGGTTTGGTGATGATAAGCTGTAGATTTTAAAGTTTTTATTCTTAATAATTTACAAGTTTCCTGAAAAATGGAAGCTAAAAACTCTGTCCCTTGATCTGTAACTACTTCATGTGGTATACCGTATCGCAATATAAAATTGTTTACAAATACTCTAGCAACCGTGTCTGCTTCTTTATTTGGAATCGGATATGCTTCAACAAATTTCGTTAATTCACATTGTAATGTAAAAATGTAGCGGTTGTTTTCAAGATCGTTATCAATTGGGCCCACTAGATCTAAGAAAACTTTTTGCATTGCTGTACTAGCAGTGGTGGTAATTGTCAATGGTTCTTTGTGCACTTTTGAATGTTTGAATCTCTGACAATCATCACACCTTCCTATGAAATCCTCTACACTTTTTCGCATTCCTGCCCAAAAATAATATTTTTTTATATTATTATATGTTCTTTTTACACCAGCATGACCGCCAGTTGGTAATAAATGAAAATCATTTAGTACTAGTTGTTGAACTTCTCTATCAATTATATGTTGATTTTTACTGATAACAGTTATTTTTAATTTACTCTTTTTTATTTCATTCTTAAACTTCGACAAATCATTTAATAACGTTGCGCAATTATTAGATTTTATTATTATTAGTTCCGGAATATTATATTCTTTACATATTATAATTAGGTCTCTCAACGACATATCCAATATTGACGTTGATCGAGTTGCCTGTTTTATATAAATTATATTTTTAGTTTTATCATATATGACATTATTTAAAACATACATATTTTTGTCGAGTTTTTTAACATCTTTTGTTGATATTAACTTGAGTTCTACTATGTCTTTATCCACAGAAGGTTTCAATAATTCCACAACACCAGGGTGATCAAGCCTGTTGTCAATATGGACTTTATTAAAATCAGCTGCAGATCGATTGTGTATTTTAAGTTGTTGAGCTCGAGTTACTGCGAATACTTTTGAACTTACGTTATCATTTAGCTCTTTCAATTCACTTGATTCAATGCTAATTCTAGACAATGCATCAGCTGTTACGTTAGTTTTGCCAGTTACATAACTTATTACAAAATCATATTCTTCTAGAGTTAACCTAAATTTAGTTAATCTGCTTGAAGGATTTTTCATACCAAATAAATATAATAACGGTTTATGGTCTGTGAGAATTTGAAACTTTCTACCAAATAAGTACGGTCTAAACTTTTTAACTGCCCAACAGATACCTAACAACTCTTTCTCAATCGTACAATAATATCTTTCTGCCCTATTCAATGTACGACTCGCGTACGCTACAGGTTTATCATTTTTGTTAGAAAGCACTGCACCTAAAGCAAATCCCGACGCGTCTGTTCTTAAAATGAATTGATTTTTGTCTGAAAAATCAGGATACTGCAGGATTGGAGGTTTCACTAAAACTCGTTTTAACGTTTCAAATGATTTTTGACATTGTTCACTCCATATAAATTTAACTCCTTTTTTTGATAATTGATTTAGTGGTGTTGCTATATCTGCAAAATTTTTGATAAATTTACGGTAATAGTTTGCAAACGCAACAAATCTTTTAGTTTCATTAGCATCTTTGGGTGTGGGATAATTTAACATAATATTGACTTTTTCTGGATCGGGAAGAATTCCTTCAGATGATATATTATGACCCAAGTACAAAATTTGTTTCTTTAAAAATTCGCATTTGTTAGGATTTAGTTTTAAATTTACTTTCCTTAATCTATTCATAACTTTAACTAAATTTTTATTGTGTTGATTTAAGCTACTACCAAAAACAATTAAGTCATCTAAATAAACGAAACAACTTTCATAATTTAATCCTGACATTGCTAACGTCATTGCTCTAGAAAAAGCATTTGGGCTTATTTTTAATCCCATAGGTAACCTTGTTAATTGGTATTGTCCATTATCTGTAGTAAAAGCAGTGTACGGTCGTGATTTTGGATCTAGTTCGACCTGATAGTAACCCTGTGACAAATCTAAGTGAGAAAAGTATATCGCTCCTGACAATGAATCTAAGATTTCATCTATACATGGTAACGGAAACTTATCATCCCTAATCTGTCTGTTTAAAAGTCTATAATCAATTACTATACGCCACTTTTTATTTCCATTTTAATCCGGTTTTTTCGGCACAATTAATAATGGTGCTGACCATTCAGAAGATGTTTCTTCGATGATACCAGATTTAAGCATCTTGTGTACTTGTTTATGAATTTCGTCTTTTTGTGACACAGGTAACCTGTATGGCTTTACATATACAGGCATTGCATCATCTTTCAAATGTATTTTTTGTGAAACATTATTAATTACTGTAAGTGGATCATTTTCCAAGTGGAAAACGTCATGAAATTTTGCACAAATTTTGTCAATAGACAATTTTTCTTCTTTATTAAGACCTGTTTTATTTAAAGTCTTTAGTAATTTATCAATTCTATCTACTGAAAACTCAGTTTCAACAAAAGCACACACATTATAATTTGATAATTTATCTATTTTTGGCGAAAAATTTTTTATATTTATTTCTCTGTCATTGATGTTTAAAATTTTAACTGGTAACAAATTTTTTATGGATTTTGTAACAATAGCTGCAGAAAATACTCCTTCTGCAATTTCTTCAGGTAAAACAATGTAATCTGAATCACTATTTACTTTAAAGTAACATATTGCTTCGCATCTTGCGGGAATTGATGTAAAATTATTACAATTTGACTCTAATGGCAATAAATGTTTTTTCCCGTTATACCAAAAAGAAAAATTAAAATTTTCATAATCTATGATTGATGAGTATTTAGTAAAAAAATCAGAACCCAAAATACCATTAAAATTTTGCGAAAAATCATTTAAAACAAAGAATTCGTGTTGAATTTTTGAATTACCTATTAAAAAGAAAATATCTGCTGATCCTAGCGATGAAGTGGAACCCGATATTCCTTTTAATTCTATGCGTTTCCTTTTGTCATTATTGTAATCTGAATCCGACATACAAGACGTAAAGATAACGCTAATTGAGGCTCCGGTATCAACTAATAATTTCAATTTATTATTTTTGAAATTAACTGTTATAAAATTTGCACCGTTTAATTCTAAAATTTTAGCATCAATAGAACAATCTCCTTTAGGAACGAAAAAATTGATTTTCGTCCTCTTTTACTTCTGAACTTATATTATTTAATTCTTGTGCAGTATAAACACTTCTATTATTATTCGAATAATTGAATTGTCCGCGACCTCGTTGTGTTCCTCGAAAATTATTAAAATTACTGCCACGATTTCTGAAACTATTTTGTCCTCTAAAACTATTCTGTCCTCTGAAATTACTTCTACCTCTGAAATTATTAAACCTATTGAATTGATTTTGATGTGAACTGTTATAATTGTTATTATTTTGGGAAGTTCTAAAATTGGATGGTGCATTACGCATATTGGGTCTACGAAAATTAGTTTTCCTTTGAAAATGACATACTTGCGCAGATGAAGAACCTTTTTTAGAGTTTTCCTCATCTTTCGCACCAGCAATCGCGTCTTTTAAAGCAGAATAATTCCTAGCCTTAACTATTGTTCGTAAATCATGATTTCGTAATCCGTTGGCAAATACATTAATAGCCACTTTTTCATTTTCTACACGTAAAAATTTTGCAGCGTCATTGTTCCCGTTTGATTGACTAATAGTCAGATTAGTCGCTAAATTTTCTACTAACCTACCAAACTCATCTATCGATTTATTTTCTTATTTTGAGGTGTTTAATTCTAAAGATAAGGCGGGAGCTGATAATTTTGTTAATAAATGTTGTTTCATATCACGAATTAAGTCACCATTACTGTCATAGGTGGTATTTAATCTTAATTTCGCGCTTTGTGAAAGTTTTGCTTTTAAAATAAATGTTGTTAATAACTTTTTACCATCATCATTTAACAAGTCATCATATAATTCGATGGAATCAATTAATTGTTTTGTGGTTTCTTCCGAATTGTCCATTGTTGGTAACAAATTGGAAGCGGTTTTCAAATCAAATTTTTCAGCCATTTTGGTACTGAACTTTGTTACCTTTATTTTTTCAATATTAGTTTTTCTTTCTACTAAGCAACTTCTTATTTCCTGAACTAATTTTTCTATTTCTACAACATATGTCCTAGCTCGCTTAATTACATCAATACTATTTTGTTCTTTATTAAATTCTAACCTAACAATCGAAAACTCATTTTCAGTTTTATCTAACTTTAAACATTTCTTATTAGTTATATCTAAATTTAATCTACGTTCTTGATTATCTTTTGTTAAATTCCTACTAAAAACTCTAACCTCTTCATAAAGTTCTTTAATTCTATCAAAATTACTCATTTACTAAATGTTAAATACATACATCTAAATTTTCATTGTTCCAAGTAATCCATTTACTGACACTTTTCACGTTCTTTTTTTTTTTCACTTCACTTACACTGTTTCATCCATGAGGGATTCCCTACTTTTCTTCATCTCACGATGGACGGACTTGACAATCTTCTTTTCCATTCTTTTACGATATAGACGACATCCAACGAAAATTAGTAGCATTACAATCACTATGGATATAGCAAAAGCTGTCATCCCCAATATCTCTCCAACTGAATGATTTCCACTGGTTGATGGATTATTTGTTTGGCCTCCACTATTGCCTGATTGTACTATTAGGATTTCTTCTTGTTTGGATTGATTTTTACCCATTTTTGTTCTTCTTAATTTTTCTTCTTTGTTATTTTAATAATTTTATTTTTCAAGACTGATCCTGGCAGGATCGCCATGTATTGACCCCATTTGGGTTTCCAGGTTGTTGATATTAAAACACTTGTTACTATCATATATATATTAGTTTATTCTAATTGTTGTTACATGTTAATGGTTTTACTAATACTATCTGGCTACGAATGCTCTCGCTTAGAATTATTGGTTGCTTATGTATTTCATTTGCGCCAATAATTCTATTGCTCAGCGTTATTGTAGCGTCGCGCCGATTTCCACTGTGCAACTTAACACTTCCGCTGGCTAGGTGCATTGGACTTTATTTAACCTTTGTTATTTAATAAAAACTGTTTAATTTACAATTTATGTAACAATAATAATTTACGTAATTTGAATATAACATATGTCCATCACAATGACATAATATATGTGCCGGGAAAAGAACTAGTAGTGGCGGATGCGCTATCGCGAGCGTCAATTAGAGCGGACTTATCAGAAGTAAATACAATATTATAAGATACGGACATTTACATAAATGTGATTATAAAAGAAGTGGGGCAAGAGATAATTACGGAAGAAATCGTTAAGAAAAAACAAGACTCGGACACTGGAATCGAACACGTGAAGAGGTATGTAAGAAACGGATGGCCGAGGAAGAAAGAAATAAACGACTTAGCCAGAGAATACACAGAATACGCAAATAATCTTAGAATAGTTGATGGTGTACTAACTAAAAACCGGATTTATAGAAAATATGCTTATGCTCAAAATTAAAGGCATTACAAATATATTTAAATATCTTTACAAATCAGTTAAAAATAAGTGAAATAAAACCAGGTTAGTTATGCCTTTTTTGAATTTTCATGCCTATTATTTTTTCAATGCCTATTTAAAGCCTTTTTTCAACTTTTTGGCGTCTTTTCCCCAAAAATTGGTTGAATTATGAAAAAATATTTCGCTGCGCCTCTGTACATTTCCTCGTTGTGCCGTCTGACGTAAGATCCGCGTTTTTCATCGATCCGAATTTAAGCTTTGGAATTCCCCGTTGTGCCGTGTCGTCTTACACGGGATTCCCCGTATGTGGTTTGACTTGCATCGAGTCTTCAATTTATTTAGTTGTATTAAAGTTACTCGGGTGACAGTGTGAAGTTCTTGCGTAGTACAATGCCGAAACAAAAGCCAACCTTAGAAGAATGGAGATTAAAGATTACAAGGAATTGAAATATGAACGCAATCGTTTATTTTGCCAAGCCTGTTCAAAAATCGTAAGTATTGATGGAGTTAATCGAGTAAAAACAATTAATTATATTAATTATATTTTTAAATAATGATTAAATTATGTATAATACCAAAGATTTTTAAATATTTAAAACCGAAATTTAAATCTTTTTACGGTAAAAATTGGAAATTATAAAGAATAGCATGTTCCAAAATTCACTAGAAATAAAATTCACTATTGATTCAATGTAGTACTTCGATCACTAAAATTAATAGAACAATATATTGATTGTTTAATAATTATGGAAGATATTATAAAACACTGACGTTATTAAATTACTGTTAACAGATTAATTGTGACAAGATACTACATAATTCAGCATGTCAAAACATCATTGCATCAGGAAAAATTAAAACTGACTAAAAGTCAATCCAAAAAACAACAAACTATAGGTACAGCTATACAATCTGTTGCATCAACATCCGGCTACACTGAACAATCAAAATTCAATTTTGATCTTTGCAAAGCTTTGATAAAAGCAAACATACCAATCCATAAAGTGACAAATAAATATTTCAAAACTTTTTTACAAACATATTGTACAATGCATATTCCCGATGAAAGCCATCTCCGCAAAAATTATATTACTTCAGTCTACAAAGTAGTTATTCAAAAAATAAAAAATATTATTGGAAATAATTATATTTGGATAAGTGTAGACGAAACAACTGATGTATGTGGACGATACGTGGCAAATTTAATACTTGGAGTGTTAAGTGATGAAAACTCGTCAAAAAGTTTTCTAATAAGTACCAAAGAATTAAGTAAAACAAATAAAAATATGGTAACAAGATTTATTCACGACGAATTAACGCATTTTTTCTTACCGGAGCCGGTACCGAATGATAAAATTTTACTGATGTCAGACGCAGCGGCATACATGGTAAAAGCTGCGTCTAATATGAAGATTTTTTACCCTAATTTAATTCATTGTACTTGCTTAGCACACGGGCTTAATCGAGTAGCAGAAACTATAAGGTTACAGTTCCCATTAGTTAATAAATTAATAAAAAGCGGTAAACAAATATTTGTTGAAGCCCCTTTAAGGGTAGAATTATTTAGAGAGAGGTTACCAAATACCCCATTACAGCCACAACCAGTTCTAACAAGATGGGGAACATGGCTAGATGCCGGTATATACTACACAAACGCCTTAGATCATTTTAAACAATTAATAAATGAATTTCCGGCTACAAGTAGTAAAGCAATACAAGATTGCCTGCCGTCCTAAAAGAAGTTGAGCTACAAAATCATTTGGCATTTATAAAAAGCAATTACAGTTATATAAGTGAATCTATAAAATCACTTGAAAAACAGGATTTACCTTTAATGACTGCAGTAGAAATGATTAAAAAGTTTCAAGACAGCACGTATAGCGTACCAGGACAAATTGGTCAAATAATTACGAATAAATTTAATGACGTTCTGTGTAAAAATGAAGGATTTGCCACATTACAAAAAATTGCATCAATTTTAAGTGGTGAAATTGTTACTGGATTTATTATGGATTCCGCATTAATTACAAAGTTCAAGTATGCACCAATTACAAGAATATGTTAAGTGAGAGACACAACTTCACAATGGAACATTTAGAACAGCATTTAATAATTAGTTGTTTTCGTGATTAGTGGTTTAATAATTATATATGAATGTTTAGTTTAACGATGTATTTTTTAATGAAAACGTTATTAAAATACATTATTAATTAGGTATAGCAATTTTTTCGATTTCTAATTTTTATGCCTTTTTAATGCTTTTGTTGCCAAAATTTCATGCCTTTTTAAGTGCCTTTTTCCGTCTTTTTTGTGATTTTTAATCCAGTCTTTAGTACTAACATATGGTGATCGAATAGTTATTCCCAGAGAGTGTAGAAAATATTGCCTCAAAGCTATTCACGAGGGGCATTTTGGAATAATCAAATGCTTAGCGAGAGCAAGACCTGTGAAATTTGTTTAAAAAATAAGATACCTTCAACGGAACCAATGATTCAATGTTGGGAATGGATATAGCTATCTACAACAATGCAAATTATTTAGTTGTGCAGGATTATTATTCTAAATACCCTGAGATTGGAAAATTGGAGAACATGCGTAGCGAAACTATCATAGAGCAGTGAAAAGATATCATATCTCACCATGGAATTCCAAAAGAAATAAGATCAGACAATGGTAAACAATTTGTCAGCGATGAATTTAAGCAATTTGCTAAAGATTATGGGTTCAAAAGTACAACCAGTAGCCCAGAATAGCAGCAAGCAAACGGGCAGGCGGAGAGTGCTGTAAAAATCATTAAAAAGGTTTTTCGCAAGAATAAAGATTATCACATTGCACTATTAATCTATAGAAATACCCCTTTAAAATGCGGGTTTTCTTCAGCCTAATTGCTTTTTGGCAGAAGATTAAGGGATAAAATTCCAATACTTAAATCAAAATTAGACCCTAGAACAGCAAACCATAATAGATTGAGAAAAGAATTTGAAACCGAAAGAAAAAAACAGAAAAAACAATATAACCGAAGACATAGAGTGAGAACAAACGAACACTTGGAAATTGGTGAAAGAGTATGGATAGTGAACATGCAAAGAGAGGGAATAGTGAAAGAGATGACAACGGAACCGAGATCATATATAGTAGAAACGGAAAAAGAGGATATTCGTAGGAACAGGAAACATTTACAACCACTTCCAACACAAGACAGGGACAAAGATGATGTAAATACAAAAGATACTAACGAAGAACAAGAACATGTGACAGACGAAGATACAGCAATCTCAGAGAGGAACAATGATGAAGAAAACGGCCCAAGGAGAAGCGAACGCAGAACAAGAGAACCCAGAAGATTAAAAGACTTTATTAGATTTTAAGTTTTGAAATGTACTTAGAAAGGGGGATGTTGGGAGGTTGGTATAAACCTGTATAACATGTGCGAATAAAGTCAGTTACTCACGAGACTCGGAGCATACAACACATTCCATTTCAAAAAGATATTGATATATATGTTTAATAAGATATAGATTATGATATGAAAAACACAAAATCTAGTATATATTAACTGCTAGATTAAACGACAGCTTGATAGTGTGATTCTTTATGTCATGGGATACAATTAACACTTTCAGAATTTCTTTCTGTTAATAGTAAATAATAGCAAATATAAGGATCTTATTTCCGTTTATAAGAACAATACCAAGTTTTGGAGGTCGGGTTTTCGGTTTATTTGGCGGCAACATGTTAGAAGGAGAATTTGTGAGCATAACCCGTAATATAAATGATATAAGTTGTATACCCTGATATAAATGTTAAGGGATAATATTAACATATTAAAAATGTCTTACTGTTAATAGTGAATAGCAACAAATATTCAGTGTCTAAGGGTTTTATTTCGGTTTTCGAGAACAACACCAATTTTATATCTTGATATAAACATCCAGGAATAAATTTATCTCTACACATTTTTTGCTGTTAATAACAAATAATAGCAAAAATTTGGTGTCTGGGAGTTTGATTTCCTAATACGAAAACAAAACATTCATAGGTCCGTTTCCGGTTTGTCTGGCAACGATATACATACATAAAAATTGTTAAGCCACGCCCCTATATTGCATCATCAATCTTAGCCCTATATAAACCGGTCTTCGCATTCAGTCTGAGTCATAGATATACTATGGTAGTCCGAAGCGAGCCTTGAAGAAAGCAACATCACCTAGAGAGAAGTAAGAAGAATTTGTCCTGCCTGGAGCGAGAGCCAAGGAAGGGGAAAGGATTCGGATTCCACTAGGTGCCCTCGTCAAAGCGATATCTCGAGCGAGATAGTTTCTTTCGAAACTAAAAGCGCCCTTTTTAGGGTATCTTCCCGTAAGGGAACGAAAAAAAAAAAGAATTTCGACGCCTACTTTCTACTTGAAGGGCAGAAATGTCCTTCAAAAAAGAAAAAGGCTTATCGAGCTGTTGTCGAGCTTGGAACATGTTTCCAAGCGAGTCCCCCCGGTTATCCTTCATCCGAAGGAGAACTGGGATACAATTTCGGCGTAGATGGCGAGACTTAGGATCGCCTTTTCGAAAGCCAAGGCGGTTCCGCAAGGAATCAAAGTAGAGCTCCCCACCGCGGAAGCCTACCGCGCTTTGGTGAAAATGTTGGATGCTGGTAAACACCAGTATCACACATTCGCACTCCCCGACGAAAAGCCGTTAAAGGTGGTTTTTCGAGGCGTCCCTATTAGTATTGGGGAGGACAGCATAGCCCGAAACCGTGAAACGGTTACGCCAGGGCTCTGAAAGGAAGCCAATTCCGCTGGTGCTGTGCGTCTTGAAAAAGAGCGCAGACTCCAAGAGAATCTTTGACCTCAAAACTGTAAAGGGTTTAACCATTACAGTCGAGAGCGCCAAGAAAAAGACAGAGGTCGGTCAATGTCACCGTTGTCAGCGATTCGGCCACGCTCAACGTATGTGCAAAGGCGCACATCGTTGTGTCAAGTGTGCCGGTGAGCATTCGACCGCATCCTGTACCAAAGCAAAGGATGCGCCCGCCAAGTGCGTCCTTTGCGGTGGCCCTCACACCGCCAACTACAAAGGGTGCCCAAAACAACCTAAGGCGGCGGCAGAAACGAGGGCGCCGACGGCGATCCCCAAGGTCAAAGCGACCGTTCTCCCGAAAGCGCCTGTCCAGGCGAAGAAGGGTGATAAACCGGCTCCAGTAGTCGCAGCGAAACCCGTGCAGGCGGTTAGTAGTTCGGCGAAAAAAGCCAAAGGCAACGCTAAGGTTGCTTCCAACGCGAACGCCCCAGCTACTATCGTAGTTCGGAAAGAGGTCGCGGCGCCTAAAGCCAAACTCTGCCAGTCGGCGGAGCAGAAGCAAAAGGCGACCGACGACCCGCCGAAACTGTCGAGGTCGCAAAGGTGTCGCAACAGGAGGCTGCGCAAAAGCGGGTCTATCGCGGTGACCGAAACGCCGGCACATGTTGCGGAACAGGAGGTAGTTGAACCCCCAACTGACCCCCTACTCTGCATACAGAAGCTGGTTAGTCAGGTTCTCGCGTTGGACAAAACCGATAGGGACGCACGATTAATTTTGTGTGTTCAACTCGTGTCCGAGACGCTGAAACTCTTATGTTGACGCATCGACGACCGAGAGTACCTCATTCGCTCGAGATAGCTTATTGGAACGCCAACGGCCTCGTCAGTAAACAGAATGAGCTTCGCGAGTTCGCGGAAAGGTACGACCTTGACGCGATACTCGTTTGCGAAACTCATCTGCGAGCTGGCGATAAGCCGCGGCTGCCCAATTATCGCTTCTACAGAAACGATAGAGTTGGCGCGAGAGGCGGCGGGACAGCCATCTTCGTAAGGACCAGTTTGGATCATTACGAGGATCTGACTCCCCCTCTTCAACATCTCGAAGCTACCGCGATTGTGGTGCGAACACTATCGGGGCGCGTCCGCTTGGTCGCCGCTTACAATCCGCCGAACCGGCGGTTGTTGGAAGGCGATCTAACGGGTGTCTTGGATACGGACAAAGGCGTGGTTATCGCGATCTGAATGACGGGCATTCTCACGGATGCCCCCCGACCACACGTATTACCCGTCGAACGATAGGCAACGATCTGACATTTTGGACGTGGTTGTAATGAAAGATGTCAGACTAGTTCATCGAGTTACCACGCTCAACGAACTTAGTTCCGATCATCTCCCTGTGTTGCTACAGCTAGGAGACGTCCCGGACGTTCACGTCCCGGTTGTATGTTCCACTGTATCATGGCCGGCCTTTACCGACCACATGCATCACAACATGGGACCAATACGACCGATCCACAACGCTCAGGAACTGGAAGAGGCCGTTGAACGACTCACTGTTGCAATCGAGGATTCTCTTCGATACGCGACAAACACGATTTTCGGAAGTGACCGTCGATGGGTGTTACCAGCGCGCATCAGGGAACTTATGCGAGAGCGTGATCGCGTCAGACGGACTTATCAGCGAAATTGGGATCCCAATCTCAAAAGACGCTATAACCGGCTACGCGATGAAGTGAGAAGGGAACTGGCGGAGTTCCGATACGCGTCTTTCGATCGCCAAACTCGACGCCCTGAACACCGAAGGCGATCGCTCCTGTTGGAAGATGGTCAAGGTGCTGAAGGGGAACACGTCACGCATGCCGCCCATTCATGGTGAAACCGGAATGGCTTTCACTCTCGAGGAGAAGGCTGAGGCTCATGCAGACAACATCGAAACCCAGTGCAGCCCGCTATGCGACGATGACGAAGATTTCATCGATCGAGTCGAGCGCGTAGTGAGTAGGCGACTGGCGGTAGAAGATCGTTTGCATATCGAGCCCTCTTCCCCGACCGAAGTGAAAGAGGCAATCGCGAGATGTAAGTCGAAGAAGGCATCGGGACCGGACGGAATCGGAAACGCCGCTTTAAAGGCCTTGCCTTTAAAGGCGGTCGTTTCGCTAACGGGGATCATCAATGCGACGCTCCGGCTGCGCCACTTTCCCACCACGTGGAAAAGCGCTGACGTCGTCGTGTTACCGAAACCCATAGCGAACCTCACGTTCCCGCAAAACTACAGGCCCATCAGTTTGCTTTCTTGTCTCGGCAAGGTATGCGAGAGGGTCGTCCAGACGAGGCTACAAAGATCCGTTAGAGATCTTAAGCTCATCCAGGACGAACAGTTTGGTTTCCGACCCAAACATTCGACCGTACACCAGGCTCACAAAAGCAACTTGTCGAACATATAACCGAAGGCTTCAATCGAAAGCAAAGCACTTGTGCTGTGTTTTTCGATGTTGCCAAAGCGTTCGACAAAGTATGGCATGAAGGACTTTTGTTCAAAATGCTAGAAGCGGGTGTGCCCCTGGGATTAGTCCAATTGATCGCCTCCTACCTTGACGGCAGGAAAGCGCGCATCAAACTGGAAGGTACGCGTTCGAGAGTCAATCCTAACTGCTGGCGTCCCTCAGGGGTCGTTGCTTTCACCGACACTTTTTTGTATCTTTGTAAGCGACTTACCCCGTTACGAGGGCACGCAGTTAGCGATGTACGCCGACGATGGTCCAAAAAATCAGGGATTGTAAGAGAATATCGGAATTAGGATTTAAAATAGAAAGCCCTAGAAGAATGAGACCAACTGTGCAGATCTTTGATATTCCTTGTGATCTCACTGACTCGGAGGTTGTTAACAATTTGCTGGATAGGAACTTGATTGAATTGGGATGGGATCAACGGTCATTTTTGGAGACTACGAGAGTGATTACGCGGCTGGCAAAGCGTGATGGGTGTAGTAATGTTATTTTAGAAATTGAACGTGCGACTTGGAATACGTTGTTGAGGTTACAGCGTGTCTATATAGATCGGAAGTCCTGCCGGGCTGTGGATTATGTTTTGGTTACCAGGTGTTTCAAATGTCTTGATTATGGGCACATTGCACGGAATTGTGAAAGGGCTGAGAGATGCAGGCACTGTTCAGAGGAGGGATAATCCGCCTAAGTGCGGGATATGTTCAAAACGTGGAAGACCTGCTGCAGGAGCCGTATCATAGTAAGAATTCGGTGTGGGAGTGTCGCGGTTTGGGTAGGGTCGTTAAAAGTGATGGGACGGGTTGTGGTGCGTGGGTGGCTGTGCTAAATTATAGTTTAGTGGTTAGTATAGTTTCGTCTCTAACGGATAAAAATTGTGTTGTGTTGTTGTGTGAATCGGTCGGTATGCGGGTGGTTTTCGTATCTATGTATTGTCAGTATTCTGAACAGATTGATACTTACCTTCGTCGTCTGGATGCAATTCAGACGCGATGTTCGGGTATGAGTCTTGTGATTGGTCTTGACGCGAACGCGAGGTCACCGATGTGGTATGACCGAATTACGGATGGAAACGGTTCTAAGGTTTCGGACTTTATACTTACTAGCAGCCTATATTTGATGAATCAACCGGGAAATATCTTTACGTTTTCTACGGCCAACGGACAATCAAGTATCGACTTGACGCTCGCGAACGCGATGGCGGTGCGGGGAGTCCTTGACTGGAGGGTGATTGATGTGACGTCGTCGGATCACCGGGGAATCCTCTACGTGGTGGCTGGTTCCTCTGGTCACCTGAAAAATAAAACAGAATTAGTACGTAAATTAATTAAAAAGGTAAAATGGGATGTTGTGGGGGAAGTGTTAAGGGATAGGTTTGGTGGGAATCGTGTAAAGGGGATGTTTGAGGGTGATTCGGTGGAAGATACTTTTGACAGGTTAACTCGGGCTCTAGTTGGTGTTGTAAATGATACCGTGGGCGTGAAAACGAAGACTGGTCAAAAGAGCTGGTGGAGTGCTGAACTAAATAGAGAAAGGACCTACATTGGTAGATTGCGTAAGGAAATACAAAGAACTGCTAGGGACCCTACTCTTCGTGTTAGACTGGGTGCTCTGCGAAGTAATTACAGAGAGGAGCTGGAAAAGTACAAACGCAACATTGTGGCTGCCAAACATGCTAGTTGGGTAAAGTTTGTCGATAAATATAAGGAGGATCCTTGGGGGTTGGTATACAAGACTGTAATGGAAAAGCTACCGCTTGGGGAGGTGATGTCGTCGGTTGTGTGTGGTGGGCGTGAGACAATGGGTTGGAGTGATACGGTGTGTACAGTATTGGGTTCGCTGATTAGGTGTGATTCGGACGAGTTTGGTGTTATCGAACGGGAAGAGTATGTTTCTGTGATCCGTGATGAGTGGGTATGTATGCGTGAAGTGAACGAGGCCATTACGAGGATGAAATATGGCAAATCACCGGGTTGGGACGGGATTTATCCGGACTACATAAAACAATTGTGGATGTTCAAACCGGGAGTGTTAAAGGATTTGTATAACTTATGCTTAGAGCACAGAATGTTCCCCAAGCAATGGAAGCGCGCAGTCGCGGTATTGTTAATTAAGGACCGGCTAAGCCTGCGACGGAACCGAAGTCGTACCGCGTTATCTCATTGCTGCCGGTACTCGGTAAAGTGTTCGAGAGGATTTTATGGGAGAAAATTGACTCGTACTATTGTAAAAACGTTGGGCATAGTTCTAGGCAGTTCGGGTTCAAGAGTGGGTTTGCAACAGTGGACGCCTTGTGCGCGGTTCGTCGTTCGGTGTCGGAGTCGGAAAAAAATACGTGTTAGCGGTGTGTATCGACGTCGCTGCGGCATTCGATAATCTACCTTGGCCCGCGATTCTGCGTCGCTTGAGGTGTGCTGGGGTTCCGGGGAATATTTATGAAGTGGTGCGCGATTATTTCCGGGATCGGGTTGTGGTGTCGTCGTCGTCGGTGGGAACAGTGGAAAGATCGGTGACCAGGGGCTGTCCGCAGGGTTCCGTCTTGGGTCCCAGGTTCTGGAATCTGGTACTGGATGAGATGCTGCAGTACGACGCGGAGGGTGTTGAGATGACGGCCTACGCGGACGACGTGCTGCTGTTGCTGGCCGCGGACTGCAGAGCTGACCTGGAAAAGAAAGGAAATGCGGCGTTGGCGTTCATCGAGGAATGGACAAAAATCAATGGGCTGCAGATTTCGGCGGCGAAGTCGTCGATGATCCTGCTCAAGGGGCGTTTGAGTCGAAACCCTATCCTCCGCATGGGGGGTCTTGGAATACCTGCAAAAAAAGAAATTAAATATTTAGGAGTCATTATAGATGAAAAGTGGTCATTCCTGCCCCATCTAAATTATGTACAGGGCAAAGTTTTAATGTTTTCTGAGCGATTGAGAGGAGTAATTAGGAATGAGTGGGGTTTGGGGCGTCGTTCGATGATCACGGTGTATGAGGGGTTGTTTCTGGGGGTGTGTCTGTATGGAGTGCAACTGTGGGGTGAGCGTGTTGTAAATAGCCATTTTAAAAGGAAATTATTGTCTGTACAAAGGTCTATGTTATTGTGTATGTTGCCGGTTTGTAGGACTGTATCCAGTGTCTCGCTCCAGGTTTTGACGGGCTGCCCGCCATTGCATTTGGTGGTGGCGGCTAGATATGTTGAGTACTGGTGCAGGATGGGCCAGAATCGAACATTATTGGGTATGAGAGGGGTGGCTGCGGGTGTGCCTCGTTCTGGTCGAAGAAAATTTATGAGGAGTCAGGTGTTGGATGGATGGCAGCGTGAATGGGATAGTGGTGAGCATGGTAGAGTAACATATAGATTTTTCCCTAAGGTTAAGATGAAGTGGCCGGAATGCTTGAGAGTGGGGCTGCACCTGGGTTTTGTCCTGACAGGCCATGGTCCAATAAGGGAAAATCTTTGTAAGCTTGGTTTGGAAGAGAGTAATTTGTGTTCGTGTGGAAGGGTTGAGTCCGTTCAACATATAATGGGTGAGTGTGTATTGTATGTGGATGAGAGGAGAGTGTGTTTGGATAAACTTGGCTTCGCTGGATGGGAAAGTGTGGATGTTAAGGGACTGATGACTAATAAAGAGAAATTTGATATTTTTAAGGAGTTTATTGATGCGGTGTTCCATATCAGGAGGAGGGAATGCTGATATCTACGGATTTCCGGGGCTTCTCTTATCTTGTCTTCCTCGTGCTCGGGGAACTGAAATAGAAGAAGGATTTACTTGGATGCTGTGCATCAGTATATACTTACCTTCGGCGAGTTATGAGGTCCTCTTCGTGGCGGCCATTTGGGCTGTACCTGGAAAAATAAAAAGATAATGTTGTTAGCTTAGATTAAAAAGTCATGCTATATGTTCTTGTAACGAACTGGATGATCTGACAGACTTCGGGGGTTCTGAGGCCTCTTCCGGGTGACGTCCTTGGACTGCAACCTGAAACAGAAAAGAAAAGATTATAGATTTGTACATATGTGTGTATATAGTAAGTAAATGTCTCCCTTGTGTGTTTTAGTTGCTGCGTGGTGTACGATGTGGTGGTATGGTGAACTTGGAGGTCGCTGTTGGTCACCGATGGTTGAAGTCTGGTCCGGTGCGGGCTTGTCGTTGGGTCCGTCCTGCTGCGATCTGGGGGGGGCCGCTCGCTGGCCGTGCGGGCCTTTCCCTGCTGCTATTGCTGCTCTTCTACGGGCTATAAACGCTGGGGGGTGGTCGGTGGTAGTGGGCGGGCCTGAAGGCACCTACGGGGCAGCGCGGTTGGCGGATGGGTGTCCCACTAGTGATGCGGGGGTGGGCCTGGGCGGGTTGAAGGTGCTGGGCCGGATGGATGGATTGGGAGGAGCAGCTGGCTCGACGGTTCAACATATCTTGGTTTGTATGGGCGGAGAGGTGAGTATGTGTCATGTTGTCCTGCGTTGGTCTTTTGTTTTGTATTGATAGTATGTGTTGCAGTGGTTTCGCTGGTACGTGGGGCCCCGCCTCCACGTGGCAGGGATGGTAACTTCCCCTTCGGGGGAAGGCTAAGAGGGCGAGTGTAAGTGGGAGAGAGTGTTTGGAGCGGCAATGGGCAATGTCCGGGTACCGCATGTTGTTTTGAGTATGTTGTGTGTGTGTACGCCGACGATGTGTGCATCTACAGCAGATCTTGGTCCCCCGAGGTCGCCGCTCGTAGACTGCAGGCAGCATCGGACGAGTTGCTCGATTACTTCGCAAAGTGGCGAGTCAAAATCAACGCTGATAAAAGTACCGCAGTACTTTTTACTCGGCGTAGACAGAGACCCGCCGATGCGTTGGTACTGCAAGGGGACGAGGTCTCCTGGAGTCCCGAAGCCAGGTATTTGGGTGTCATTCTGGACTCTAAACTTACTTGGAAAAGTCACATCGACGCGATGGCGAACCGGGCGAAGGCGGCTCTGGTCAATCTGTACGCTCTGATTAATCGTCGAAGTAAGTTGGGTCCTCTTCGGAAGATTCGACTCTACAAAGCGGTTATCAGGCCTACGATGACTTACGCCTCTTCAGTCTGGGGTTACGCCGCGCACTCGCACGTGCAAAAACTCCAAGTGGTTCAGAACAAGGTCCTAAGGATGGCATTTGATGCACCTTGGTTTGTC
This sequence comes from Onthophagus sagittarius, assembly GCA_036711965.1. NCBI lineage: Eukaryota > Metazoa > Arthropoda > Insecta > Coleoptera > Scarabaeidae > Onthophagus > Onthophagus sagittarius. The sequence continues at coordinate 895,748 of JASERS010000014.1, forward strand.
AGTAATGCGACACTGCACAATGATTCCCAGATGGCGACCATCGAGGAATTCATTCGGGACAAGGCCAGTACCGAGTTGACGCGACTCGAAAACCACCCCAATCCCCTCCTAGCGGGATTAATGGATTATGACACAGAACACCTTCGCTACAAACGGCCAAGGTTGCTTCTAGTCTAACAATCCAGGACCCGACAATCCTTTCAATACCTACTCCCGATATCACTAAATCAGTGAACATTTATTAATATATTTTCCGTCTGTTTTAGATCCGATGAAGAGGGTTAAAGAAGAAATTCTAGGAACCTCAAAAGGCCCGTCAAGTTCACCGTTCACCAGTCTCAGTCACAATACAACAGGATACACAAAGTCCGAAGCGAACCTTGAAGAGAGCAACATCACCAAGCGAGAAGTAAGAAGAATTTGTCCTGCTTGGATCGAGAGCCAAGGAAGGGGAAAGGATTCGGATTCCACTAGGTGCCCTCGTCAAAGCGATATCTCGAGCGAGATAAAGTTTCTTTCGAAACTAAAAGCGCCCTTCTGAGGGTTTCTTCCCGCAAGGGAACAAAAGAGAATTCTTAAGACGCCTACGTTCTAGCTGAAGGGCAGAAATGTCTGGAAGGAAAGAAAGAGGCTTATCCGCATCCTGTGGAGATTTATCCACGGCGCCAACCCGTCCAGCGGTACCACACCGTCCACCACCGCCACCACCACCAGCGAAGATGTCCAGTGCCACCATCCGCCCCAAGTCATTCGCAGAGGCGGTGACTTCCACCCCGTCCGTCGAAATGGAGGTCGATCAGAGAGGATGTTCGTCGCAGTCCGGAGGAAAACGGAAGGCCAGCACCGCTCTGGAGGAAGACCCCGTTGATCCAGTACGTCCCCGCGTGGAACATGTTTCCAAGCGCGTCCCCCCGGTTATCCTTCACCCGAAGGAGAACTGGGATACAATTTCGAACGGAGATGGCGAGACTTAGGATCGCCTTTTCGAAAGCCAAGGCGGTTCCGCAAGGAACCAAGGTAGTATCAACGTCAGCGCTTTCCCATCACGTGGAAAAGCGCTGACGTCGTCGTGTTACCGAAACCCACAGCGAACCTCACGTTCCCGCAAAACTACAGACCCATCAGTTTGCTTTCTTGTCTCGGCAAGGTATGCTAGAGGGTCGTCCAGACGAGGCTACAAAGATCTGTTAGAGATCTTAAGCTCATCCAGGACGAACAATTTGGTTTCCGACCCAAATATTCGACCGTACACCAGGTACTGCGACTTGTCGAACACATAACCGAAGGCTTCAAACGAAAACAAAGCACTTGTGCTGTGTTTTTCGATGTTGCCAAAGCGTTCGACAAAGTATGGCATGAAGGACTTTTGTTCAAAATGCTAGAAGCGGGCGTGCCCCTGGGATTAGTCCAATTGATCGCCTCCTACCTTGACGGTAGGAAAGCGCGCATCAAACTGGAAGGTACGCGTTCGAGAGAGCGAATCCTAACTGCTGGCGTCCCTCAGGGCTCGTTGCTTTCACCGATACTTTTTTGTATCTTTGTAAGCGACTTACCCCGTTACGAGGGCACGCAGTTCGCGATGTACGCCGACGATGTGTGCATGTACAACAGATCTTGGTCCCCCGAGGTCGCCGCTCGTAGACTGCAGGCAGCATTGGACGAGTTGCTCGACTACTTCGCAAAGTGGCGGGTCAAAATCAACGCTGATAAAAGTACCGCAGCACTTTTCACTCGGCGTAGACAGAGACCCCCGATGCGTTGGTACTGCAAGGGGACGAGGTCCCCTGGCATTCCGAAGCCAGGTATTTGGGTGTCATTCTGGACTCTAAACTTACCAGGCGAAGGCAGCTCTGGTCAATCTGTACGCTATGATTAATCGTCGAAGTAAGTTGGATCCTCTTCGGAAGATTCGACTCTACAAAGCGATTATCAGGCCTACGATGACTTACGCCTCTTCAGTCTGGGGTTATGCCGCGCACTCGCATGTGCAAAAACTCCAAGTGGTTCAGAACAAGGTCCTAAGGATGGCATTTGATGCACCTTGGTTTGTCAGTAATGCGACACTGCACAATGATTCCCAGATGGCCACCATCGAGGAATTCATTCGGGACCAGGCCAGTACCGAGTTTACGCGACTCGAAAACCACCCCAATCCCCTCCTAGCGGGATTAATGGATTATGACGTAGAACACCTTCGCTACAAACGGCCACCGTTGCTTCTAGTCTAACAATCCAGAAACCCGGCAATCCTTTCAACACCTACTTCCGATATCACTAAATCAGTGAACATTAATTAATATATTTTCCGTCTGTTTTAGATCCGATGAAGAGGGTTAAAGAAGAAATTCTAGGAACCTCAAGAGGCCCGTCAAGTTCACCATTCACCAGTCTCAGTCAGCCTCAGTGTCCAGCGCTTTTAAGAACAATAAGTTCTAACTCTGTTAAGTTATTTATTGTTTACTATTTTTTTTTTTATTTTGAAAGTTTTAGTGTATTGTGTTATGCACCTATGAAATATGGATTTACGTATGGATACGAAGTTACGAACATATAAAAAACGTAAATACTTTTGCACTCTTCGGGGTTTATACTCTTCATTACATTATATTTTTTAAATTCAGATGATGACGGTGGGTTTACTTTAATTTATAACGTAATAATTAATTTATTATTAGTATTAACGTTATAATTTATTACCGTCCGTCCATGAAAGGGTTCCTTTGTCAGCTAGATATCAGCCACCAGGATTTGCCTCATCTGGTATTGGTAAGTATAAAAGTTACTATTTAATGTTCCAATAGTATAATTTATACTTAAGTAATCTTGATTATTTTTTTTGTTAACATTTTTTTCTTATTTTGAAAGCTTGTGTGTGATTATGTTATCAAACTAGATATGGATTTATGAATGAATATGCTGTTAAGCACATTTAAGAAATCTAAATATTATTGCACTCTGTTATCATATGTTTTTAAATTTAGGTTTTGATTCTGACCTTTCTGCTAATGCTGTCGCCTTCGATGAGAGAGATTTCCCATCCGAATGGTATCAGTTATCCAGTTCATTAAGATCGCGAGAGCGAAATTCGTTCCGGACAAGGCCAGTACTAAGTAATGAAAATAATAAAATCCCCTCCTAGTGGGATTAATGGATTACAATGCAGAGGACCGACGCTATAAACGGCCAAGGTTGCTTCTTGCCTGAACCAGGAATCCGACTTTCCTTTCAACTCATACTTCCAATATCACTAAATTAGTGAGTATTAACTAATACATTTTCCATCTATTTTAGATCCGATGAAGAGGGTGAAAGAAGAAATTCCAGGAACCTCAAGAGGCCCGTCAAGTTCACCGTTCTTTGAATTAAGTCTCAGTTTAATGTCAACGCTTCTATCAACATTAAGTTCTAATCTCCTGTATTATTTACTTTTTTTCTATTTTAATTGTTTCCTGGTTTTGAAAGTGTGTGTGTAGTTCTATTATCAACCTGGATATTGATAAACAAATGGGCAAAATTGGAAGAAGTTTACAAAAATCATAGAGGTTTATTTAACTGCAAGAGGTTGTAGTGCCAAAGATAACAGATACAAGAACCAGTATCCATTCAATGTATGGGTGAGGAAGCTGCAAGTATTCGAGAAACTTTAGATCTAACTGAAAAAGAGGAAAAAAATACGGTGATAATAAAAAATATTGGATGAGTATTTTATTCCGAAGACGAATATTAATGTAGAGACATAAGGTCGACACCAGATAAAAAAAATTTAAGTATATCATAGTGGTGCAACCATGTGGAAGACTTTTAGCGAAAAAGGAAGCCTTCTGATGATGCTGAAATAGCGAAACCAGTCAAGGCATAATTAAGTAATAAGTAATCCGTTGTTTAAGTGCATTTGTGAATATATTTAATCCTTAAAATCACTGTGCTTACTAAAAATAAACATAATATAAATAGAGTAATGTTATTCTCAAGTATTTAACAAAATGCAGTGTCAGAGCAATAAACGTAAACGCGTTGTTATCAGCTTGCAGGACAAACTTAAAGCGGTTCAAAATTCACATTATTTCGGATAATCGGGATTGTACTGTATATATAAACCCTTACATACAAACATATATAAACTCTGTTCATTCTTATTTCTACTTGTTCCATCAGCCAAATCTTTCTTCTTTAATCTGATCCGATATCGTTTCTAAAAAGTAAAAAACTGCCGTTCACATTTCGCCATTGTCCCCGCAATGATAATCTTAGAAACCTTTATGAACCTTATTCAAACAGATGAATTGCCATTTTTTCACATAAGGAGAGAGAAGTGTTTAAAAAGTACACAACGAAGTAAAGGCAAAAGGTAAAATAGAAAGTAAATGTAACAAATTCATTCCAAAGCTTTTTTTTTGTTTTTTAGTTTTAAATAACATTTTTTGTATGTTAAAATAAATAACCTAATATTAGTTTATATTAGGTAGAACCTGGTGTAGAAAAATAAATAAAAAATATCACTTGAGTATAGTTTATTTTATTTATGGTTTGTTCAAAAGGATTTTGTTGAAGGAATTTGTTTCCAACCAGATTCATTAGTAAAGAAGGGAGCATACATTATTTTTTAAAATATATCAAAATATGGTATAAAATATGTACAATAAACGATGATATAACGTTGTACAGCTTGTGGTTAAATTAAACGAGATGAAAAAAGACAACGATAATAAAATTTTAACACAAGACTTTTCGAATCTCTAGGTAGTGTCGAAGTACATCTCCATCCTCAGGAGGCTTGGATATTTGTTTTGCCCTGTGCAAGCCAGAGCAAAATCAAAATAAAATAATAATATAAAATAATTGTCTGTTCTTTTTGTATTGGTCTAATGTTTTAATTAATTATAGATTTCTTGATAATGAGCGAATAGCTCGAGACGTCGAAATTTTTAATATAATAAATAGAAAAAATGTATATTAATAAATAATAACCTAATCATAAACCTCAGTTGAACAAGAAGGATTACAGTAATATTGTTAGTTTTTAACATTCTTTTAAATTATCCAATGATATTCATGCTCTGAATTGGCTTACAAATCATTTATTGTTTCATCACATCCGATTATTTCATCCTATAGCTTCTTTTAACTAATTGATCCTTCTTTTAACTTTTTTATCTTTTATAGACAGCTTGATAGTGTGATTCTTTATGTCATGGGATACAATTAACACTTTCAGAATTTCTTTCTGTTAATAGTAAATAATAGCAAATATAAGGATCTTATTTCCGTTTATAAGAACAATACCAAGTTTTGTAGGTCGGGTTTTCGGTTTATTTGGCGGCAACATGTTAGAAGGAGAATTTGTGAGCATAACCCGTAATATAAATGATATAAGTTGTATACCCTGATATAGATGTTAAGGGGTAATATTAACATATTAAAAATGTCTTACTGTTAATAGTGAATAGCAACAAATATTCAGTGTATAAGGGTTTTATTTCGGTTTTCGAGAACAACACCAATTTTATATCTTGATATAAACATCCAGGAATAAATTTATCTCTACACATTTTTTGCTGTTAATAACAAATAATAGCAAATATTTGGTGTCTGGGAGTTTGATTTCCTAATACGAGAACAAAACATTCATAGGTCCGTTTCCGGTTTGTCTGGCAACGATATACATATGTTACAGTTAAAGCATTCATTACGTGAATGTATACACTATCTAGACCAGCGTTTCTCAAACTGTGTTCCGCGGAACACCGGTGTTCCGGCGAGAGTCGGTAAGTGTTCCGCGAAAAAATGTGAAACTGAGAATAGAGAAATTAAATATTTAAGGGCGAACAAAGAACACAAAATTAGGAGTAATAATTTCTTCGGACATCTGGATTGAGCGACTTTCTCGTGTCAATAAAATGGGGTTTCTATGCACGGTACTTCCTAGAGTTCTAAATTTTTAACTAAAAGAATTCGATCTCGGGATTTTGATGGATCTTTACGTTTTGAAGCCCCATGAGTCCGAAAAAGTGGTTCACAAAACGCAATTACGTAGGTTAGTGAAATTTAATATATGAGTATAAGACCAAAATCGTAGTTGGAAGTGATAGTTTACTTGACAATGTTTATAAACTGTTTGAAATAAACTTGGGTTTTAAATAGAGATAAACTTATAATTAAAAAAAAAGTCTTTAAAATTATGAAAAACTATAATATATCAAATTTGTGCAGTATCGGATAACCGAATTTGCAGAAAGAAAAAATTAAAGGAAAAATCTTAGCGCCATCTATTGGTTAAAACGGGAAATAGGTGGCGGCGTAGTAGACAACTACTGTTAATACTTGTATAAACAAGTACAGAACAAGTGTAAACTTGTTCTGTGCTCAGAAGTTTCCAGTGTAGTTTTTTATTATATTTAACGTATTTGTGAAACTGGTGAGTAAACATACAATTTTTTGTAATACCTATATCAGTATATCAAAACGTAATTTAAATATAGTATTAGTACTACCTACTACTACTGCTATTGAAAGATGTCATTTGTGCTAGTATTCTTTGTTACGAAATCCAAATGCATTTACTCGTAGAAACAAGACACGTTCTTGTTCCATATTTGACAAATTGTACATCTTTCAGTGTTTTTCCCTGTGAAAACGATACATTTTTAAAAGTGTAATTTTACTTCTTTTATTTTGTCGTACTTTTTTATACATATACTTTTGTTTTTATTTTTGGAATGTAGTTTAAAATAAAGTATGGATTCTTGGTTGAAAACAGGAATTTTGAAACAAGATATAGCAAATACTTCTTCAGCTACTTCTGCGATTGGAGAAACAACTGCGGATGAAACTGTAGTTTCATCAAAGCAGCAGCAGGTACTACCAAAACGCGCACCAAAACGAAAATATGATGACAGCTACATAAACTGGGGATTTACCTGTACCGGCAATAAAAATGCCCCAGATGCAATGTGTGTTTTGTGCAACAAAATTCTCGTCAACAGCTCAATGGTTCCAGCAAAACTTCGAAGGCATTTTGAAACGAATCACCCTGACTACAAAGAGAAAACGCCAGACTTCTTTAAGAGACAACTAAACTCCTTGGAAAAATCGCAACATCAACTAATAAAAATTGCTAAAACTGACAACGAACAGGCAACAGAAACATCTTATCGTGTGAGTTGTCGCATTGCACGTAGTGGTGAAGCTCATACGATTGGAGAGACACTTATTAAGCCTTGTGTAAAAGACATTGTATCCTGTATGGTTAATGAAGAGTATACTAAAAAAATTGATTCGTTGCAATTATCCAATAGTACAGTTTCGCGTCGTATTGCCGATCTTTCAACAGATATAGAAACTGAACTAATTAATCGCCTTAAACTTTGCAACGAATTTGCGATACAAATGGATGAGTCAACAGATGTAGCAGGTCTGTCTGTTTTGCTGGTGTTTGTGCGGTATGTGTATAATAGCAGCATTGAAGAGGATTTACTTTTTTGCGAATATCTCCATGAACGAACAACTGGAGAAGATATATTTAACTGTGTTAATAAATATATTATTAAAAACCAACTTGATTGGGAAAAATGCACCAATATTTGCACAGATGGTGCACAATCAATGGTGGGAAAGATGAAGGGGGTTGTGACTCGAATATTGCAACTAGCAACAAATGCAACAAAAACACACTGTATTTTACACAGGCAAGCTTTGGTAACCAAAAAAGTGCCAAAATATTTAGGAAGTATTTTAGACACTGTTGTGAAAATAATAAATCAAGTGAAATCAAGGCCGTTGCAATCCCGATTATTTAAAATTTTATGTGATGAAATGGGTAGCCAACATACTTCACTTTTATTGCATACTGAAGTACGGTGGCTATCCAGAGGAAAAGTATTGTCAAGGTTGTTTGAATTACGTAGCGAGTTGTTGGTGTTCTTTTCTTCCAATTCGGGGGAAAATTATGTAGAATTTTTAACAAATTCTACATGGTTGATGGGTGTTGCTTATTTAGCGGACATCTTTTCTAAATGTAATGAAATAAATTTGTCATTACAAGGGAAGCACATATCTACTTTTCACGTAACAGATAAAATAATGGGTTTTAAACGAAAATTATTATTTTGGATTTCTTCAGTAGCAGAAAATAAATTTGATTGCTTTCCTACCCTAAATGAATTTTTAAATGAGGAAAATTTTAAAATGGACAACAACCTTTGCAATGTCGTTTTACAACATTTGAGGGAACTGCAATCAAATCTTCAGGAATACTTTCCAAACGATGAAGATGACAATACTTGGATTCGAAATCCTTTTACAACGTCATCCAAACCAAAAAAGTTGAATACATCCGATTATGAAAAATTACTTGATTTGATAAGTGATTCGGACTTACAACAAAAATTTAAAATATTTTCCTTAACGGAATTTTGGCTAAGTATATCCAGAGAATATCCGACCTTATCAAATCAAGCGGTGCGTATTCTACTTCCGTTTGCGACAACTTATCTGTGCGAATCAACATTTTCGCACTACGCTGCTACAAAAACAAAATATAGAAACCGACTGGATGCCGCAAACGATATCAGAATTCAGGTTTCTAATATCGTACCTGATATTAAAAGAAAATGTAACAGAAAAAATCAAATTCATAGCAGCCATTGAATGTATATCGTAGACGTATATGATGATATATATTTCTTGTTTTTTTTTTAATTATCTGAACATGTTAAAATACTCTTTAGTTACAAATATATGTTTCTTTTGTATTACCATTATTTTTTCTATCATTTAATTATTATTTACATCCGTATTGACTTTAGTGTTCCGTAGAAATTTTAGATATTAAAAAATGTTCCGCGGTAAGAAAAGTTTGAGAAACGCTGATCTAGACAATGCATACATTATCTAATTTACCTAGTTAATGTGTATATAAAATACAAAATGTAAACTTTTACTAGTTAATGTATACAATTATTAACGATACTCAGTTAAAGTTTAATATACGTTTAAAATGTATTATATAACAAAAGTTGTAGAAGTTGTTTTAAATAAAAAACGAAGCGAAGACTGATATATAAAAAATCAAAATAACTTATAACTAAAAAACTTGGATCGATAGACAACGTAGACAACGATAGGTAACCAACCAACCAACTTAACCTATTCTTTAACATTTCTGTTGAATGGTAAAATAGGTTCGGTTATAATATTTGTTCGCTTTAAAATCAATGTAAAAAAGACACAGTAGTTCTCAGGAAGTTTCAAAATAAGGCTTTATCTTTCGGTTAACTTGTTAAGTTAGTAAAATGGATAAAAATGAAATGAAAATTAAATTTCATAGTTGTATTGAAAATATTTCACAAAAGAGTAATAGCTTTCGAATGAGTTTATCAAAATATCGTAATTTAGTAGATGAAGTAAAAATTGCAAAGGCCTCAGCTCGGAAGGCAAACCGTCATTTTTGGTTGCTAAAACATTACGATGTCGTTACAATTAAAAGTGTGGAAAAGCTAGTTGTACCAATTACAAATGATAAAGTGTTGTATTATGTTGTTGTTGAAGAATTATTTGATGTGTTGTATGAAGTTCACGTATCAATAGGCCATGGTGGACGTGACCGTATGAAGAAGGAAATTCAACAAAGGTATAAAAATATTACAACTCAAGAAATACAACTATTTCTAAATTTATGCGAATTATATTTGAAAAAGCGAAAAAACGAAAAGAAAGGGTTGGTGGTTAAACCGATGATATTTTCACACTTTAACTCTAGATGCCAAGTAGACTTAATAGACTTTCAATCACAACCTGGCGGAGAATTTAAATTTATATTAGTCTATCAAGATCATCTGACGAAATTTGTGATACTTGGAGCACTTAAAAGTAAGCAGGGATTGGAAGTAGCAGATCAACTACTTAGTATATTCTTATTATTTGGTGCCCCATCCATACTGCAGTCTGATAATGGACGAGAATTTGTAAACAATATAATAGAAGATTTAAAACAACTATGGCCTGAATTAAAAATTGTTCATGGTAAACCGCGACATAGTCAATTGCAAGGCAGTGTAGAATGCGCCAATCAAGATATAGAAAATATATTGAACACTTGGATGCTACAAGAAAAATCTAACCATTGGAGTAAAGGTAAAAACCTTTCAATCAAATCTTTCTTTTTTTCTACAATAAAAAGCGGTATCATGTAAATCTTTTTTCAGGTTTGGGTTTCGTGCAATTTATGAAAAATAGGGCGCTTCATGCAGGAATCAAAAGAAGTCCATATGGAGCAATGTTTGGAGAGACAGCGAAGGTTGGACTTACTTCTTCTTCACTACCACGAGATGTTATTAAAGAAATTAATACTGAGGATGACTTGGACATATTAATAAAAACTTCTAATGCGTCTAATACAGAAGAACAAGGTGAAATTGAAATCACTTTTCATAGCAATGTTGCTATTTTACAGGAATCTATCCCAGAAAGTTCTTTAGAAACCTTAGAAGAAGCTTTACAAGAAGAAATTTTGCTAGTAGAGTTTTGTTATTGTCGGAAGATAATTCCATTTGTAAAACTTCAAGCTACACGTATGAAAACAATATCTGATGCTTCTCATATGCCAGCAGAAAACGGAATGACTGTCCGGATTAAAGTACCAGATGTGGACAGGGGAAGAGGAGATTCTCGTTCAATCTTAGGATGTATATTGAAAAAAACCGATGATGGTTATTTTCAAATAGGAACAAGGAATGGTATTTTGAAAGGTCTTTACACTAGATCCCAATTTAGTGTATGTCCAGAGAAGATACTAAACATCGATGGTATTCCACCACAACAATTACCTCTTAGAACAGTGGCCACAGAGCAATCGGTAGGAAGTGGACAGGGATTTGTAAAATGCAATTGCAAAACAAAATGTAATGGTAATAGATGCACATGTGTAAAGAAAAAAATTTTGTGCAATTCGAAAACCGAAAAATTTTTTTTGTGCCACCAAAGTTTACCATGTTGTAATAAATAAAAGTTGTATTTGCATTAATAGATGAACGGATTTGTTCTTTATATTGTTTGTTTTTGTATTTTTATTTTAAGAAATAAATATTTGTATTAAAAAAATCCGTATTTAAATTTTTATTACATATCTTAGTACAAAAAAGCTTCCAGTTATTTTTCTGTTTTTTGATATTATTTCAAAAATGTATTTATTACTGTACTCACTTACCACTTGCATCACATGCAATTCCGTCTATTAAGAAAATTATACCGTCCTTTAGAACAACTTTTACAGATATTTGTTAGCAAATGTATACACTACCTAGTATATGTACACAATCACTAGTAAATGTATACACTCTATGATTAGTAAATACTTTCACTAAAACGTTACGTAAATGTATACATTGACTAGTTAATGTATACATTAACTGAAATGCACACTTTACCTGTAACACATACATAAAAATTGTTAAGCCACGCCCCTACATTGCATCATCAATCTTAGCCCTATATAAACCGGTTTTCGCATTCAGTCTCAGTCAGCCTCAGTGTCCAGCGCTTTTAAGAATAATAAGTTCTAACTCTGTTAAGTTATTTATTGTTTACTATTTTTTTTTATTTTGAAAGTTTTAGTGTATTGTGTTATCCACCTATGAAATATGGATTTACGTATGGATACGAAGTTACGAACATATAAAAAACGTAAATACTTTTGCACTCTTCGGGGTTTATACTCTTCATTACATTATATTTTTTTAATTGAGATGATGATGGTGGGTTTACTTTAATTTATAACGGACCGTCCGTCCATGAAAAGGTTCCTTTGTCAGCTAGATATCAGCCACCAGGATTTGCTTCATCTGGTATTGGTAAGTATAAAAGTTACTATTTAATGTTCCAATAGTATAATTTATGCTTAAGTAATCTTGATTATTGGCAATATTTCAAAATCGAAAACATTCACGTTTTTATTAACATTTTTTTCTTATTTTGAAAGCTTGTGTGTGATTATGTTATCAAACTAGATATGGATTTATGAATGAATATGCTGTTAAGCACATTTAAGAAATCTAAATATTATTGCACTCTGTTATCATATATGTTTTTAAATTTAGGTTTTAATTCTGACCTTTCTGCCAATGCTGTCGCCTTCGATGAGAGAGATTTCCCATCCGAATGGTATCAGTTATCCATTTCATTAAGATCGAAAAAATATTGGATGAGTATTTTATTCCGAAGACGAATATTAATGTAGAGACACAAGTTCGACACCAGATAAAAAAAATTTAAGTATATCATAGTGGTGCAACCATGTGGAAGACTTTTAGCGAAAAAGGAAGCCTTCTGATGATGCTGAAATAGCGAAACCAGTCAAGGCATAATTAAGTAATAAGTAATCCGTTGTTTAAGTGCATTTGTGAATATATTTAATCCTTAAAATCACAATAGTTACTAAAAATAAACACAATATAAATAGAGTAGTGTTATTCTCAAGTATTTAACAAAATGCAGTGTCAGAGCAATAAACGTAAACGCGTTGTTATCAGCTTGCAGGACAAACTTAAAGCGGTTCAACATTCACATTATTTCGGATAATCGGGATTGTACTGTATATATAGACCCTTATATACAAACATATATAAACTCTGTTCATTCTTATTTCTAATTATTCTATCAACCAAATCTTCTTCTTTAATCTGAATCCGATATCGTTTCTAACAAGTAAAAAACTACCCTTCACATTTCGCCATTATCACCGCAGTGATAATCTTAGAAGTGCTTATCTTAGAAACCTTTATGAACCTTATTCAAACAGATGTATTGCCATTTTTTCACATAAGGAGAGAGGAGTGTTTAAAAATTACACAAAGAAGTAAATGCAAAAGGTAAAATAGAAAGTAAATGTAACAAATTCATTCCAAAGCTTTCCTTTATTGCAGATTTTTATGGAAATTTGTTGTTTTTCAGTTTTAAATAAAATATTTTGTATGTTAAAATAAATAACCCAATATTAGTTAATATTGGGTAGAACCTGGTGTAGAACAATAAATAAAAAATATCACTTGAGTATAGTTTATTTTATGTATGGTTTGTTAAAAAGTATTTATTCGTTCATTGATGTTCAAGAGGTACATACATTCGAGAAGTTCACAATATTCATTGATTACTCAGCAAAAATGGATTGAAGTAGGGAAAAGTGTTCAGAATTAACAGTAATAATGTTTAAGAACAGCATCCCCTGTTGTGGGATCCAAAAGACGGACAATATCAAAGCAGGAAGATGGAAAGTCTTCTTACTAATTTCAGGACAAAAGAGGAAAAAATATATGGGAACTGGTAAAGGTACTGTTTATAAGAATTTTTGTTCATATTTCGATAAATAAATGTTGCGCTTATCTATAGGCAGGTATGAAATGTACATATCAAAATGGTTCGCGTTCCAATGTTTAGATTTCCTTTTTAAGAGCATTGATTATACATGCAATATAATGACAATCAGACCGTTCGGCTGATAACCTAATGTAGGGTGGAAACCGGTACCGAAAAAATATAAAATAAATACGAGTAATTTGAAATTTATAAAAAACACCAGTGTTTTATTTTGTCTCTTTTATATTTTAAGTACGAAGATTTTACTACTTTAAAAATTAGGGTTATGGTTCAATTTACTCGTTCATTATGACACAATTTACTCATACCATTATTTTAGTTCTAGTGGGCTTAAATGGATTCAAACCTATAAAAAAGTTTGAACTACACAGATTAATATAAAAAAAATTGAACAATGTAGTTACCACCAAAATATAAAGATTGCACGTACACATGAGTTCCACAAAGAATTATTCAAGCTGTCTCAAGCAATTGTTCTTGGTAGAACGTTTGTGTACCTGTCCATAGCACAACCATGAAAGTCTGGTTCCTAATTACTCATCACAGCCATTAAATCTTTGAGATATGTTAGTAGCATATTGTAAAAAACACACAAATTTGTGTTCATTATTGGTTTGCGAGGTTTCTCAATTTAATTTGATAGATCTGCTTAATGAAGTTCCATTGAATATCAAACGAAAGATGTGCTATCAACGTAATGGCACGCCCCGCAGCTATTAGCTACACAATGATTGACCATCTTAAATGCATGGAATTCACACCCACGCTGAAACAAAGTAGAAAACATGGGATTAATCAACTAATAAGTATTGTAGCAATTCAATAATTTATAAACACTATCTATTGGACACTAGGAAGATGATCCCTAGGTTGTTCATTCCGATCTTTCCGCCACTTTCCGCCACCGGAAGTAGAATTCAACTTCATAATTTTAAATGGAATGCTATAGTTTTTATTACACCTTTTAATATAAAAATAATATTTGACGTTGATAAATGTTGTGGATACCTTTGTATTCGAATTATTTTGATTTGAAGTGTTTTTTGACAAATATCAGCATGCACATTAAAAGCTCATAAATCAGCTAACGTTCATTCAAAAACGATTTTGATTATTGTTACATGATAACTAGTCATCGGTATTCAATTGCAAGGAAGTCAAAAAATAGTAAATGGTACGACCCATATTATTTTAGCCTCTCAGATAGGAAATTTATTTCTCTACAAATTATCTATAAACATTCCTACGCCTATTTATTATAGTTTTCTTCTTCATGTTGGGGAAATTCATCAAAATCCTACACAAAATGCTAGAAGTCATTTGTATTTTTGTTAAAAGGCCATGACATTATGACAGTTTTTTGTTTAATTTATACACATTAATAGATTTTATCCTGCTAGCTTTTATTTAGTAAAAATAACCAACAGGAGAACGAAGAAATGAAAGAATGGAAATCAATAATACGGCCAAATATTAGATGTAATGACGGGCAAGATATTTGTACAGTTCAGTTTATTTATTAAACATGTTTTCCTAGAAAATATTATTTATCTAAATCGACCGAGGCATCTCTTACCGAACAATTTGGGTAAGCAATAAAATATGACATAAAATTTATTTAATTATCATAATCGCTGGTGATAGAGCATTTATAGTTTCTTGTTGTTTTGATCTTTTCAAAACTAAGAAACTGGTCCTATCCAAAACTCTATTACATTCGCCATGAATATAAAATAAATTTTAAATATCGGTATTAGAATAATTCGGCATAATGTTCAGACGTTAACAGAAGTAAGTAATGACACAACTAAGTAATGACAGCAATAACATAGAGATATATGAAAAGCAGTTAAAATTCCATGGCACTATAACATAAAAACGAATTTTTCTGGCATTCCGTATATGTTTTTATTAATTTTCCAATATGAGGGAAACTACAACAAATGGGCGGAGAAATGTTTATAGATAGTTTGTAGAGAATTAAATTCCCTTAATTTATTTTTATAATTTTAAGTTTTTATTTCTTTTATATTTTATTGATTTTAATGATTGCCATTACATTGCCGTTTAATTGTTGTTTTTCATTGTTTTAATATATACGGTCTTCTGTTGGTTATTTTGCTAAAGTTTATTCAGTATAATTCCTTTTTAAGATTTCCTTTTTAAGAGCATTGATTATACATGCAATATAATGATAATCAGATCATTCGGCTGATAATGACCTAATGTAGGGTAGAAACCGGTGCCGAGAAAATATAAAATAAATACGAGTAATTTGAAGTTTATAAAAAACACTATATTTTAAGTACGAAGATTTCACGACTGGTGTTAACTAAACTAAAATTAAAACTAATTTAATTTTAGTTCAAGTTTACCGTACACCACAGTTCTAGTGTTTATGATCGTCTACTTTACCGACTGTACTTCTTACCGCCATACTTCTGAACATCGTGAACTTAACCTTAATATTGAGCGTGGTCTTCTAAATCACTCAACTTATTATTACCCGAACAATATTGATGTTAATTATGTTTTTGTATGTTTAAAAGTTTGAATTACTGACGTAAGTTTAATTTTTATTTAGGAAAAAACTTTTCAACACTCAGTATTATTTTACTAAGTTTTCGTACGCTTTAGCGTCTTTATCTACTGAAGAAGGGCAGCGCTCGAAACGGGGTATAGACAATAAAATTATTTTATATCTTTCCTTACGATTATTATTTCCAAGTTACCAAGAAAGAAGAATCTAAAAATAGACGAAATGATAAATCAGGGGAAATTTCATCTAAAGTCCTGTCAAACTACAAGGCATTTGGCTGGTAGAAAAAATACGCTTCAATATAATTTATTATAGAAGTCGATTGTCTTATAATCACCAGAGCGCAACGATTTTAGTTTACATGTCCACACCATAAGAAAAAAATTATGCGATACAAAGAGCAACAAAGAGACAGCCTCAAACGCCTCTAAAGATCGAGCTCGAAATGGGGCAAATTTCGGAGCCGATAAGCGAAAAAAAAATTGAACAATGTATTTACTACCAAAATATAAAGATTGCACGTACACATGAGTTCCACAAAGAATTATTCAAGCTGTCTCAAGCAATTATTCTTGGTAGAACGTTTGTGTACCTGTCCATAGCACAACCATGAAAGTCTGGTTCCTAATTACTCATCACAGCCATTAAATCTTCAAGATATGTTAGTAACATATTGTAAAAAGAACACACAAATTTGTGTACATCATTGGTTTGCGAGGTTTCTGAAATTAATTTGATAGATCTGCTTACGGAAGTTCCATTGAATATCAAATGAAAGATGTGCTATCAACAGAATGGCACGTCCCGCATCTATTAGCTACACAATCTTAAATCCATGCAATTTGCACCCAGGCTGAAACAAAATAGAAAACATGGGATTAATCAACTAATAAGTATTGTAGCAATATTTATTAGTTTAAATAAGTTAGTTTTAAATAAACACTATCTATTGGACACAAGGAAGATGATCCTTAAGAATATTAAAGTAAAGTGGAGTTAGCTACTTCAATTGCATAAGTTTTATTGTAACACTTCCATCGTTTTTCGACCATTTTAGGTTATGAAATGATATTGAAAAATGTAAATAATGTTATTGAATATTTTTAAACAATTACGCAATTACGCAACATATACAGGGTGTCTCACGTAACTGCTTCGTTAGATCCTTTTTATTTACGATTGTGCATTCCGATCTTTCCGCCACTTTCGGTCAACTGGAAGTAGAATTCAACTTATTTATTTTAACTGGAATGCTATAGTTTTCATTAAACCTTTTAATATAAAAATAATAGTTGACGTTGATAAATGTTGTTGATACCTTTGTTTTCGAATTATTTTGATTTGAAGTGTTTTTTGGCATATCAGCATGCAATTTAAAAGTTCATATCTCCGCTAACGTTAATGTAAAAATGATTTGGATTATTGTTACATGGTAACTGGTCATCTGTATTCAATTACAAAGAAGTCAAAAATAGTAAATGGTACGACCCTTATTATTTTAGCCTATCAGATGGGGAATTTATTTCTCTATAAATTATCTACAAACATTCCTACGCCTGTTTACTATAGCTTTCTTCTTCATGTTGGAAGATTCATCAAAATCCCTCACAAAATTCTAGAAGTCGTTTGTATTTTTGATAAAAGGCCATGACATTAGGACAGTTTTTTGTTTAATTTATACACTATTTATACTAGCTTTTATTTAGTAAAAATAACCAACAGAAGAACAAAAAAATGATACAATGAAAAACAATAATATGGCCTAATAATGATTAGCGAGATATTTGTAGAGAATTCGCTTTATCTATTAAGGATATTTTCCTAGGAAATATTACCTATCTAAACCCACTGAGGCATTTCTTACCGAACAATTTGGTTAAACAATAAAATATGACATAAAATTTATTTAATTATCTTAATCGCTGGTGATAGAGCATTTATAGTTTCTTGTCATATTGATCTTTTCAAAACTAAGAAACAGGTCCTATCCAAAAGATTATTACATCCACCATGAATATGAAACAAATTTTAAATATCGGTGTTGGAATAATTCGGCATGATATTCAGACTTTAACAGAAGTAAGTAATGACACAACTAAGTAATGACAACAATAACATAAATATGGATGAAAAGCTGTTAAAATTCCATGACCACATAACATAAAAACCAGAATTTTTCCGGCATTCCGTATTTGTTTTAATTAATTTTCCAATATAAAACTATAACAAATAGGCAGAGAAGTGTTTATAGATAGTTTGTAGAGAATTAAATTCCCATTATTTTTATAATTTTAAGTTTTTGTTTCTTTTATATGTTACCGATTTTAATGTTTGCCCTTAAATAGTTGTTTTTCTTTGCTTTAATTTATCCGGTCTCTTGTTGGTTATTTTTGGTAAATAAAACATAGTATGCTAAAGTTTATTCAATATAGTTCATTATAGTAATAATACCAATAATAATTTAAATAAATTAAACGATATACTGTCAAAATGTCATGGCCTTCTAACAAAAACATAAACGACTTTGAGCATTATGTACAGTTTTGGTAAATTTCTCAATATGAAGAAAACAAGTAAATAAGTAGGTAATTTGAATAGGTGCACTGATTCAACAAATGACAATCTGTTTAAGAACCTATGAATGGTTATCGTGCCAAAGCAAAATAATTTTTTGGTTAATGTTGGCTGAGATATACTCTCTACGAATAGTGGAACCTAAAAAGTTTTAATGAACCAGTTACGGTAAGACACCTTGTATTGAAAAAATTCTATATAAAAACTTCCAACATAAAAACTTCAAATTAATATATTGATTAATTAGTAAATTAATAATAATTAGATTTTAACTAGCAAACAGTTACAAAAATTAACTAAACCAAATATATTGTTTAAATAAAAGTAAAAAATATTTGATGTAGTGATAATTATTTATTTTATTTCGATTTTTTGGTTTCGACTCATATTAAATATTGATTGTATGAATCCATGTTGAAAATTTGCAAATTTTTGGGTAAATGGGTGTATTGAATCGTAAGGAATTATTGTACGAACTGCTGTTTGTTGTCTGTACGTATCATATTTTAAATTATTATTTACATTTACACCTTAACCTGCACAAAACAGATGTGCCTATTCGTCCCATTATAGCTTTAATAATTCACCCATAGCTAAATTGGCTATGTTTATGCTCAACCTTTCTCAAGTGATAAACTTTAAGTATTTTATTTTATATTAATTTCACTAGATCCAGCAACAGTAGGAATAATTGAAGATGGATTAAAGGATAATATAATTGTCGGATATTATAGATGTCATAGTAGATCTCCTGCGATAAGGTTTTGGATGATAATTATATTTTAATCGGATTTTATCGGTATTACTGTAATCGGAACCAAAGAAATGATCTTCACAAATAAATAAATATAAATAATATGTAAATAATAATTGTATAAATTGATTTTATTTTCAATTTTTTTTATTGGATAAATTGATTTTCTGGTTTCAAATGATTGTCTAATCTACAAGCATTTTTCCAAAGTGAATTAGTGAATTATGTCGAGATCTTTAGGAAGTTGGTGAAATTTTTTATTGTTAGGGCTATTGATATAATATAAAATTTAACAGCAAAAATTATTGCCGCTGTATTACACTAAATCAAAACCACAAAATACTCAATTTTTATTCCACACAAAACTCCAAAATTAATTTTGAAAATTGAATTTATCGCGGCACCTCGATCAGCTCAATGGAGAAGGGGTGATTCATTTACACAGCGCCACGCCATTGAATAACCCACGATAAAACAATAATGGCGAAAAGAAGATATTTGATATTTCAAAATGTTTGTTATTAAGGATGAGACAAACACAACAACAAATAATTGAAATTCATGAATAGCAAACAAAATAATATGATATATTAAAAAAAAATCAGTAAAAAAAATGTAATTCATAATTCAAGTGAAAAATAAAAAACAATGAGAGCTGAAAATGAAATTGGAAAATTTAATTGTTTTAAATGAAACTATGAAAATCATAAAGAGAAAAAAAATGAATTCTCCTGTTCGTCTGGAAAAATTAAATTTAATTTTGAACGAATTTCCTTACTACGAATCAAAAGAAAATTCCCAATTAAATTCTTACAAAAAAATAAATGAACTCAATGATAGTAACAAGTATGAAAGTAATTTAGTATAAATCAAATTGAAACGGGTTTTCCGTTGATTGACTAACTTTTTAACAAAACTTAACGTCTGACCTGTTTTGTATTCTTGTTACCACGAAGATTTCCAGATGTCCATACAGGAAGAACTGAAGGTAGGATAACTTAAGAATGTTCGTTAGTTAAATTTCTCCCTCTAAAAGCCTATCAATTAAAATTTATAAACTAAATTTATTAATAATTTAATAATTGTAACTCAATTTAAGTAGTATGAATGGTTTGAATGAAATAAAATTTATGACTGACTGTATGAATGAAATTAGAGTAAGGAAAATCGAAAACTTTTAACATACCTCGTGGATGTTCTGAGGCTATCAAACCAACTGTTTCTTTGCGGTGAAACTAAATCCAGAATAACTTCTGTGACCAGAATCAAAACTATTGATTATGATTCGTTCTATATAACTTGCTTGATACTCCCGTAAAATATGGATCAATAATCTCGACGAAATACACTTCTCAAAAAAAGACAATTCTCAAAATGTCGACGATTAAAACGTTTTCACGACGTTATACGTCTCACCACTGGTTGACGAAAGAGAGTTAAATTTGATCTTGTTTTCATTTTATACTATCAAAAAAAACTCGTACTCCCAAAAAAGTGATACGTTTTAAAATTTTCTTCAAAATATAAATTTTAACTTCATTCTTTATTATTAAAATGTTTTGATAATAATTTTTATAACAAAATCGACCAAATGAATTATTTTATATTAATTTAAATTAAAAAAATATTAAAATTTTGAACTGTTAAACTACAAATTATTTTACCCCATCTACATTTCAAAATCATAAATCTTTATTAAAGGTTAGGAAAAGGAATAAAGGAAAGTTCCCCCTAGATGGCTCTGCACCAAACAAAACCCAAACAAAATTTGCTATTCATGAACTTGCAATTAAAAACCGTAACAAAATCCTTACAGGACCATTTCTTTCTAAAGAGGGAACATGATGACTATGTTAATCATTGTGACTCAAACAAATCATAAGATGTAAATGAGTTGCACAAAACAAATACTAAAAGTTATAAAAGTCATATAATAAAATCAATAATATAATACAGATGGTAATTGTTTAACTTATAACAGTAGTTTATAATAGTAGCAACTATATACACATATACAGAATACTATAAGACAGATTTAATGTTTGTTTTGATGTCAGGATAAACATAACCCCAAAACGTATGCACAAGTAATTATACATTATTGATGTATTATTATCAACAAATAACTTGATAAAAGTTACAAGAGTACTATATATTATAATACAACCAAACATTTCGTTTTGTTTACCTTTTATATTAATATTTGTATGCACAACACTACGATACGATGTTCACATATCTGCTTTATGCAAACAATGCAAGCCGGAAATCCCACCAAACGTTATGAATGCGAAATACGTCAATAATAGGACGCTACAAAATGGCAAGGATGGTTAGGTTTCTCGTTAATAGAGGGCACCATTTAAATTGTTCTAGCATTTTCGAGATATATTCAACATTTTTTTATATTACATTAAGGTGGCGTTTAATTGGCCATTTTTATATATACTGGCAGAAGTGGAGTTTTACCTAAATTGCAATTTCACTGCATGTTATTATGAAAAAGTAAACACACAGACTTGAAGTACACACAATGTTCTACAGATTATAGTATTCCACATTCTAAAGTTGCTGTATTTCTAATATAATAAAATCTTAAAATTTGTCATAAATGGCACTTGATACAAAGCGATATTTCTGAGAAACTAAACACTAAATTTGAGCGCCGACGCTTTGTACGATAGTGGTAGAATGTAGGAAAAGATATGTGTTATTAAACGTAAATCTGAATTGTTATTAACTCGTAACTCGGGTAAAACTGAAAATAGGCAATTTTGGCAAAATATTGGGAATCCGTAAAGAAATCTATATAAATCGGTGACATAAAGATTTGTCCACCCGTTTTATAGATAGCGCGATTAATTAATTTAATAATAAATTAATAATTTTTGTTAATACAATTTACTAGATGGTTTTGTCCATACTTACCTTGTAATATATATGTTATAAATGAATTTTATAAATAAAATGATAGTCATAAATCTTTGATCTTTTGTTTTGTTAATGTCAAATAAGTAAAGATAGATAAGTAAAGAAAATCGTTCAAAATAAATGGAATCAAATTCAATAATACTCAAGGACTAGGCAATGGAGCTATTATTATTATAATAGCTCCATGCTCTGATCGAAAATAGACAAAAAAGCCCAAAATAAACAAAGGCCCGAAAATGGGCAATTTTTGAGATACTCAAAGTTTTAATTTCATAACTGAACCAGTTGTTAAAGTTCTTAATTTACAAAAATCACTTATTTTACCTCTTTTTAAATATTTTCACTGTTCAAAAAAAAATTTCTCAACTTTATTTATCGACGTTTTTTTATAATATACTCCACGTATACACTAGATATTTCGAGCAACTAACATACAAAGAAAAATTTTTAGATTAAAAGAAATTGGAAGTGTAACCCATAGCCATTTGATGGAATGATATTACAGAGATTTAAAAGAAGCTGTTTTGAGAAAATATGATGAAAATGTCTCAACCAAAATTAGAAATTTTGTACAGAACTGTACTAAAATCAATCGTTTACCGCATTTTAAAAGGAAAACGCGAAAAACGAGACATTCTTGTACTTGGGCTATTGTACAGGATGAGATGTTAAACGTCGACTTTCCAATAAATATTGTATTGAGCAATATTTACCCAAATCAGAATTTTTAATATTTATAATGTGCACGTTCGGATTGCTGAAAATCATCATGCATCACTAAAAAGTCAACATCAGTGGCAATTTAATATTAATGTATTGGCTAAAGTTGTAGATGTCCAGTTATTAGGTAAATTGTTTTTGAAGAGATTAACAGCCGATGCTTATATAAATATTTTACAAAATGAGCTTACAGAGGCATTTGATGAATTACGTCTACGAATACTACAAGACTGCTACTTTATGCTCGATGGAGCACCAACACATTATGCACTTGATACTGGAGCATACTTAAACGGTAGATTTTGTAATAAGTGAGATTATTATTTATTACATTAACTAGATTTATATCCGTTAGATTTATGATTTATCGGGGGACATCTATCGTGCAGGTTTTGATAAATAAAAAGTGGTTCCCTCGGCCCGTACAATTCTTCTTCGCACGTTATAGTGTCCTTACGTTTCTTATGACCTAAATAACTATTTGAAAAGATCCATATCGCAAAGGGCAAATAATAATGTTTGGAAATTGAAATAAAACTCTTAAAGTGGTATCAGTACCGGTTTCGATGAATTAATGACGATCATTACCAGCTAAATCTATAAAAGCATAAAAATTTACAAAATACAATTAGAAATCTGAATGGACGTCATACAAAAAATGTGAGAAAACAGGTCTTCCAAAATATTCGACCAAATCTACATACCAGAACAAAATATGTATTATTTATTACATATATAAAAATTAATAGAAAGGAGTAATAATGGTTATAATAAGGTTAATAGGATCCTTCATAAAGAAGATTTTTGGATTCCTCTATGTTTATCGATTCCGAATTACTCGAGTTTATTACCATTGTTGCATACATATATAAAGGTGAAATTTTTTAAGTCAATGTTGTGTTCTCTTTCGAGTCTATATTGTAACGTTGTTTTTTGAGTTTAATTAAAGATACGCATTTTCATTGATTTAAAATTTATTAGTTAAATTTATTTTTATAAATACATATTTTTATTTCTCAGTCTTGTCGTTTTTTGTCCGGACGGGTTTTCATTGCGACGCGTGCTCGTGTGTTTTCGCTTATCCGGGGTAGAGAGTTGTAATTCAGCAGCGAAAGGAGGTTGTCAAATTTTTCAAAATAAAAGTTCCGTGTCTTGGAAATATTGTTGTACATATTACCGAAAAAAAAGGGATTAGTTTCGCCCTCCAAATTATTTGGGATCGGGGATGTTACACAGTTAAATTTCGGCGGAAGTAGTTGTTGGGATTCGTCGAAATTCTCCTTTTGGAGGTTTACAATTCAAGACACGCCGAAATATCTCCACGCCGCAGACATTTTTATTTATAAAAGCGTTTCGATAAATCGTAATTTCGGCCGAAACGGTAAGATTAAACAATTTTCTATTACGTTCAAAATATAAATATTTTATTTACATCTTTGTAGTTTTTTTTTGAAGTACTATATTAAACATCAATTTTTGTCGATTTTTACGCCGACATCGAGCGTATATGGACGTCGCCATATTTTCTTTTTCTTCTACCGGAAATCGACCGTTTTTTTTTCTTGTCAATTGTACATCTTTTTTTTGAATCGCCTTTTTGCTAAAGGAACAAAGTAAAAAGAATTAGTTGTTTTTATCATCAAATTAAATTATATACATTAAAAAAAAATCGATATAGCATTTAATTGTTTTGTCAATAGGATTTAATTTAAAATATTTATATACTTACGATTGCATTTTTTTTGTAAAATCACAGGAATCTCGAGATCTCCTTGGCTTATTTTGAATTATATTTTTTGTATTGTTTTGAATTTATTTTCACTTTGTTTATTTATTCTTTTTGTGATTTATTTTCGAATATTTCACTCTTAAATTCACAACTAAATTAATTATTTTTTTTATTATATTCTATTTCTACATTATTTTTCTGTTTTATTTTATTTGACTACGTCGCGTACTTCAGTATCGGTGTGGGTCTTGATACCGTCGGAAAATACAAGGGAACTGCAGATCCACTGGCGCCCTTAATTTACCCAACCCGTCTTCGACTAGAGTTGCCGGCAACTTGTATTTTCGTGGCGTATTTGCATTAAATTGGGTCAAATAATTAATTAATTAGAAGGTTTTTTTATTACGCTACATTTTTGGCGCCCAACGTGGGGCCCGAGGCGGTTGAGAACGGTAGAAGCGGTTACGGTTGTTGCTTGGGCGCGTTTCTAAACAAGATTTATTCGGAAATTTTTTGTATAATTTTTTTGTTGTTATTGTTTCTGTTTATTACTTTGCATTGATTTCAAAAAATGGCTTTTAAACCTTCACCAGGTTACTTAACTAAAGAAGAGTTGGCATATGAGATGATCATTCGTGGTCAAGAACCAACAATTGTTGATGAAATGCGGAAAAAACTTACCTTATTTTTACAAAAAGAAAAGATGGATCCTTTGATTATTACCACTTATCCGGATAATGTATTCATGGATGAAGAGGACACGGAGGCTATTTCGAGTCGATTGGATGAAATCGCTGTTATTTTAAAGAGCTTTACAAGTAAGGAAGAAAGAAGAATTGAAATTTTGGCACGTTTTGGGCAGACTCAAGAGGATGAATGAAACAGCTGAATCTCGTCCTAAATTCTTGAAGAAAGCTATTGGAATGAAAGAACAATATGTGAAGAAGAAATCTGAATTAGTACGTCCTGCTGGCTTGCAAGTTTTAGAACGATCACTGGAGGCTTCCTTACATATGATGGACGGAAGTCCGATTGCGAATTCTTCTTTATTGGATGGTGACAATACACCGACACAAACAATGAAATCCGTGCCTGTTTACAAGTGGGATATTAAATTTACTGGAAAACCTGCAACATCGGTTGGAGCTTTTTTGGAAAGAGTTGATGAATTGGCTTCGGCCAGAGGTGTTTCAAGGGATGTGGTCTTTCGCTCAGCTTTGGATCTTTTTGATGGATCAGCACTTTCATGGTATAGAGCGGTGCGAAGATCGGTATCATCATGGGGCGAATTGGAAAATCTTTTGAAAAGGGAATTTCAACCAACAGATTACGATGAGCAATTACTAGAAGAAATTAAATGAAGAACTCAAGGTGAAATGGAACCAGTGAGCATATATTTTGCAAATATGATTGGTCTTTTTGGACGGTTGTCTTGTTCAGTATCCGAAGAAGTAAGAGTTAAAATTATTCGACGAAATCTTCTACCATATCTTCAGAAGCAGCTTGCATTGCAACAAATTAGTAATGTTGATGAATTAAAATCTTATTTCGTCAGTTGGAAGAAACCCATAAAGCGTTGGAAGAATTTAACCCTCCGAAAAGACGTATGAAATCCTTGGAGCCTGACTTGGCTTATGCGGCCGTAGAACCTGTTTTTGCGATTGAGGGAAGTACTAGACCCAACGAAAAATCTTCGAATTCATCCTCAACTTCTGGTAAGGGATGCTGTTTTAATTGTGGTAAACCTGGACATCTTGCGAAGGGATGTGTTGCTCCACTTCGACTTCATTGCTATAATTGTCAGGAAGAGGGCTATACTACTCGCAATTGCCCGAAATGCAATTCTGGTTCGTCTGGCACAGGATCTAAGACGTCGGGAAACGGAAGACCTCACCACTAGATGGTCGACTAATTGGTGAAGAGGAAACGTTTTCGACCGAAAAAGTAAAAGTAATTCTTAATTTTATATTAGATAATTCCAATTTAGATGAAAGACCGTATTTGAGTATAAAGATTTTGGGAAGAGGTGTTCTTGGATTGTTGGATACCGGCGTATCTCGCACTGTGATGGGAGCTTTAGGATGGAAATTGTTGTCTGGTCTTGGGTTGCAATTAGTTAAAACTGTTGGTTCGGTTAGAATGGCTAATGGTCAGATTTGCGAAAGTATAGGGGTAGTAATTGTACCCGTGGAACCCAGAAAAAAAATTAAATTGATTGAAATAATGGTTATACCAGATCTTCCCCAATCATTAATCTTAGGTGTGGATTTTTTTAAATCGATGGGAGTGGTTCCGGATTTAAGGAGGAATGAGTGGACATTTTCTGAAACACAAGCTGATTTGTTGTGTCTCAATGTTAACGAGACTGATTTAAGTTTAGAAAGAAAAATCGAGTTGGAAAGATTAACGGAGAAATATAAGGCAAGAATGGGAGATATTATCAGAACTTCATCGTCCCCTATAAAACAACGGTATTTTCCTGTATCGCCAGTGATTCAAAACGAAATAAATAGAGAACTGAATGAAATGTTGGAAAAAGGTATAGTGGAACCGTCAAAAAGTGGTTGGTCGTCGCCTATATTACTAGTAAAGAAAAAAGATTCATCCTACCGATTTTGTGTAGATTAGAGACGATTAAATGATGTGACCGAGAGAGATGGCTACCCGTTACCTTATGTATCTGCAACATTAGATAAGCTCCGAAATGCTAAGTTTCTTTCGTCGATTGATATAATGTCTGCGTTCTGGCAGGTGCCTATGGAGCAAAATTCAAAACAGTACACGGCTTTTACAGTACCAGGAAGGGGTTTGTATCAATTTACTAGAATGCCTTTTGGGCTGCATAATTCCCCTGCAACATGGCAAGGGTTGATGGATAGAGTTATTGGAGCTGAATTAGAACCGAACGTCTTTGTATACCTTGATGATGTCGTAATAGTTACTGAGACATTTGAACACCACCTTAATGTTTTGGACGAGGTTTTTCGTCGTTTATTGAAAGCGGGACTTCGAGTTAGTTGGGAGAAATGTCAGATAGGAAGGTCAGAGCTTCATTATTTGGGTTATGTGGTAATAAGATCGGTCTTCACGTCGATCCTGGCAAGGTTGAAGCAATGCTGAAGATACCCGCTCCTAAAACTCAGAAAGATGTTCGTAGGATTGTGGGGACGTTCTCTTGGTATCGACGGTTTATTCCTCAATTTGCGACTTTGTTGGCTCCTACAACAAATCTGTTGAAAAAGAAAGCGACAATTAATTGGACTCCAGAATGTGAACGAGCTTTTGTATTGTTGAAAGAAAAACTGGTATCAGCCCCGATACTGTGTTGCCCAGATTATACCAAACCTTTTGAGTTACACACTGACGCATCAGGTGTTGGACTCGGTGCAGTGTTATTACAACCTTCTGAAGATGAAGAAAAGGTAGTGGCTTATCTTAGTAGAACACTGTCGAAGACAGAAAGAAATTACTCCACTACAGAGAGAGAATGTTTAGCTGTCATATGGGCCATAGAAAAAATGCGACCATATCTTGAAGGAATCCGTTTTACCGTAATAACAGATCATTATTCTTTATTATGGTTATTAAAGCTGAAGGAACCCACTGGGAGAATTGCTCGATGGGTCGTACGTTTACAACAATTTGACTTCGAAATTAAACACAGAAAAGGCACAGAAAATGTGGTACCGGATGCTTTATCTCGCTCTATTGCTGATAATGTTTGTTCCTTGACTCATGAACCGAATTTTAGAAATACTACCGATAAATGGTATTTGAATTTGAAACAATAAATATTGCAAAGACCAGCAAAATATCCTAAATACAGGGTTGAAAATGATATTGTGTACAAATACGTAACGGCGAATCCTTTATTCGGAGAGAAGCCATGGAAAATTCTTGTTCCTAAGGATATACGTAAACAACTCATAGCGTTAAATCATGAACCAGCTACAGCGGGTCATATAGGTGTATATAAGATTGTCGGAAGACTTGCGAAAAGATACAGTTGGCCTAAAATGAGGTATGATGTCGCAAAATACGCATCAGCGTGTAAAGTATGTGCTGCGTATAAATATTCCAATAAAAAACCTTTGGGACAATTTACTTCACAACCAACTTGTAGTAAACCTTGGGAAATGATTTCGACAGATTTAATAGGTCCTCTACCGAAATCCAAACATGGTAATAGATTTCTATTAGTTATAAGTGATTATTTTAGTAAATTCGTGGTAATTCGACCATTGAAAACAGCTACAGTAGAAAAGATTGTTTTCAACTTAGAATCGGAAGTCTTTTTGAAGTATGGAGTACCAAAAATATTAGTTTGTGTCAATGGACCACAGTATCGTTCTAAACAACTAACTAAATTAGCAGAAGAATATGGGGTTACAGTCCGTTATAATGCCCATTATCACCCACAGGCGAATCCTTGTGAACGTGTGAATAGAAATTTAAAATTATTACTGTCAATTTATAGTAGAGAGAATCAAAGAAACTGGGATATGGAATTGAATAAAATTGCTTGTGCTATTAATACAGCTAAGCTGAAGTTACAAAGATGACTCCCTACTATATATGTTCTGGTCGAGAAATGGTTTTGAATGGTAAAATATATGGTCAAAATATTTCGTCAGACAACGAAGAACATCCATTAAATAATAAGAAACTTATGGATATTTTCGCTGAAGTCAAACAGAAAATGGGTAATATATCGAAAAAGAATCAACATTACTATAATTTGAGAAGACGACCCGATGTTTTCAATGTTGGACAGAAAGTTTGGAAGAAAAATTTTGTCTTATCAGATGCGTCACAATATTTCACTAGTAAATTAGCACCAAAGTATGTTGGACCATTTATTGTCAAGAAGGTTGTGTCACCTTGGACTTATATTTTGGGTAGTGGAGATGGTCAAACAATCGGTACATGGAATGCAAAAGATTTAAAACCATACCAGAAAGATAGTGAATGAACTTAATTATGATTAAATTTTTTTGAAAAATTTAGGAAATTTATTTAACACATTTATACTTTAGTAAAATTTACGGGGTAAACTTTCTTCAACTTGGGGGGGGGGAATGTAACGTTGTTTTTTGAGTTTAATTAAAGATACGCATTTTCATTGATTTAAAATTTATTAGTTAAATTTATTTTTATAAATACATATTTTTATTTCTCAGTCTTGTCGTTTTTTGTCCGGACTGGTTTTCGTTGCGACGCGTGCTCGTGTGTTTTCGCTTATCCTTATATAAGGTTTTTTTATTAGGCTACATTTTCGTTGGGCGCCAAAAATGTAGCGTAATAAAAAAAAATCTAATTAATTAGTTATTTGACCCAATTTATTGCAAATACGCCACGAAAACACAAGTTGCCGGCAATTCTAGTCGAAGACGGGTTGGGTAAATTAAGGGCGCCAGTGGATCTGCAGTTCCCTTGTATTTTCCGACGGTATCAAGACCCACACCGATACTGAAGTACGCGACGTAATCAAACAAAATAAAACAGAAAATTAATGTAGAAATAGAATATAATAAAAAAAAATAATTAATTTAGTTGTGAATTTAAGAGTGAAATATTCGAAAATAAATCACAAAAAGAATAAATAAACAAAGTGAAAATAAATTCAAAACAATACAAAAAATATAATTCAAAATAACCCAAGGAGATCTCGAGATTCCTGTGATTTTACAAAAAAAAATGTAATGATAAGTATATAAATATTTTAAATTAAATTCTATTGACAAAAAAAATTAAATGCTGTTATGTTCGGTTAACCTTTATCTGTCTCTATTCTTCTTTTCTTTTTTTAAATTTTCAATAAAATCAGGTAATAGCAATATTTGCTTTGTTATTAACTTTTTTTTGTTTCGGCAGCCGAATTCGAGATCCCTATGTCCTAACTTTTCCTAGTATCCATTAGAGGTCGTTAATCAGTTATTTTAAATTTCGATATCTACTTTATCTTTACTTTAATTTATATTTAAATTTTCCCAAGTCATTAGTTTCTTGAGATAGTGGATTTTTTTTATTGAAAGGGGTGTTTTGGGAATTAAATGATAAACTTTTATCACTTTATATAGTATTTACTTTGACTTTTCGTCGTGAGAGTTACGAGAGATGGTATGATTTTTTTTGGACTAAGTATAAATTTTGACGGGTTTTGAGACTCGCTCTCTTTTTGAGTGACAATACTCTTCGCCGGTGGTGAACGAAACCTGCGACAAGTATTTATCAGCTTAGGAAGACATTTTGGGAAAATTTTGGTGAAATTTTTGGAGTCTTAAGGCTAATCCGAGGGCATCGGAAATATTACTTGCGTGGAAAAATCGGGGTTTAGTATTCTCTAGAACCCGACCCGGATATTTTAACCGGATTTAATTATTCTTCACTACATTTTAATCTTTTCTTGGCGTAGACCTCGACCATCCGAGGTAAGTCTTTTTCTAGTTTCTCGTAATTCTTCCCTTACTATAACATCTTTCGGATTTTCCATTAATTCATTAATTCCATCCATTTATTAGAAAAGAAACCATCCACTCCTTCTTCATCCACTATTTCATTTTGATCGGCTCTAATGGGCTTATTACGATTTTTTTTAGGTCTTTTTGTGGGAGAGCAATTTTTTTTGGTTTTCTATTTTTTTTTGGAATCCATTCCTTATCCTACGGTCTCGAAGGAAGCTGCGGAGGAATATAGTTTTATCACCTTCTCAAAAGAAAAAAAAGAGTTGGCCTGCAAAGAAAAAAAAAAAAAGAAAGAAGACAACTTAAGGTCAGATCAACAATTAATTCAGTTCAATTTTGAAATTTTATTATCATTTTCATTATTGCCTTACAAGTTAATTATTTTTTTTGTGTATACTTACCTGAAAAGAATCTAGTTAAAAAAAAAGGTGAAATTTAACCAGAAGAAATTTAACCTTTAAATTTTGATTTATTTGCTGAAATCTTGTAACATTTTCTTTTTTTTTGTACAAGAATTTAATTGGTTTTTTTTGAATTCGTTTATCTTGATTTTTTTTGTTATTTACATAAGGTTCTACGCAAGCGCTTGGGGTAGACAGTCGGTGTCGCGAATTTAAACAATTCATTTTTTTTAATCAGTTTTTTTTCTTTTAACCAATTAAGAATTCTTATTAGTTTTTTTTTAATTATTATTATTAATTTAGAACTTTGGCCATACCGTTTATTTTGTTTTTTTTTAATATATCTCATTTTGCTTACCTGAATTTATTGAGTTGCTTTATTCTTTTATTGTTGTTACTGTTGCCTGCTTTATTATTGTTCGATCCTGTTCTTATTCCGTCAACACTTCACAATCAGTGCCCGTTGCGAATTTTCGGATTGTGTGGCGCCTTAAATAAATTGAACCTCCCCCTTCCCCGAAAGAGCGTGCCGGGGTGTTCGCAACAAACCGGGTTGGGGTTGAATAATGATTTAGATTGTTTTGCGTGTATAGTGTACTGTCGGATAATTTTGAGGCATAACAATGCTATATCGATTTTTTTTAATGTATATAATTTAATTTGATGATAAAAACAACTAATTCTTTTTACTTTGTTCCTTTAGCAAAAAGGCGATTCAAAAAAAAAGATGTATAATTGACAACAAAAAAAAAGGTCTGACCTTATGATGATATGGTTATGGTTGCGACGACGATTACCGGTAGAAGAAAAAGAAAATATGGCGACGTCCATATACGCTCAATGTCGGCGTAAAAATCGGCAAAAATTGATGTTTAATATAGTACTTCAAAAAAAAGCTACAAAGATGTAAATAAAATATTTATATTTTGAACGTAATAGAAAATTTTTTAATCTTATCGTTTCGGCCGAAATTACGATTTATCGAAACGCTTTTATAAATAAAAATGTTTGCGGCGTGGAGATATTTCGGCGTGTCTTGAATTATAAACCTCCAAAAGGAGAATTTCGACGAATCCCAACAACTACTTCCGACGAAATTTAACTGTGTAACATCCCCGAACCCAAATAATTTGGAGGGCGAAACTAATTCCTTTTTTTTGGGTAATATGTACAACAATATTTCCAAGACACGGAACTTTTATTTTGAAAAATTTGACAACCTCCTTTCGCTGCTGAATTACAACTCTCTACCCCGGATAAGCGAAAACACACGAGCACGCGTCGCAATGAAAACCCGTCCGGACAAAAAACGACAAAACTGAGAAATAAAAATATGTATTTATAAAAATAAATTTAACTAATAAATTTTAAATCAATGAAAATGCGTATCTTTAATTAAACTCAAAAAACAACGTTACAATATTTATGTACGTTTGAAGTAGGATTTGTTTTATGTTCTGCTAGTCGTTTCGATCATTTTTCGTAATTAATACAGCAGAAGAAATAAAGATAAAAATGTTACCACAATATTTTGGTACGCATATCTGTAAGTACGCCTCCTACCTTTTATTTTGAAACCTATAAATTATTTATTCTTTTTCTCACGTAAAAATATCCCAGCATACCAAATTTGAGCATTCTAAACCTTCCCGTTTTTGAGATATCCCTAAAAAAGTACTTTCTAAGTGCCATCTTTAAAGGGCCCAGCGCCCTTAGGAAGCATTTTCGAACCGGGCTTTATATAAACTTTCCTTCATGATTTTAGATGTAGAATCACCCCTTTCAATATATAGACGTAATTTCCGGATACCTATATACAGGAGGCCCCGAAATGAAGTACACAAAATGGTACCCCGAGATTCTTTGGTACACAAAATTAAGATTGGTTCAAAAAAGTATATGGAAAAAGTTTAGAAGTTATTAACCGTCAATTATGTGGTAAATTCTTCACTGTCATCACTTAATAATTAGCAGAACTTTTTTTATTGATTATGTATCTTTATCGCATTGTATTTTTTGCTGATTATTTGCCAATATTTTCGTTCTCTTTATAATCTTTCCTCCGATTCGTAGTTCACCCTGTCCTAATTGTGCTCCTCGTCAAAATGTCGCTCTCGCAGAATAAATGCTGAGTAAACTGGCAGAGGATACTAATATTTGTGTTCAGCGTTTGCTCCTTCTTTGAGTCTTCTCTGAGTTTAAGGTTTCGAAAACAATGGTTAACTACGACAACTCCTCTTTCCGTACCGTTTGACATAAAAAATCCAATGGCGTCAAATCAAGAGACCTGATGGGCCACTCCACAGAAGCGTTTCTTCTTCGTCTCCCAATCTGGCGATGTGGATATATAGTATTCAAGAATTCATCGACACACAGAACGCACATGTTCCATCAGTTCAGATGGAATTCCAAAAAATTGCTCCATTCAGTCGGCATGGCAGAACAAATGGATCAAGAATGAAAATCTATTGATAATTCCAGCCCAAACATTCACTCGAAATTCTTGCTGAAAATGAAGAATTCTTTACATCTGGATTTTCTTCCGCATATTCGTTGCAACTGTCTAATATTTCATTGCGAGTGAAGCCGGCATCGCCTCTCTGTGAATAAAATACACCTTTCGATGGAATTAGGCATCTTTGGCACGCATATTTCGAATAAAATTCCTGAATAAATTGTTAAGCGGTGATGGTGAAGAATTTATCACTTGATTATTACGGATGAACATAAATGTTACATTGAAATATACTTTCCACTGACAAATAAATATATTGTGAATCTCATTAACATCTGTTGACGTATTTTCCAGATATAGCAAAAAATATGATTTTTTACATACACTTTCTCCATATATTTTTTTGAACCAATCTTAATCTTTTGAACCTCGTAAACCTCTCTACTTCATTTCGGGACACCGGTATAGCTTTGCAGTTGATACATGAAATAGAATAGACTCCATTGCAATTGTGTATTTCTTCTTTATTTTTGTAGTTGCTGAGCAATTTAAGAATGCTGCTGTTAGTGTTATAGCCAACTTTAATTTCGTGGTTTTGTAAAATGTGTTTAATTCTAAAATTCAAAGAATTGTATGGCAATGAATAATATTTATCGGGGTTTCGAATGGTCTTTTTAAATATAGGGTAATGTTTTATAAGTGCTTTATAAAAAAGTATGTCAGTAATTTAAAATTGCCGAGTTCCGTACGCAAACTTAGAATTAAATAAATTATTGTAACCATATTAATGCAAATTTAATGACGATTTTCTGCAGAAAAGGATACATTTTTGTTTTCCATAATCATCGTTGCTACGACTTTTTAAATCCAACTCTGCCTGTTGTATCTTTGTTATCAAGAATTTATCTTTTTCGTAGTAAATCTCCATTAAATTTGCTTTAATACGGTCGTTATGTCATGATCATGTCATCCCAATTATTCAGTCATCTCAATTAGTTCACGAAATATGATTTTCTTAAATTTTTATT
The DNA here is from genome assembly GCA_036711965.1 of Onthophagus sagittarius. Classification (NCBI taxonomy): domain Eukaryota; kingdom Metazoa; phylum Arthropoda; class Insecta; order Coleoptera; family Scarabaeidae; genus Onthophagus; species Onthophagus sagittarius. The sequence continues at coordinate 930,711 of JASERS010000014.1, forward strand.
ATATACATGTTCAGTATTCAAATGTGCAGTGTTGTGCTTAAAGAGATATGAAATGTTTAGCGGTTTTCAATTTTATTATTTCAACCAATTGGATTGCTCCGATATGGTACGATTGGATGCATTTTTAGGAGCATTGTCTTATTTTAGGTTTAATTAGGATGGTTAAACGAGTCTTCGTCGAACCGTTGTGTGATTGAGATCGACCAAGATTTATCATTTACTAATTGGGTTAATTACTACTGTTAGATTTTAGAATTAAATCTGTAAGAATATTTAGTCTAGCGTAAGGCTCCAAGATCTCTAAATAAGTGAATTGATAGCACTCGTCGATTTGAAAAATAAGAACCAACACGCATTCCTTGTTACGCGTAGCAAATCTCCCAAAATCAATAAACTTTAGTACATTACAATGCAGTTGACACTTCACAAACTTTGATAATTTATTGTGATTCTATGTTGAATATGTATTAGTTTTACCAAAGCTTTTGATCCAATGACGCTTCCAAGAGACGCTATATATTTTTAAAATTTAAGGCTGTTTAAAATTTGAACACTTTGAACACATTGGGTGTTAATTTAATATACCTCACATATGGTGTATATAAGAAACATCCAATTTATGTAAATATCCATGTCTATGCATAATGTCAGTATTATTTAAAAAATAGGAGATAAAACTTATTTTTATTACAAGATTTTAAATTATTTAATTGATTAATGACCATTAAAAATAATGTTGTATTACAAACATAAACCATAACTTTGAACGGATGATACCTCGGATCAACCAAAACATATATATATATATATATATATACGTATAAACTATAAAAACATTCAATACAATAGCAAAATAACTTGGGGAAAAAGCTCAGATCTAAGGAATTCAGAACGCAAGCTTCTTTGCGGTATATGAAATTAATTTTAAACACCCTTAAATTTTAAAAATAAATTACGTTTCTTAGAACGGCCATTGGATCAAAAGCTGTGGTAAAGCTGATACATATTCAATAAAGATTCACCACAAAAGTTTCATCTAAATTCGTGAAGACTCAACTGCAATATCTCCTTGCTAGTATAGCGATAAATTACGTAAATTCATCTTAGTTTACTGTCCTTTACATGTCCCTGCTCTCTGTCGGTTTTTATCTGAACCACTCTGTATGTTTATGTAAATATTTGTTTTTGAGTCAGCAAGCATTTTCATTATTAAAAATTGAGTCAAAGTGTTAACTAGATTAAAAGCTGAAAATGAAATTGGAAAATTTAATTGTTTTAAATGAAACTATGAAAATCATAAAGAGAAAAGAAAATGAATTCTCCTGTTCGTCTGGAAAAATTAAATTTAATTTTGAACGAATTTCCTTACTACGAATCAAAAGAAAATTCCCAATTAAATTCTTACAAAAAAATAAATGAACTCAATGATAGTAACAAGTATGAAAGTAAGGTAGTATAAATCAAATTGAAACGGGTTTTCCGTTGATTGACTAACTTTTTAACAAAACTTAACGTCTGACCTGTTTTGTATTCTTGTTACCACGAAGATTTCCAGATGTCCATCCAGGAAGAACTGAAGGTAGGATAACTTAAGAATGTTCCTTAGTTAAATTTCTCCCTCTAAAAGCCTATCAATTAAAATTTATTAAAACTAAATTTATTAATAATTTAATAATTGTAACTCAATCTAAGTAGTATGAATGGTTTGAATGAAATAAAATTTATGACTGACTGTATGAATGAAATTAGAGTAAGGAAAATCGAAAACTTTTAACATACCTCGTGAATGTTCTGAGGCTATCAAACCAACTGTTTCTTTGCGGTGAAACTAAATCCAGAATAACTTCTGTGACCAGAATCAAAACTATTGATTATGATTCGTTCTATATAACTTGCTTGATACTCCCGTAAAATATGGATCAATAATCTCGACGAAATACACTTCTCAAAAAAAGACAATTCTCAAAATGTCGACGATTAAAACGTTTTCACGACGTTATACGTCTCACCACTGGTTGACGAAAGAGAGTTAAATTTGATCTTGTTTTCATTTTATACTATCAAAAAAAACTCGTACTCCCAAAAAAGTGATACGTTTTAAAATTTTCTTCAAAATATAAATTTTAACTTCATTCTTTATTATTAAAATGTTTTGATAATAATTTTTATAACAAAATCGACCAAATGAATTATTTTATATTAATTTAAATTAAAAAAATATTAAAATTTTGAACTGTTAAACTACAAATTATTTTACCCCATCTACATTTCAAAATCATAAATCTTTATTAAAGGTTAGGAAAAGGAATAAAGGAAAGTTCCCCCTAGATGGCTCTGCACCAAACAAAACCCAAACAAAATTTGCTATTCATGAACTTGCAATTAAAAACCGTAACAAAATCCTTACAGGACCATTTCTTTCTAAAGAGGGAACATGATGACTATGTTAATCATTGTGACTCAAACAAATCATAAGATGTAAATGAGTTGCACAAAACAAATACTAAAAGTTATAAAAGTCATATAATAAAATCAATAATATAATACAGATGGTAATTGTTTAACTTATAACAGTAGTTTATAATAGTAGCAACTATATACACATATACAGAATACTATAAGACAGATTTAATGTTTGTTTTGATGTCAGGATAAACATAACCCCAAAACGTATGCACAAGTAATTATACATTATTGATGTATTATTATCAACAAATAACTTGATAAAAGTTACAAGAGTACTATATATTATAATACAACCAAACATTTCGTTTTGTTTACCTTTTATATTAATATTTGTATGCACAACACTACGATACGATGTTCACATATCTGCTTTATGCAAACAATGCAAGCCGGAAATCCCACCAAACGTTATGAATGCGAAATACGTCAATAATAGGACGCTACAAAATGGCAAGGATGGTTAGGTTTCTCGTTAATAGAGGGCACCATTTAAATTGTTCTAGCATTTTCGAGATATATTCAACATTTTTTTATATTACATTAAGGTGGCGTTTAATTGGCCATTTTTATATATACTGGCAGAAGTGGAGTTTTACCTAAATTGCAATTTCACTGCATGTTATTATGAAAAAGTAAACACACAGACTTGAAGTACACACAATGTTCTACAGATTATAGTATTCCACATTCTAAAGTTGCTGTATTTCTAATATAATAAAATCTTAAAATTTGTCATAAATGGCACTTGATACAAAGCGATATTTCTGAGAAACTAAACACTAAATTTGAGCGCCGACGCTTTGTACGATAGTGGTAGAATGTAGGAAAAGATATGTGTTATTAAACGTAAATCTGAATTGTTATTAACTCGTAACTCGGGTAAAACTGAAAATAGGCAATTTTGGCAAAATATTGGGAATCCGTAAAGAAATCTATATAAATCGGTGACATAAAGATTTGTCCACCCGTTTTATAGATAGCGCGATTAATTAATTTAATAATAAATTAATAATTTTTGTTAATACAATTTACTAGATGGTTTTGTCCATACTTACCTTGTAATATATATGTTATAAATGAATTTTATAAATAAAATGATAGTCATAAATCTTTGATCTTTTGTTTTGTTAATGTCAAATAAGTAAAGATAGATAAGTAAAGAAAATCGTTCAAAATAAATGGAATCAAATTCAATAATACTCAAGGACTAGGCAATGGAGCTATTATTATTATAATAGCTCCATGCTCTGATCGAAAATAGACAAAAAAGCCCAAAATAAACAAAGGCCCGAAAATGGGCAATTTTTGAGATACTCAAAGTTTTAATTTCATAACTGAACCAGTTGTTAAAGTTCTTAATTTACAAAAATCACTTATTTTACCTCTTTTTAAATATTTTCACTGTTCAAAAAAAAATTTCTCAACTTTATTTATCGACGTTTTTTTATAATATACTCCACGTATACACTAGATATTTCGAGCAACTAACATACAAAGAAAAATTTTTAGATTAAAAGAAATTGGAAGTGTAACCCATAGCCATTTGATGGAATGATATTACAGAGATTTAAAAGAAGCTGTTTTGAGAAAATATGATGAAAATGTCTCAACCAAAATTAGAAATTTTGTACAGAACTGTACTAAAATCAATCGTTTACCGCATTTTAAAAGGAAAACGCGAAAAACGAGACATTCTTGTACTTGGGCTATTGTACAGGATGAGATGTTAAACGTCGACTTTCCAATAAATATTGTATTGAGCAATATTTACCCAAATCAGAATTTTTAATATTTATAATGTGCACGTTCGGATTGCTGAAAATCATCATGCATCACTAAAAAGTCAACATCAGTGGCAATTTAATATTAATGTATTGGCTAAAGTTGTAGATGTCCAGTTATTAGGTAAATTGTTTTTGAAGAGATTAACAGCCGATGCTTATATAAATATTTTACAAAATGAGCTTACAGAGGCATTTGATGAATTACGTCTACGAATACTACAAGACTGCTACTTTATGCTCGATGGAGCACCAACACATTATGCACTTGATACTGGAGCATACTTAAACGGTAGATTTTGTAATAAGTGAGATTATTATTTATTACATTAACTAGATTTATATCCGTTAGATTTATGATTTATCGGGGGACATCTATCGTGCAGGTTTTGATAAATAAAAAGTGGTTCCCTCGGCCCGTACAATTCTTCTTCGCACGTTATAGTGTCCTTACGTTTCTTATGACCTAAATAACTATTTGAAAAGATCCATATCGCAAAGGGCAAATAATAATGTTTGGAAATTGAAATAAAACTCTTAAAGTGGTATCAGTACCGGTTTCGATGAATTAATGACGATCATTACCAGCTAAATCTATAAAAGCATAAAAATTTACAAAATACAATTAGAAATCTGAATGGACGTCATACAAAAAATGTGAGAAAACAGGTCTTCCAAAATATTCGACCAAATCTACATACCAGAACAAAATATGTATTATTTATTACATATATAAAAATTAATAGAAAGGAGTAATAATGGTTATAATAAGGTTAATAGGATCCTTCATAAAGAAGATTTTTGGATTCCTCTATGTTTATCGATTCCGAATTACTCGAGTTTATTACCATTGTTGCATACATATATAAAGGTGAAATTTTTTAAGTCAATGTTGTGTTCTCTTTCGAGTCTATATTGTAACGTTGTTTTTTGAGTTTAATTAAAGATACGCATTTTCATTGATTTAAAATTTATTAGTTAAATTTATTTTTATAAATACATATTTTTATTTCTCAGTCTTGTCGTTTTTTGTCCGGACGGGTTTTCATTGCGACGCGTGCTCGTGTGTTTTCGCTTATCCGGGGTAGAGAGTTGTAATTCAGCAGCGAAAGGAGGTTGTCAAATTTTTCAAAATAAAAGTTCCGTGTCTTGGAAATATTGTTGTACATATTACCGAAAAAAAAGGGATTAGTTTCGCCCTCCAAATTATTTGGGATCGGGGATGTTACACAGTTAAATTTCGGCGGAAGTAGTTGTTGGGATTCGTCGAAATTCTCCTTTTGGAGGTTTACAATTCAAGACACGCCGAAATATCTCCACGCCGCAGACATTTTTATTTATAAAAGCGTTTCGATAAATCGTAATTTCGGCCGAAACGGTAAGATTAAACAATTTTCTATTACGTTCAAAATATAAATATTTTATTTACATCTTTGTAGTTTTTTTTTGAAGTACTATATTAAACATCAATTTTTGTCGATTTTTACGCCGACATCGAGCGTATATGGACGTCGCCATATTTTCTTTTTCTTCTACCGGAAATCGACCGTTTTTTTTTCTTGTCAATTGTACATCTTTTTTTTGAATCGCCTTTTTGCTAAAGGAACAAAGTAAAAAGAATTAGTTGTTTTTATCATCAAATTAAATTATATACATTAAAAAAAAATCGATATAGCATTTAATTGTTTTGTCAATAGGATTTAATTTAAAATATTTATATACTTACCATTGCATTTTTTTTGTAAAATCACAGGAATCTCGAGATCTCCTTGGCTTATTTTGAATTATATTTTTTGTATTGTTTTGAATTTATTTTCACTTTGTTTATTTATTCTTTTTGTGATTTATTTTCGAATATTTCACTCTTAAATTCACAACTAAATTAATTATTTTTTTTATTATATTCTATTTCTACATTATTTTTCTGTTTTATTTTATTTGACTACGTCGCGTACTTCAGTATCGGTGTGGGTCTTGATACCGTCGGAAAATACAAGGGAACTGCAGATCCACTGGCGCCCTTAATTTACCCAACCCGTCTTCGACTAGAGTTGCCGGCAACTTGTATTTTCGTGGCGTATTTGCATTAAATTGGGTCAAATAATTAATTAATTAGAAGGTTTTTTTATTACGCTACATTTTTGGCGCCCAACGTGGGGCCCGAGGCGGTTGAGAACGGTAGAAGCGGTTACGGTTGTTGCTTGGGCGCGTTTCTAAACAAGATTTATTCGGAAATTTTTTGTATAATTTTTTTGTTGTTATTGTTTCTGTTTATTACTTTGCATTGATTTCAAAAAATGGCTTTTAAACCTTCACCAGGTTACTTAACTAAAGAAGAGTTGGCATATGAGATGATCATTCGTGGTCAAGAACCAACAATTGTTGATGAAATGCGGAAAAAACTTACCTTATTTTTACAAAAAGAAAAGATGGATCCTTTGATTATTACCACTTATCCGGATAATGTATTCATGGATGAAGAGGACACGGAGGCTATTTCGAGTCGATTGGATGAAATCGCTGTTATTTTAAAGAGCTTTACAAGTAAGGAAGAAAGAAGAATTGAAATTTTGGCACGTTTTGGGCAGACTCAAGAGGATGAATGAAACAGCTGAATCTCGTCCTAAATTCTTGAAGAAAGCTATTGGAATGAAAGAACAATATGTGAAGAAGAAATCTGAATTAGTACGTCCTGCTGGCTTGCAAGTTTTAGAACGATCACTGGAGGCTTCCTTACATATGATGGACGGAAGTCCGATTGCGAATTCTTCTTTATTGGATGGTGACAATACACCGACACAAACAATGAAATCCGTGCCTGTTTACAAGTGGGATATTAAATTTACTGGAAAACCTGCAACATCGGTTGGAGCTTTTTTGGAAAGAGTTGATGAATTGGCTTCGGCCAGAGGTGTTTCAAGGGATGTGGTCTTTCGCTCAGCTTTGGATCTTTTTGATGGATCAGCACTTTCATGGTATAGAGCGGTGCGAAGATCGGTATCATCATGGGGCGAATTGGAAAATCTTTTGAAAAGGGAATTTCAACCAACAGATTACGATGAGCAATTACTAGAAGAAATTAAATGAAGAACTCAAGGTGAAATGGAACCAGTGAGCATATATTTTGCAAATATGATTGGTCTTTTTGGACGGTTGTCTTGTTCAGTATCCGAAGAAGTAAGAGTTAAAATTATTCGACGAAATCTTCTACCATATCTTCAGAAGCAGCTTGCATTGCAACAAATTAGTAATGTTGATGAATTAAAATCTTATTTCGTCAGTTGGAAGAAACCCATAAAGCGTTGGAAGAATTTAACCCTCCGAAAAGACGTATGAAATCCTTGGAGCCTGACTTGGCTTATGCGGCCGTAGAACCTGTTTTTGCGATTGAGGGAAGTACTAGACCCAACGAAAAATCTTCGAATTCATCCTCAACTTCTGGTAAGGGATGCTGTTTTAATTGTGGTAAACCTGGACATCTTGCGAAGGGATGTGTTGCTCCACTTCGACTTCATTGCTATAATTGTCAGGAAGAGGGCTATACTACTCGCAATTGCCCGAAATGCAATTCTGGTTCGTCTGGCACAGGATCTAAGACGTCGGGAAACGGAAGACCTCACCACTAGATGGTCGACTAATTGGTGAAGAGGAAACGTTTTCGACCGAAAAAGTAAAAGTAATTCTTAATTTTATATTAGATAATTCCAATTTAGATGAAAGACCGTATTTGAGTATAAAGATTTTGGGAAGAGGTGTTCTTGGATTGTTGGATACCGGCGTATCTCGCACTGTGATGGGAGCTTTAGGATGGAAATTGTTGTCTGGTCTTGGGTTGCAATTAGTTAAAACTGTTGGTTCGGTTAGAATGGCTAATGGTCAGATTTGCGAAAGTATAGGGGTAGTAATTGTACCCGTGGAACCCAGAAAAAAAATTAAATTGATTGAAATAATGGTTATACCAGATCTTCCCCAATCATTAATCTTAGGTGTGGATTTTTTTAAATCGATGGGAGTGGTTCCGGATTTAAGGAGGAATGAGTGGACATTTTCTGAAACACAAGCTGATTTGTTGTGTCTCAATGTTAACGAGACTGATTTAAGTTTAGAAAGAAAAATCGAGTTGGAAAGATTAACGGAGAAATATAAGGCAAGAATGGGAGATATTATCAGAACTTCATCGTCCCCTATAAAACAACGGTATTTTCCTGTATCGCCAGTGATTCAAAACGAAATAAATAGAGAACTGAATGAAATGTTGGAAAAAGGTATAGTGGAACCGTCAAAAAGTGGTTGGTCGTCGCCTATATTACTAGTAAAGAAAAAAGATTCATCCTACCGATTTTGTGTAGATTAGAGACGATTAAATGATGTGACCGAGAGAGATGGCTACCCGTTACCTTATGTATCTGCAACATTAGATAAGCTCCGAAATGCTAAGTTTCTTTCGTCGATTGATATAATGTCTGCGTTCTGGCAGGTGCCTATGGAGCAAAATTCAAAACAGTACACGGCTTTTACAGTACCAGGAAGGGGTTTGTATCAATTTACTAGAATGCCTTTTGGGCTGCATAATTCCCCTGCAACATGGCAAGGGTTGATGGATAGAGTTATTGGAGCTGAATTAGAACCGAACGTCTTTGTATACCTTGATGATGTCGTAATAGTTACTGAGACATTTGAACACCACCTTAATGTTTTGGACGAGGTTTTTCGTCGTTTATTGAAAGCGGGACTTCGAGTTAGTTGGGAGAAATGTCAGATAGGAAGGTCAGAGCTTCATTATTTGGGTTATGTGGTAATAAGATCGGTCTTCACGTCGATCCTGGCAAGGTTGAAGCAATGCTGAAGATACCCGCTCCTAAAACTCAGAAAGATGTTCGTAGGATTGTGGGGACGTTCTCTTGGTATCGACGGTTTATTCCTCAATTTGCGACTTTGTTGGCTCCTACAACAAATCTGTTGAAAAAGAAAGCGACAATTAATTGGACTCCAGAATGTGAACGAGCTTTTGTATTGTTGAAAGAAAAACTGGTATCAGCCCCGATACTGTGTTGCCCAGATTATACCAAACCTTTTGAGTTACACACTGACGCATCAGGTGTTGGACTCGGTGCAGTGTTATTACAACCTTCTGAAGATGAAGAAAAGGTAGTGGCTTATCTTAGTAGAACACTGTCGAAGACAGAAAGAAATTACTCCACTACAGAGAGAGAATGTTTAGCTGTCATATGGGCCATAGAAAAAATGCGACCATATCTTGAAGGAATCCGTTTTACCGTAATAACAGATCATTATTCTTTATTATGGTTATTAAAGCTGAAGGAACCCACTGGGAGAATTGCTCGATGGGTCGTACGTTTACAACAATTTGACTTCGAAATTAAACACAGAAAAGGCACAGAAAATGTGGTACCGGATGCTTTATCTCGCTCTATTGCTGATAATGTTTGTTCCTTGACTCATGAACCGAATTTTAGAAATACTACCGATAAATGGTATTTGAATTTGAAACAATAAATATTGCAAAGACCAGCAAAATATCCTAAATACAGGGTTGAAAATGATATTGTGTACAAATACGTAACGGCGAATCCTTTATTCGGAGAGAAGCCATGGAAAATTCTTGTTCCTAAGGATATACGTAAACAACTCATAGCGTTAAATCATGAACCAGCTACAGCGGGTCATATAGGTGTATATAAGATTGTCGGAAGACTTGCGAAAAGATACAGTTGGCCTAAAATGAGGTATGATGTCGCAAAATACGCATCAGCGTGTAAAGTATGTGCTGCGTATAAATATTCCAATAAAAAACCTTTGGGACAATTTACTTCACAACCAACTTGTAGTAAACCTTGGGAAATGATTTCGACAGATTTAATAGGTCCTCTACCGAAATCCAAACATGGTAATAGATTTCTATTAGTTATAAGTGATTATTTTAGTAAATTCGTGGTAATTCGACCATTGAAAACAGCTACAGTAGAAAAGATTGTTTTCAACTTAGAATCGGAAGTCTTTTTGAAGTATGGAGTACCAAAAATATTAGTTTGTGTCAATGGACCACAGTATCGTTCTAAACAACTAACTAAATTAGCAGAAGAATATGGGGTTACAGTCCGTTATAATGCCCATTATCACCCACAGGCGAATCCTTGTGAACGTGTGAATAGAAATTTAAAATTATTACTGTCAATTTATAGTAGAGAGAATCAAAGAAACTGGGATATGGAATTGAATAAAATTGCTTGTGCTATTAATACAGCTAAGCTGAAGTTACAAAGATGACTCCCTACTATATATGTTCTGGTCGAGAAATGGTTTTGAATGGTAAAATATATGGTCAAAATATTTCGTCAGACAACGAAGAACATCCATTAAATAATAAGAAACTTATGGATATTTTCGCTGAAGTCAAACAGAAAATGGGTAATATATCGAAAAAGAATCAACATTACTATAATTTGAGAAGACGACCCGATGTTTTCAATGTTGGACAGAAAGTTTGGAAGAAAAATTTTGTCTTATCAGATGCGTCACAATATTTCACTAGTAAATTAGCACCAAAGTATGTTGGACCATTTATTGTCAAGAAGGTTGTGTCACCTTGGACTTATATTTTGGGTAGTGGAGATGGTCAAACAATCGGTACATGGAATGCAAAAGATTTAAAACCATACCAGAAAGATAGTGAATGAACTTAATTATGATTAAATTTTTTTGAAAAATTTAGGAAATTTATTTAACACATTTATACTTTAGTAAAATTTACGGGGTAAACTTTCTTCAACTTGGGGGGGGGGAATGTAACGTTGTTTTTTGAGTTTAATTAAAGATACGCATTTTCATTGATTTAAAATTTATTAGTTAAATTTATTTTTATAAATACATATTTTTATTTCTCAGTCTTGTCGTTTTTTGTCCGGACTGGTTTTCGTTGCGACGCGTGCTCGTGTGTTTTCGCTTATCCTTATATAAGGTTTTTTTATTAGGCTACATTTTCGTTGGGCGCCAAAAATGTAGCGTAATAAAATTTAAATTAAAAAAATATTAAAATTTTTAACTGTTAAACTACAAATTATTTTACCCCATCTACATTTCAAAATCATAAATCTTTATTAAAGGTTAGGAAAAGGAATAAAGGAAAGTTCCCCCTAGATGGCTCTGAAACAAAACAAAACCCGAACAAAATTTGCTATTCATGAACTTGCAATAAAAAACCGTAACAAAATCCTTACAGGACCATTCCTTTCTAAAGAGGGAACATGATGACTATGTTAATCATTGTGACTCAAACAAATCATAAGATTCAAATGAGTAGCACAAAACAAATTATACTAAAAGTTATAAAAGTCATATAATAAAATCAATAATATAATATAGATGGTAATTGTTTAACTTATAACAGTAGTTTATAATAGTAGCAACTATATACACATATACAAAATACTATAAGACAGATTTAATGTTTGTTTTGATGTCAGGATAAACATAACCCCAAAACGTATGCACAAGTAATTATACATTATTGATGTATTATTATCAACAAATAAATTGATAAAAGTTACAAGAGTACTATATATTATAATATGTTCACATATCTGCTTTAGGCAAACAATGCAAGCCGGAAATCCTACCAAACGTTATGAGCGCGAAACACGTCAATGATAGGACGCTAGAAAATGGCTAGGATGGTTAGGTTTCTCATTAATAGAGGGCACCATTTAAATTGTTCTAGTATTTTTGAGATATATTTAATATTTTTTTGTATTACTTTAAGATGGCGTTTAATTGGCCATTTTTATATGTATTGGCAAAAGTGAAGTTTTACCTAAATTGCAATCTCACTGCATGTTATTATGAAAACGTAAACACACAGATTTGAAGTACACACAATGTTCTACAGATTATAGTATTCCACATTCTAAAGTTGCTGTATTTCTAATATAATAAAATCTTAAAATTTGTCATAAATGGCACTTGATACAAAGCGATATTTATGAGAAACTAAACACTAAATTTTAGCGCCGACGCTTTGTAAGATAGTGGTAGAATGTAGGAAAAGATATGTGTTATTAAACGTAAATCTGAATTGTTATAAACTCGTAACTCGGGTAAAACTGAAAATAGGCAATCTTGGCAAAATATTGGGAATCCGTAAAGAAATCTATATAAATCGGTGACATAAAGATTTGTCCACCCGTTTCATAGATAGCGCGATTAATTAATTTAATAATAAATTAATAATTTTTGTTAATACAATTTACTAGATGGTTTTGTCCATACTTACCTTGTAATATATATGTTATAAATGAATTTTATAAATAAAATGATAGTCATAAATCTTTGATCTTTTGTTTTGTTAATGTCAAATAAGTAAAGATAGATAAGTAAAGAAAATCGTTCAAAATAAATGGAATCAAATTCAATAATACTCAAGGACTAGGCAATGGAGCTATTATTATTATAATAGCTCCATGCTCTGAACGAAAATAGACAAAAAAGCCCAAAATAAAGAAAGGCCCGAAAATGGGCAATTTTTGAGATAATCAAAGTTTTAACTGAACCTGTTGTTAAAGTTCTTAATTTACAAAAATCACTTATTTTACCTCTTTTTAAATATTTTCATTGTTCAAAAAAAAATTTCTCAACTTTATTTATCGACGTTTTTTTATAATATATTAAAACCCATAGCCATTTGACGGAATGATATTACAGGGAATTAAAAGACGCTGTTTTGAGAAAATATGATGAAAATGTCTCAACCAAAATCAGAAATTTTGTACAGAACTGTACTAAAATCAATCGTTTACCGCATTTTAAAAGAAAAACGCGAAAAACGAGAAATTCTTGTGTACTTGAGCTATTGTACAGGATGAGATCTTAAACGTCGACTTTCCAATAAATATTGTATTTACGGGTGGAGCAATATTTACCCAAATCGGAATTTTTAATATATATAATGTGCACGTTCGGATTGTTGAAAATCATCATGCATCACCAAACAATCAACATCAGTGGTAATTTAATATTAATGTATGGGCTAAAGTTGTAGATGTCCAGTTATTAGGTATATTTTTTTTTGAAGAGATTAACAGCCGATGCTTATATAAATATTTTACAAAATGAGCTTACAAAGGCATTTGATGAATTACGTCTACGAATACTACAAGACTGCTACTTTATGTTCGATGGAGCACCAACACATTATGAACTTGATACTGGAGCATACTTACACGGTAGATTTTGTAATAAGTGAGATTATTATTTATTACATTAACCAGATTTATATCCGTTAGATTAATGATTTATAGGGGGACATCTATCGTGCAGGTTTTGATAAATAAAAAGTGGTTCTCTCGGCCCGTACAATTCTTCTTCGCACGTTATAGTGTCCTTACGTTTCTTATGACTTAAATAACTATTTGAAAAGATCCATATCGCAAAGGGCAAATAATAATGTTTGGAAATTGAAATAAAACTCTTAAAGTGGTATCAGTACCGGTTTCGATGAATTAATGACGATCATTACCAGCTAAATATATAAAAGCATAAAAATTTACAAAATACAATTAGAAATCTGAATGGACGTCATACAAAAAATGTGAGAAAACAGGTCTTCCAAAATATTCGACCAAATCTACATACCAGAACAAAATATGTATTATTTATTACATATATAAAAATTAATAGAAAAGAGTAATAATGGTTATAATGAGGTTAATAGGATTCTTCATAAAGAAGATTTTTGGATTCCTTTATGTTTATCGATTCCGAATTACTCGAGTTTATTACCATTGTTGCATACATATATAAAGGTGAAATTTTTTAAGTCAATGTTGTGTTCTCTTTCGAGTCTATATTTATGTACGTTTGAAGTAGGATTTGTTTTATGTTCTGCTAGTCGTTTCGATCATTTTTCGTAATTAATACAGCAGAAAAAATAAAGATAAAAATGTTACCACAACATTTTGGTACGCATTTCTGTAAATACGCCTCCTACCTTTTATTTTTAAAGGGCCCAGCGCCCTTAGGAAGCATTTTCGAACCGGGCTTTATATACACTTTCCTTCAAAATTTTAGATGTAGAATCACCCCTTTCAATATATAGACGTAATTTCCGGATACCTATATACAGGAGGCCCCGAAATGAAGTACACAAAATGGTACTCCGAGATTCTTTGGTACACAAAATTAAGATTGGTTCAAAAAAGTATATGGAAAAAGTTTAGAAGTTATTAACCGTCAATTATGTGGTAAATTCTTCACTGTCACCACTTAATAATTAGCAGAACTTTTTTATTGATTATGTATCTTTATCGCATTGTATTTTTTGCTGATTATTTGCCAATATTTTCGTTCTCTTTGTAATCTTTCCTCCGATTCGTATTTAACCCTGTCCTAATCGTGCTCCTCGTCAAAATGTCGCTCTCGCAGAATAAATGCTGAGTAAACTGGCAGAGGATACTAATATTTGTGTTCAGCGTTTGCTCCTTCTCTGAGTTTAAGGTTTCGAAAACAATGGTTAACTACGACAACTCCTCTTTCCGTACCGTATGACATAAAAAATCCAATGGCGTCAAATCAAGAGACCTTATGGTCTACTCCACAGAAGCGTTTCTTCCTCGTCTCCCAATCTGGCGATGTGGATATATAGTATTCAAGAATTCATCGTCATACAGAAAGCACATGTTCCATCAGTCCAGATAATTCATTTTGAAGGAATTACAAAAAATTGCTCCATTCAGTCGGCATGGCAAAACAAATGGATCAAGAATGAAAATCAGTAGTATAGCTAAGGGGGTTCTGGGACCGAGAATGCTCGATGGCATGTCGGTGGTAACTTGGATGGACAGGGGGGTTTACCACTCTTCGGCAAGGTCACCGGAAGCTGAAGAACTACCCTTATGGCTGAAGAAGTACGGTGAAGAACTACCCCGATGGCTGAAGAACTACCCTAATGGGTGAAGACCGACCCCCGGGTAGCTGAAGAACTACCCTTAGATGAAGAACTACCCTCACCTGTCTGAAGAACTACCCCTTGTCTCACCTGTCCGAAGAACTACCCCTGGCACCCTCACCTGTCTGAACCCCTTGTCTCACCTGTCCGAAGAACCACCCCTGGCAGCCTCACCTGGCTGAACCACCTGGGCGGCCCACCCCGGCCGTCAAGCCAAGGTCAAAGGTGACGTCAACTGATAAGAGATTAAAAACAAGGTGACGTCAACCGATAAGAGATTAAAAACAAGGTTAAAGGTCACAACGATTGACTTCACTTGATAAGAGATTAATTGAGAAAGAAATAAAACATACATGAATTTTAATTACTTTATTTGTATACGGTACATTTTAAACAATATTTGTCTTATTTATCCAACTATTATGAGTATCATTAAAACCTAACCATTTTACAAACACCATATTTTTCTTTCGTTTTAAGACTTTTTCAACCAAGTAAACGTTTGGGTATTTTACTTTTTGTAGTTGCATTTCATAAAATCCACCTTGAATTTCTTTATTATTAATGTCTTCAATTATATAGGTCGTTGGATTTGTAAGGTTTATGCGTTTAATGGTGAAAATTTCAGTTGACCAATTAGGAGTATATTTTTTATCGAAAATTGCTCGAGATTTTGATATTCTTACATGATCACCTACATTAAATTTACGTTTATGAAAATTGGTAATTTTAACATTATTAAACACTGTGGAAAGTAATTTTTTTTCATGCTTTTTTGTAACGTCTATTGGTTTCATTCCAATAGTTCTGTGTTTTGTGTTATTATACTTATTTACAATATCATCTAAAATATCAATCCACTTGTAGTTTCCTCTGTAACTGAACTCTTTCCACATTATATTTTTTAATGTTCTATTTACACGTTCAACGATGGAAGCCTTCTTTTCACTATAAGTGCTATAGTGATTTATTTTATATTTTGTCATTACATGTTTAAAGTACTTATTAAAGAATTCTTTGCCTTGATCAGTTTGTAAATTTTTTGGTTTAGTATTTTTCACTACTTTTTCAACAGCATTGGAAATTTCATATCCCGACTTGTTCTTTACAGGAATGGCCCATACGAATTTTAAAAAACAATTTATCACTATTAAAATGTATTTAAAATTATCGTTCTCTTTTGCATATGGAATCATTTCAACTAAATCAGCTTGAAATAAATCATTTAAAGATTTTAAAATAACTTTTCTTCTAGGAAAATTTATGCGTGACCCTTTATGAATTTCTTCTACAACTTGTCGCTTCTCATTAGTCATAACTTATTCTATAATGTTTACTTCTCGCAATTCTTCAATTATGGAATTAATTTCATTTATAACACCTGTATTACCAGATTCATGTGATGCAAGTAAAAGTCTGAGTCTATCTACAAGTTCATTAGGGTTATCCCAGTATGTATATTCTACATTTTTATCAATATGTGACATTAATACACCAGCACCTTTCTTATTTACTAGAGGAGCTAAAATTTTTACATATTTCTTTGATTTACTACTATCAACTTTTGTATCAGGTAGATAATGACGTTTGTGTGCATTGGTTTTTAATACAATATCAGAGTAATTTTTTTTATCTTGTTCTGTATATTTTTGAGGATTTTTCATAAATAAAAGTTCATATAAACCACGTGTTCCTTTATACGTTTTATTTTTAACAATATTACCTGACGT
The DNA here is from genome assembly GCA_036711965.1 of Onthophagus sagittarius. Lineage (NCBI taxonomy): Eukaryota > Metazoa > Arthropoda > Insecta > Coleoptera > Scarabaeidae > Onthophagus > Onthophagus sagittarius. The sequence goes on from JASERS010000014.1 coordinate 947,648, forward strand.
TGATATTGATAATGGTGAATCTCCAATAAATAATTTTCTTTGTTCAGTATCATGTCTTACACCATACTTATGATCAAATTTATTCTGTTTCAATTCATCCTGTATATCTTCAAGATATTTTTTAGCTAGTCCTGATCTATCATAATCATCATCATCACTACCATCACTGTCATTACTATCATCAATATCATCATTATCATCGGTATCATCAGGAGTGGACGATATTATTTTTTCTTCATCATAATCGTTGTCATCAGCTTGAGTGTTAGTTTTTTTATCTAATTTTGTTTGAATAATCTTCAGTTGTTTAGTAATAGGTGAGAACATTCGTTCTTTTACAATTTCACCATGTTTTAGGATATAAGTTTATTCTTAATATCACGTCTTTTTGCAATTAGTCTCCTTGTAATTTGTTTATCATTCATACTTCTATGTAAATACAATGGTGTTTAGAGTAATAATGAATCTATTTTTTTTATTATCATGGTAATATAAAGTGATCGAATCCCTTTCGATACCTCCCACTGTTTAAAGGGTAATCCTTAAATATCGATAAAAATTGAAACGTATCCTGCCAACACAAATTGCACATATCCTTAAATTTATCAAACGCCATATCGGAGCATACATGATCGCTGTAAACATGTTTTAAATTGAGATCATCCTGTTTAAATAAGACAATAAAATTTGTGTTATCTCTTATTAGATGTTTCGGTACTTTAGCATACGTTTGTGATAAGTAAAAACAATCGATATGGTTATGACGACCCATACTAAAGTATTCTCGCATAATATTTTGATTGTCACAAGAAACGTCATCAAAGATCATTATCGAATTAGGTAATGCTTCATTAGGATGCAAAATGTTTTCGTTAGTATTAAATGAATTAAACGTAATTCCTTTTATCGGTTTTAGTAGTCGTTTTAAATAGATGTATTTTGGTTGATAGATCGATTTTGAATACAAATAAATATTTTCAAATTTTAAACCATTCTTATGTTCAATTAGTGTAATTAACGCATTTGTTTTTCCACAATTTGATGGACCAATTATCATTGACCGTATAGTTGATGGTAAAAGTATTCCATGTTTGTTTTTGTTTTTAACTTCACCTGCATCACAATCGTGATTTTCAACACTCAAAGAAACTTTTTGTGGTACTACTTTCATTGTACGCGAAACTGTTGAATATAAAATAACAAAATAAACACGTAACCTTTTTATTTATTAATGTGCAATTGACTGGTGAAGTATAATAAGGTATATTTAGGAAGCGGATTGGTAAATAGCGTTATTAATGCTTTACCGTTTGAACTGCATATACCTGGTTATAATTATTGTGGGCCCGGAACAAAACTAGAAAAGCGACTAAAAAGAGGTGATTCAGGTGTAAATAAATTAGATGAAGCTTGTAAAGAACACGATATAGCTTATACATTGGATAAGGATTTGAAAGCACGTCACGAGGCTGATAACACATTAGCAGATCGAGCGATGGTTCGATTTAAATCTAAAGATGCTACAGCTGGTGAAAGGATGGCAGCATTAGGTGTTGCAGGTGCAATGCGAGCTAAAGTGAAAATGGGAATGGGCTACTCTAATAACAATAATAATATCTGTGATAAAATTATAAATAAACATTTAAATTACATTAAAAAAATCATCAAAGTTGTAGAAGAAGTTCAGAGTAGTATAAAGAATAGTTTGAAAGAACAACCTACGATAAAACCAAAAGTCAGAAAGCAAAAAATTAACAAAGGAAAAACAAACATGGTAAATGAAATTTTAACTCCAGCAATGTTACAAGTATTAAATAAACAAAAACAAAGAGATGTGGAGCATATGGATGTGGATGATTGTAATATTAATAATAAACGAAAAAGAAGTAATAATGAAATTGAAGATATTGATGACAATAAAAAAATTAAACTAAATGAAATGGTTAAATGTGGTGTAAAACGTTTACGGACAGAATCGGATGATAGTATAAATTACGCAAAAAGGACTAAAATAAATTTGAAACGTAAACATAGTGAAGATGATGATGATGATGATGATGAAGAAGATGATGATGATGATAACAAAAAAAGAATAAAGCAATAGTTATATTATAATTACATTACTCAAAATTCCATAGTCTTATTTCATCCTTATTGGTGACTGGACGAATATTTTTTTTAAGATGAAAAAAAAATGTTGTAAATCCAAACAGAAAATCCATAATCAATTGGGCAAGGTGATTAGTACAATAAAAAAACGTATTATTCGAGATCAACCCAGAGATATTAATACGGCTATACGGATTGCAAGTAAAGCAAGTAGAAAATTTAAATCAAAAATGAAAACAGATAAGAAAAAACGCATAATACCCATTCCTAAGACCGGTGGTGTATTACCACTTATACCGATTTTTGCTGGATTAAGTGCACTAGGAGCACTTGGTGGTGGTGCAGCAAAAATTGCACAGGCTATTAATCAAGCAAAACAGGCAAAACAGGATTTAGTAGAATCACAACGACATAATAAAACAATGGAAGCAATAGCAATAGGAAAGGGTGCATACTTAAAACCATACAAAACGGGATTAGGACTCTATTTGCATCCAATAGAAGCACAACGAAGGTATACAAGACAATGAAAAGAGCACCACTCACAGATATAGATATAAAACATTATGTAAAAAAATTTCGAATACAACATTTTCGTGGTGTTTTCATGAAAGATCAACTTCCTCGTAAAATAAGAAAAAAATATGAAAATGGTGTGATTAATTTGGATAATACTAGTGGTCCTGGAACTCATTGGGTTGCATATAAAAAAAGGGGAAATGAAATTGTTTACTTTGATTCATATGGTAACCTTCGACCTCCAAAAGAAGTTCAAAACTATTTTAAATCAAACGGAAATGTACAAATTTTCTATAATTATACAAATTATCAAACTTTAAAGAAACCATCTTATAATTGTGGTCACCTATGTATAAAGTTTTTATTAAATAAATTGTATAAATAGAATAGACAATTGCGTTTCTTTAGCATTTCACACTTAGTGTTAAAAAATGTCATACACGTTTACATTTCATCAGAGATCCTCAATCCTAAGTAGTAAAATATATCCACCGATTATTTTAAATGATCAAGATACCTATGTAATAGGTCTAGTAAATTTCGTTAGCTATAATTCGATTCCAAACGTTGACGTTTCAAACAATAATTTTTATTATGATGGTAATAAGAAGGTTACATTACCTGCAGGATTATATGAAATTGATGATATCAGTAATTATATACAGAAGCATATTGATGAAGTAGAAAAAACGGCTAAACAAACAACCTCAAAAACAACTCTACGTATTTGGATAAATCGAAATACATTGAAAAGTGAAATTAAATGTAATAAAGAGATAGATTTCACGAAACCAAACAATATTGGAAGTTTATTAGGATTTCACAATAAGATATTACCCAAGGATATTAGACACGAATCAGATAAACCTGTAAATATTTTTCAAATTAATAATATTAATGTGGAATGTAATTTGGTAACAAATTCCTACAGTAATGATCATCCAATGCATATTTTACATGTATTCTACCCAACAGTAATGCCAGGTACAAAAATTGTTGAAAATCCTAATAATGTTATCTATTTACCAATCAATACCAAGTATATTAGTGAAATTATACTTAAATTAACTGACCAAGATGGAAACCTGATTAATTTTAATGGTGAAGTGGTAACAGTAAGACTTCATTTAAAGTGTGTATCTAAAAATGGTGTTTAGGTATCAAAATAACCAGAACAATTACTATTCTATTTTAAAAAATAATAAAAAACAACATTACAACCATAAAACAAGCAGTGTTAAAAGAAAGTTGAAAGTGTTAACAGCATCTAATAAAAAATTTTTACGTTCCTTGGGATTTAAAATTCAAAGAAAATAAAACGGTAGATTTTTGGTTTAAAATTATTTTAAGACTGTTAGGATTGTTGTTCTTGTGTGCTCGTCGATTTAGAAAAAAAAAAAACAATGAGCTTCAGTAATTTGAGAGTTGGTGAAGGTGTTTTATCAGATAATTCAATTGTAAATTTTGAATACCACACTCATCAACCTTATGCTGCAACTAGTTTTAATAATAATGATGAAATACGTATTCCCATTCAAACACAAGATGTGTATACATTACCTTCACAAAGTTATTTATATATAGAAGGTAGATTATTAAAAGATGATGGAAAAACGATTAGTAAGGATTTGCACTTTGTAAATAATGGTATTACATTTTTATTTGAGGAAATTCGTTATGAACTAGCTGGAACTGCAATCGATCGTACTCGTAATCCTGGTATAACAACAACCTTAAAAACATTTGCATCTTATACAGCAAATCAATGTATTAGATTGGAAAATGCCGGTTGGAATACCACAGAATTACCAAAAATAACTAATAAAAATGGTTATTTCAGTGTATGCATTCCCTTGTCAATGTTATTAGGATTTGCTGAAGATTTTCCGAAAATTATTATGAATGTACGTCAAGAACTTGTATTAATACGAAGTAATACAGATCTCAATTGTATTATTAATGTCCCCGTTACGGGTACCGATAAACCTAAAATTGAAATTAATAAGATTATGTGGAAAATGCCACATGTTGTTGTAGCAGATATTGAAAAACTACGTCTTATGAAATATATTGATAGAGATTTAGAGGTGGCATTTAGAAGTTGGGAATTACAAGAACTCCCCCTAGTACAAGCGAGCACAAGACATACATGGACTGTAAAAACGACTAGCCAATTAGAAAAACCACGATTTGTAATTTTTGCATTACAAACAGATAGAAAAAATTCTGCTAGTAAACAAATTAGCGAATTCGATGATTGTAATTTAACAAATGTTAAGTTATATTTAAACTCTGACGTCTATCCTTATGATAACATGAATTTAAATTTTGAAAAAAATCAATGGGCTATCCTATATGAAATGTATGCACAATTTCAAAAATCCTACTACTTTAAAAATGGAAATGATGGTGGGGCAGAACCTTGTCTTTCACCATCAAATTTTAAACACTTTGGACCGTTTGTAATAATAGATTGCAGTCATCAATCTGAAGCTGTGAAGACTGGTGCAGTAGATATTCGGTTGGAATTCGAAACCTCTCAAAACGTTCCCGACAAAACAACTGCATACTGTCTTATTTTACACGATCGACTTATAAAGTACAATCCGTTAACTAGTGTGGTGAAGATCTTATAAGAAAAAAAAAATGTTTATCATAGACTTTCAAGGATTTCAATATGGACAAAGTGAAATATATATTAGAGAGTTGGCAGTTTATGATGTTAGTAAAAATATTAAATACCATACCTTCGTACGGTTACCATATGAAGTATCATGGTTCAACAATAAAATTCAACGACATTTTCAATGGTTAAAATGCAACTATCATGGATTAAATTGGGATCATAATCTGGATAACGAACACAATTTTTGGCTCATCGAAGCTGATGAAATAAACAGTTATGTAAAAAACATTGTTGGTGATGGTATTATTTTAGTTAAAGGACTCAACAAAGTGAATCGTATGAAGAAAATTATTTCGGGAAATATTATAATAAATTTGGAGAAATTTAATTGTCCAAGTTTTGAAGAATTAAAAAAGACTTGTTCAATTAATTATCATTGTCAGGGTCATGCGATTAATTCATTAAATTGTTCTTTAGTTAATGTAAATTTATTATATGATTGGTTTGTACAATAAAAAAGATATTTGTATTACGTTTTATTTCTTTATTAATTAAACTACTAACTACACCTCATTGGTTTTATTAATTAAACTACTAACTACACCACCAGCACTTATGTTCTACTTTTCAAAAAATCTTTTGCCTTTCTTTGTTCAACATCATCATCATCATCACCCTTGGATTTCTTTTTATATATTTTATAATCTGTATCTCTAAAGTTATGTGTTTTAGAATCCATTTCTTCTTCGTCTTCAATAACACATATTTCATCATCGTCATCAGGAAATTCAATATTCGTCAATTTTCGCTTTGTTGATCCTTCTATTCTTGGTTGCTGCATTATCGCAGCTTTTACCTGAACGTCATCTAGAATTTTAATATTTGTTGCCGATTTTCTGTTTGTTGATGCTTCTATTTTTGGTTGCTGTGGTTCATCCTCTACACCAGGTAAATCAAAATTATATTTTCTCATTATTGACCCTAACAGTTGAACCTCCATCTCATTTTCCACTGAAAGTCGTGTGTATTTAACTGGAAGGTTTCCAAACTTTTTTTGTAACGTGTCATGTTTTGGTGTGTAGAGTAAACTGATTACTATACAGTTTGCCCTTAAGTTCATGTCTTTCAAACCAAACCTAATTCAGAATTATTAATAAATAAAAAAAGGAGAATGAAAACAACTTACCGACTGAATAAATGTTTACATACTACATGTAAACTCTTCATCGGTAAATTTACCGAGTCTGTTGATGTTACCAACAAAGTGCTTGGTGGTGTAGTCATTTTATTTATTTATTTTTTGCTTCGGTAGATGAGTTACTACTTACTCGGTGACTGAGTGTATGCTAAATCGAACCGATCGAGAAAATTTATATATAAATAATTTGTCAACTCTGCAAAAATTTACATCACATGTTTTACTGATATATTCAAAAGTTACGTCAACATGTTTGCTGATGTATTTAAAAAAATCATTTGACCTGATAACCTTGTGCAATTTACGTCAACATGTTTTGCTGATGTATTCAAAAAAATCATTTGACTTGATAACCTTGTGATTTCTTACAAAATTTATGTTAGCAACCGTTTTATTTGTTATTACGTCAGCACAGCTAGCTATAAGAAGAAAGTAATACAAAAAATTGTGAGTTACGAAGTATTATTAGCAAACGTAACCCAACAACACAAGTAAGTTTTTTTTATATATTTTTATAATTATACTTTAATTCATTTTTTAAATAGACTTCATCATGAATGAACTTTCTGCAAATATAGTATCTAAAGTTAAACGTGTTAGTGCAATAATTAAAACTGACAAACAATTAGCACATTGGATAAAATTATTGAACAGTACAATGTGTATAATGCGAAAAGTTATTAAAAATAAATTACCAGGAGTTAATTATTTAAAAATTGAATCGAATTTAGCACATTTGAAATTCTATAGAGATAAATTTCGGTATTTAAAGAATAGAAAATCATCTACACGTAATAGGAATATAAAATGGGAAAATTTAGAATCGTGTTTCGATGGTAGAATTTGTACTGGAATCATTGTCAATTACAATATTGTAGATCCTGAACTTTTCCTTAAAAAAGCGTTTAGATGTTTTTCCAATCAAATAAAGAAATCACTTCAAAGATCTTTATTGAAAGTAAATGTTATATTGTATTGTAACTTCATTAAACCTCAAACTCTTGAAACCGATGTTAAGCACTTTGCTACTAGAAATGAAATAGTTGATAACAACACAAAATTAAAAATTTGGTATAATGAAAACGTAATTGATAAAATATTGAGAAAATTAGAGGAATTTCAAGAACGAGATTCCGGATGGGCTTTATATGAAATTCTACATTTAAAAGTCAATATTAATAACTATTCTCCTATTAGTTATGGCACTTCAACCTACCAGGACCTTCCCCAATTTATTAAAAATACTAAAGCTGTAATTAACATAAAAAATGATGATGTTTATTGTTTTCTCTGGTCAATTGTAGCTGCAAAATATCCATGTACAATAAACCAAAATGTATCAAGAATATCATCGTATCCACATTTTAGTGAAATCTTAAAATACGATGGTATTCGATTTCCTATAAGATTAAAAGATATTCCAAAATTGGAATTGATGAATAACATTTCAATTAATACATATACTATAAGTAATGATGGTAAAAAGAAGGAAATTGTACCATCTTACTTGAGCAAATATGATTTTAATGAAAAAATTAATCTATTTACAGTTTCTATTGACGATGATAATGATGATGATGATGATGATAATGATGATTACCACAATATTATTTCATATAATAAAAAAATTTTTCATTTTGCTCTTATTAAAAATTTACAACGATTATTGTACAATCAAATTAGCAAATCTAAAAACAAGAAATATTTGTGTGAACGGTGTTTAAACCATTTTATGAGCGAAACTGCTTTAAATCAACATTTGATAAATTGTATTAATTTTAATGAAACAAAAGTTACATTGCCTAAAATTTCAGATTCTATACTAAAATTTAATAACTTTAAGCATACTTTAGATGCCCCTTTTGTAATATATGCTGACATTGAAAGTATATTATTAAAATATGATGACGATAAAAAAACAACGACTCTAAATAGACTTCAAAAACATCAAGCTTTTAGCATAGCATTCTATTTAAAATGTTCATTTGATGATTCACTTTCAATGTTTGAACTTTATACAGGTAGAGATTGTAATATTTGGTTTGCTAAGAAATTGGAACAAATTGCATTAAATGTAAATAAACTAATTTTAAATATAGTTCCGATGAATTTAACTATAGATGAAGAACTTATGTATAGAAACTCTAAAATTTGTTGTATTTGTTCGAAGTATATTGGAAATGAAGATATAAAAGTTAGAGACCATTGTCATTTAACTGGATCCTTTAGAGGTGCTGCACATAACAAATGTAATTTGAACTTTAAAGATGCACATTCAATTCCCATAGTCTTTCATAACTTGTCTGGATATGACTCACATTTCATAATTAAATCTATTAGTACTCAGTTTGAAGGTAGAATTTTTTTATTACCAGTTAACAAAGAGACTTACATATCATTTAAAAAATATGTTAATAATACAAATGTTTACTTTAAATTTATTGATTCCTTCCGATTCATGGCTTCAAGTTTAGATAAATTGTCATCATATCTAACGGAAGAACAAAAAATTATTACAAAAAAATTCTGTAGTAACCACGATGAATTTCAACTGTTACAAAGAAAAGGAGTTTTTCCATATGAGTATTTAGACAGTTGGGAAAAACTAGAAGATACAAAATTACCATCAATAGAACATTTTTATAGTAATATTAATAAAAAGGAAATATCTAAATCTGAATATCAACATGCTATGAATGTTTGGAATCAGTTTAATGTTAGAAATTTACAAGAGTATGCTGAATTGTACCTGAAAACAGATGTACTAATATTAGCAGACATTTTTGAAAACTTTCGAAAACTATGTAAATCCACGTACGGTTTAGACCCATTACATTATTGTACAGCACCTGGTTTGGCCTTTGATGCTATGTTAAAAATTACTGATGTTAAATTGGAACTTTTAACTGACGTAGATATGTTATTGTTTGTTGAGCGAGGAATAAGAGGCGGTATATCACAATGTTCAAATCGGTATGGAAAAGCAAACAATAAATATATGGATAATTTTGATATAGAACAAAATATTTCATATTTAATGTATTTCGATATTAATAATTTGTATGGATTGGCAATGTTAATGTATTTACCGTATGGAAACTTTCAATGGGTAGATGATATATATACAATACCAAACATTGAAAATATATCAACAGAAAGTTCTATTGGTTACATTTACGAAGTTGATTTATTTTATCCAACAGAGCTATATGAATTGCATAAAGATCTACCATTATGTCCAGAACATTTAGTACCTCCCGGCTCGAAATCAAAACTTCCTAAATTAATGACCACATTTTTTACAAAAAAGAATTACATAATCCACTATCGTAATCTACAACAAGCTATAAAGTTAGGTATAAAAATTAATAAAATCCATAAAGTATTACAATTTTCACAAAGTAATTGGCTATCAAAATATATAAATTTAAATACTGAAATGAGAAAAGAAAGTACAAATGAATTTGGAAAAAATTATTTTAAATTAATGAATAATGCAGTTTTTGGTAAAACTATGGAAAACGTTCGAAAATATAGAGACGTTAAATTAGTGAACAGATGGTTTGGACGTTATGGTGCAAAATATTATATATCTCAACCAAATTTTAGTAATTATACAATTATTGATTCGGATTTAATTCTTATTGAAATGAAAAGGTTTAAAATTCACTTTAACAAACCAATATACGTTGGAATGGCAATTTTAGATATTTCTAAAACATTTCTTTACGATTTTCACTACAATTATGTCCTACAAAAATTCGGATGTAATGCAAAATTACTATATACCGATACTAATAGTTTAATTTATCATTTCTTTACATCAGATATTTATGAGGAAATTAAAAAAGATATAGATCGTTTCGATACATCAGACTATCCAACAAATAATGTTTATAATATTCCACAAAAAAACAAAAAAGTAATAGGTTTGATGAAGGATGAAAACAATGGTCGTGTTATGACTGAATTTATTGGTTTGAAATCAAAAATGTATGCAATTAAAGTTCAAACTTCTAAAAAAGAAATCAATGAACTTGAAAACAAACTTATTGAGAAAGGTGAAAATTGCAATGAAATTGATACAATTATATCAAATGTTGGTGTTATTAAAAAGGCAAAAGGTGTAAAATCATCATCATTAAAAACATTAACATTCGAAAACTATTATCAATGCTTATTTAATAATGAAACATTTATTACTGAACAAAATTCCATTAGATCACAAAAGCATAATGTTTACACCATTCAACAAAAAAAGGTAGCGTTGAGTAGTCATGATGATAAGAGAATAGTATCTTATTCTTACACAGATACAAAACCTTGGGGTTATAAAAAAATTGCACTAACACATAAACAAGATATGACGTCATAAAAACAAGTTGGAACATGTAAGTAAGAAAACATATATAAGTTGCAACGATAGTTAATATCATTTAATCGTGTTCTAGTGCATACAACAATAACAACAAGAAAAACAAGAGTAAAAAAAAATGATTGTTTTCATACTTCTACTATTATTATCAATAAATGGATTAAATAGTCAAGAAGAAGAAAATTATTATAAGGACCAATATGAAATTGTGTATCAGAATTATGAAGCTCTATATAATTCTAGTAGTAACATATATAAAAAGTGTAAAAACAATTTAGAAAGATGTTGTGATCAATGTGAACCTACGTTAAATGACATTTACTATAACCAAATTAAATCTGTAAGTCAAAATTTACCAAATTCAACAACAATAGAAACATTAGTAAATAATACGGTAATTCTAACAGCACGTAACAAAGAATTAAATGAAACTCTAACAACTATACAAGGAAAATTACTAAAAGCATACGAAAAAATTAATTCTGATGAAAAAATAATTGATCAATTAGACAAAGAAATTGAACAAATGAGATTCAATATTCTTATAATTAAAATTGATAATGAAAAGTATAAAGAAAAATTAAAAAAATGTCGTATAGAAGTTTTACAACGAAATGGTGACCGGTTAAAGATGATACATAATGTAAATAAGTTTATATCAGCATTATAAAAAAATCTATCCAACCAAAGTATAAATAAGAGATTTCCTCTCAATTCATTTCATTCTGCAATCATGCCCACTATATGGTGTAATGTATGTGAAAAAAATTTCTGCTTTTGCAAGACATCAATCCAAAATCAAAAACAACAAGATGAACAGGAAAGAAGAAATGAAGAAAGAAGGAGGAAAAGAAAAAGTAGTCCAATTGACATTAAGTGCTACGAAATTCTAAAGGATAGTCCTCTATAAATTATAATATAATTTTTAAGATTTGTTTTATTTAAAATAAATAATGATGTGCAATATTATTTTTTTTTATAAATGTCATTTTCTTCCTATATATGTAACTGTAATTTCTCGAATAACATCATTCTCTAAATAAGTTTATATTCATGCTCATTCATGAATTCCTCTTATGGTCCGAAATCTCAAATCACTCTCTGTCCGAAATGTACTCATACAGGGATTACATATACCAAAACAAAAACTACACACAGAACTCATCTTTTTACCTTACTCTTATGTGTATTTGGGTAAGAAAGAAACTTTTTACGTTATTTTATTTTTATTATATTTTTAAAATTACAGATTTTGGCCTTGCGTTTGTATTCCGTATTTTATAGACTCTTGTATGAATATCGATCATTATTGTTCAAAATGTAAATCATTTCTAGGTTCATATCAAAGTTAAAATAAAAATAAAGAAAATGAAAACAAATTTTTCTTTTATTTTGTCACGACCTTTGACCTTGTTTTTAATCTCTTATCGGTTGACGTCACCTTTGACCTTGGCTTGACGGCCGGGGTGGGCCGCCCAGGTGGTTCAGCCAGGTGAGGCTGCCAGGGGTGGTTCTTCGGACAGGTGAGACAAGGGGTTCAGCCAGGTGAGGGTGCCAGGGGTAGTTCTTCGGACAGGTGAGACAAGGGGTAGCTCTTCAGACAGGTGAGGGTAGTTCTTCATCTAAGGGTAGTTCTTCAGCTACCCGGGGGTCGGTCTTCACCCATTAGGGTAGTTCTTCAGCCATCGGGGTAGTTCTTCACCGTACTTCTTCAGCCATAAGGGTAGTTCTTCAGCTTCCGGTGACCTTGCCGAAGAGTGGTAAACCCCCCTGTCCATCCAAGTTACCACCGACATGCCATCGAGCATTCTCGGTCCCAGAACCCCCTTAGCTATACTACTAAAATCTATTGATAATTCCAGCCCAAACATTCACTCGAAATTCTTGATGAAAATGAAGAATCCTTTACATCTGGATTTTCTTCCGCGTATTCGTTGCAACTGTCTAATATTTCATTGCGAGTGAAGCCGGCATCACCTCTCTGTGAATAAAATACACATTTCGATGGAAATAGGCATCTTTGGCACGCATATTTCGAATAGAATTCCTGAATAAATTGTTAAGCGGTGATGGTGAAGAATTTATCACTTGATTATTACGGATGAACATAAATGTTACATTGAAATATACTTTCCACTGACAAATAAATATACTGTGAATCTCATTAACATCTGTTGACGTATTTTCCAGATATAGCAAAAAATATGATTGTTTACATACACTTTCTCTATATATTTTTTTGAACCAATCTTAATCTTTTGAACCTCGTAAACCTCTGTACTTCATTTTGGAACACCGGTGTAGCTTTGCAGTTGATACATGAAATAGACTCCATTGCAATTGTGTATTTTTTCTTTATTTTTGTAGTTGCTGAGTAATTTAAGAATGCTGCTGTTAGTTTTATAGCCAACTTTAATTTCGTGGTTTTATAAAATGTGTTTAATTCTAAAATTCAAAGAATTGTATGGCAATGAATAATATTTGTCGGGGTTTCGAATGGTCTTTTTAAATATAGGGTAATGTTTTATAACTGTTTTATAAAAAAGTAGGTCAGTAATTTAAAATTGTCGAGTTCCGTACGCAAAATTGGAATTAAATAAATTATTGTAACCATATTAATGCAAATTTAATGACGATTTTCTGCGAAAAGGATAAATTTTTGTTTTTCATAATCATCGTTGCTACGACTTTTTAAATCCAACTCTGCCTGTTGTATCTTTGTTAACAAGAATTTAACTTTTTCGTAGTAAATTTCCATTAAATTTACTTTAATAGGTCGTTATGTCATGATCATGTCATCCCAATTATTCAGTCATCTCAATTAGTTCACGAAATATGATTTTCTTAAATTTTTATTATATTCATGTTCAGTATTCAAATCGTTCAGTATTCAAAAAGTGTTGTGCTTAAAGAGATATGAAATGTGTAGCGGTTTTCAATTTTATTATTTCAACCAATTGGATTGCTCCGATATGGTACGATTGGATGCATTTTTAGGAGCATTGTGTTATTTTAGGTTTAATTAGGATGGTTAAACGAGTCTTCGTCGAACCGTTGTGTGATTGAGATTGACCAAGATTTATCATTTACTAATTGGGTTAATTACTACTGTTAGATTTTAGAATTAAATCTGTAAGAATATTTAGTCTAGCGTAATGCTCCAAGATCTCTAAACAAGTGAATTGGTAGCACTCGTCAATTTGAAAAATAAGAACCAACACACATTCCTTGTTACGCAGAGCAAATCTCCCAAGATCAATAAACTTTAGTACATTAACAAGGAGACAACGCAGTTGACTCTTCACAAACTTTGATAATTTTTTATTATGAATCTATGTTGAATATGTATTAGTTTTACCAGAGCTTTTGATCCAATGACCCTTGCAAGTGACGCTATTTATTTTTAATATTTAAGGGTGTTTAAAATTAATTTAATGTACCTTACATATGGTGTATGTAAGAAACATCCAATTTATGTAAATATCCATGTCTATGCATAATGTCAGTATTATTTAAAAAATAGGAGATAAAACATATTTTTATTACAAGATTTTAAATTATTTTATTGATTAATGACCATTAAAGATAATGTAGTATTACAAACATAAACCATAACTTTGAATTTATTTGAATTTGTATTGATTTACAAAAATACATATATGTATAAACTATAAAAACATTCAATACAATAGCAAAATAACTTGGGGAAAAAAGCTCAGATCTAAGGAATTCAGAACGCAAGCTTCTTTGCGGTATATGAAATTAATTTTAAACACCCTTAAATTTTAAAAATAAATTACGTTTCTTAGAACGGCCATTGGATCAAAAGCTCTGGTAAAGCTGATACATATTCAATAAGGATTCACCACAAAAGTTTCATCTAAATTCGTGAAGACTCAACTGCAATATCTCCTTGCTAGTATAGCGATAAATTACGTAAACTCATCTTAGTTTACTGTCCTTTACATGTCCCTGCTCTCTGTCGGTTTTTATGTGAATCACTCTGTATATTTATGTAAATATTTGTTTTTGAGTCAGCAAGCATTTTCATTATTAAAAACTGAGTCAAAGGGTTAACTAAAACAAAAATATTTCGGTCACATTAATTTAATTAGCAAAAATTTCAAAAAAAGAAATGGTTTTAAAAAAGTTGATGCAATTTGTGCTTGAAAATGAATTTGTTTTGACATCGTGTACATTTGCATCGAATTCCTTGGAAAAGCATCGCGACTTCTTCTTGGCTTATAAAGCTTAAATCACCATTGTGTGGATTATGCTGTGCAGCGTTCAAGATAGCAGTGATAGCTTCATACATTGCGTGGAGATTGAGACAGTCTATGCAATCCGCCACATTGCTCACCCTTGTTGTACAAAAACCATCGCATATAGCCCCATCAATCTTAAGTTCACTTTCTCCGCTCATGGAATGTCGTTGACGACGGCATCGTCTACGATTAGCTCGACGTCTCCTGGAAAAGAAAGTCAAACTAAAAAGTGTTTGGAAAAGTTGGTTTAAACCCACCTTATTCCGTTGTTGGGAACTTCGTTGTCTGAGGCTGATACTCTGAGTGGAATGGTGCTCAAACTGGATGGAGAGTCTAAACCCGAATCATCATCACTTAAATTGAGGTTCCTTCTATCAGTCGGAGTCATCGTAACTAATACGGTGAAAATTCACAATTTTAGATGTTATTTATTTAAAAAAAACTGGTTTTCTTACCGCTTTTATATCCCAACCTGTGCACGAGTCAACGACCAAATAAAAAATGGCCGAAACGTTAACTGTCAGTTTCAAACTGTTCCAAAGAATTATTATAAATCGTAATTTCTTTCCAGATTTATGCAGCGTGTTTATGTTTGTTGATAAATTTTGATTTTTAATTCAAGTAAAGGTATGTTTTAAAGTAAATCTTTGTATAAACAGCTTTAAATGGAAAAATGTGTGTGCGGCGCCATCTAGTTTAATTTGCTTACTTAAAACTAATCAAGTTGAAGTTAATCAAATTGAAATTAATTAAATTACTTCAAGTTAGATTTTCGCATAACGCCAATTAATCAAGATTTATGTAATTAATAAAAGAATTTCACATAGCGATGTAATAAACAATAAGAAAATAAATTTTGATTCACTTTAGTTCAATAAATTAAACTAGATGGCGCAATACACCAAAATTTTTCAAATATCCCCTTATTTAAATGATAAATCAAAGTAAATCATCGAAAATAAACACACAGCTTATATTAGCCTCAAAAAACAAATTTTGATTAATTCTAAATCATTTTATTTCAATAAAATTAATACTAAATTAAACTAGATAGCGCCACGTTACATTTTTTCCCTTAAAGATCATGTTTACAAATTTAATGAAATCATATATATTACATTATTTCAACTATGATTTAATTCCATTGATTGTTTCGTTTCATTTTTATTTGATTTGGAGATTAAGTTTATGGTTATCTACATTATCGACCACACTTTTACCGCCATACTTATGAGTACTGTAAACTTAACCTTAATCGCGTAGAGTAGCATGATCTTTTTAAATTGCTCAATAAATCGTTACCCGAAAAAAAAAATAAAAATATTGATTTTAATTGTTTGTGTATTAAATAGAAACAATCAATTACGATGATATATGTTTATTAAAACAGAATATTTCTGTACAACTAGTTTCATTGGTACACAATCTTTATCAAGCAAGACTGAAAGGTATAAAAAGTATATTTAAGTGTTATGTTATTACAAAAAAACCAGATGTATAAATTATCTTACTTTCTTAAAAAACATCGGGGAACTTAAAAATAAAAAATAAAAATTTCACAATCCTTTATTTCTTTAATGTTAACGTGAAAGCTTTAGAAGCAAGTTAAAAATTATAAAAATTTCTTATGGCCTATAAAGAAAAGTCAAGGTTAAAGTTCAAACAAAAATTAAAAGAAAAAGAATTTTACAAAAGAAAACAGTTTGCTTGAGGCGAAGAAAACGACTGAGAAGAAAAGGCCAGCTTGTTACAAAAGTAAAAAAGGAAGGGGTGTATTTGAAAAATTGAAAAGTGGAATAAATTAAGAAAAAATTAACAAAGTTTATGAAAATACCTAAAGTTAACCAAGTCAGTCAAATCATTTAAAAGAAAATCTTCATTTTCTCGTTTATGTTTTGTAATATCTTACTTCTATTGTTTATAGAAGTTTTAATAAGTTTTTGATATCTCCTTCTATGGAAGATATGTTGATGGCATTATCTTAATATATTCAGGTAATAATGCCAAACTCACCGGACATTTTTAATAACTTAAGTAACTTGGAATTCAAGAGATTTCATAGATAAAAAAATTAACTTAAGTCCTCTACCACCGACTCTATCATCCCTAAAAATTCATATAATAGTACTTAACAAAAAGAAGTATCAGTTGGATTCTGTTTAATAGACTTTTTAATATCCTCCTGAATGAAGATAGCTATATTAAAGGGCTTAAGATCATAATAAAGTTAGGACTCAATAGTGGATACAACATTAGTGAAATCCAATCGATTTACAATAAATGTCACAATTCACTCATCAATAAAATCATATATCCTCACTATCAAGCACCCATGAAATATATTTCAATACCTTATGAAATACCTTTTTATATTGAGGGGCATACTTAGGGTGCCCTTCAATATAAATTTAAATATAATCTTATGAAATACAATATTTCCCCACCCTTCATATCGGGTCAGTAATTAGGACAAATCATCACAAATAATAGACATAAATAAAACTCTCTCTAAAGATTCAAGATTTAACAGACTTTGTTATCTTTAGGTATTTTCATAAAGATTGTCAATTTCTTCATAATTTATTCCCTTTTTCAATTTTTCAAATAACCTCCCCCTTTTTTACTTTTGTAACAAGTTGGCTTTTTCCTCTCAGTCGTTTTCTTCGCCTCAAGCGAACTGTTTTCTTTTGTAAAATCCTTTTTCTTTCAATTTTTGTTTTACGCTTCACGTTTTTAAATTGACCCCTCTTTATTTATTTATTTTGTTACTATTCCCTTTTTTTTATTTTTTTACGATGATAGTGGTAAATTTTTTTGTTTTTTTACACCTTAAAGAAACTTTAACCTTGACTTTTCTTTATAGGTCCTAATATATTTCTCTAATTTTTAACTTGGTCCTAAAGCTTTCACGTTAACATTAAATAAAGAAAGGATTGTTAGATTTTTATAAATTCCTGGATGTTTTTTTAAGGGAGTAAGATTATTTATAAACCTGGTAGACTCAATGATTTTCTGTAATAACTTAACACCTAATTATACTTTTTATACCTTCCAGTAGTGTTTCATAAAGATTGTATACCAATCGAAACTAGTTGCACAGAAATATTCTGTTTTAATAAACATATGTCATCGTAATTGATTGTTTCAATTTGATTAACGTTTTACGATGAACATCGAATCCAAAATTTCAAAAATATTTGTGCATGTTTAAAAGTTTAAATAAGTCACACAAGTTTAATTTTAATTTAGAAATTATCAGAAATAGTTTTCAACACGCGTTTAGCGTTGATTTATTATTATTACTTTAAGATCTTTTGTACGTTCTAGGGTCTTTATCTACTGAAGATGGGCAAGGCCCGAAACCGAGTATAGACAATAAAATAAATTAAATTGTCACCAAAGTATAGAAATTATTAAATATCTTTTCTTACGGCTATTTGTTTTATTATTAGAAAAAAATGCCGACTTTAATATTCTTCGATATACATTTTGAAATAATGTGAACAATAAATTAAAATATTCAACACAAAAGAAATTCTTTTAGAATAGATTTCAGAAATGTGAAATACAAAAAAAGATATCATCTTTGTAAATTGATTCATCATGTTTGTGATGTATAACACTTTTTTTTTGGTATTGTACATTATAAAATGGGTACCAACCTTCAACCACAGCTGTAATATAATTATGTAATATAATTATGTAATATAATTAATATTCATATTTATATGAGTTATATGAGTATTCATATTTATATTACTTAATAAAATTTTAATAAAAATTAATTAATAAAAAGAAATCTTTAAGCTATTCTTTTCAATTAATTTATTCTATAAATCAAAAGAAGATCTTATTATAAAAATAAAAGATCTTAACTTTAAAGTTTAAAATTTTTATTATTTCTTCATTATAAAGAAAATTCTAAATGTTAACCATTGTTTCAAAAACATAAAGTATTTTTTTTTAATTGTCAAAGTCGTAGACAAGTTGCTCTGCGGTTATTTATTGAACGTTGTATCGTATTGCATCTTCCAATTCTTTTATGGTATGTAGACGGTTTTTGTAGACAGAATTTTTCAAATGATCGCATAAAAAGAAATCTAGAGGGATCAGATCAAGTGGGTGAAGTAGAAAATATTCTCTACCAATTACTCGATCATCATAAAATTCTTGAAGGAATCTTTCAGTTGTTCATGCAGTATGTACGGTTGCATTATCATGTTCAAAAACTACTTCTAGTAATTCATCATGTTACTGTTCAATAAATATTTGTAACAAAGCACGGCAACTTTCTACATTGACTGTGTCATAGAAAAATACGGAGCTACTAATTTTACGCCTTAATATAGCAATCCATGCATTCATTAATTTTTTCACACCTATATGACACGATACTTAGAACAATCCTGTATGTTGTGCTAATTGTCGTAAAGGTTTATGAAGACTTTGCTCTATATGGGTTCGGATATCTCAACATTTGCAGAATCACCAAAGCGTTGAAATCATCCTAATGTGATGACTTTAAGTATCGCAAATCACTGAATTTTCCGGAAATGTCTCTCTAAATTCTTTTATACAAAGTTATACGAATTGAATATTTCCATACCCCATTTTGGTCTTTTACTCCATTTCATAGAAAAGATAGGGCTTATCTTATTTTAAAGTGAATGGCATGATTTAACCTATAAATAAATCAACAAAGTATATCACACCGATTTAAAATATATATATGTTCTGGTTGATCACATACTTCTCCATCCGTGAAGCACTACGAATTACCATATATATGTGTTTTGGTAGATCCGAGGTATCATCCGTGTAACGGTTTCGTTTTCTTTATTTGATTTTCTTTTTTTTGAATTTTCATTTTTAGTTTTATTTCCGTTAATTATGCGTGCGTCGATGAGGTGGTTGACCATATATGGTAATAATCGATTTCCTGAGTTTCGATTGGTCGGGGTGTTATTCTTCTTAGAGAATCAAGTGCGTCGCGTGGCTGTTGTTCTTAGACGCTGGTGCGTAGAACTTCGTTTGTAAAAGAAAGCGTTTGGTTCGACGTGTAGAGAGTGTTTGCCATTTGAGAAAAGTTCCTCATTGTTGTTTGGATTTGGAGGATCCTTTTCATATCGTTTTTACGGATTTGGGCTCACGATCTAATTCTGGTTTGAATTAACCAACGGTTTTTCCGGATTTCCACGTTGAACGATGCTCCATCGTCAAGCCGTTTAACACCTAAAGGTATGTTTGGTCTTTCTCTCACTCGACGGTCGCATAATTGGTTTTCTTTGTTTTAGGCTTTCAGTTTTATCTTCAATTTCATTTTTATTTTATCTCTTGTACTTATTTTGGTACATAACATCGTATTACTACTGATGTGATAATAAGAAGTTGCTATTTTGGGTCTGGTTTTCGAGAAAGATCCAACGGCGTGTGACCTTGACCGCCATATCAAAATATTGAGACACGTGGGTTATCCTTCGTTGTAGCCAATTAATCAAACCAGGAAGGATATTGGTTACCCCATGCATTTATTGTTGGGATTCTTTGACGAATTCAAGGTTCGGAGAGGTCGAGCCGAGGAAATTGGACAGATAAGCTTTAATTTTTAGTTAATGTTTTATTGATTTAATTTTTATTGTTGATTTTTTTTTTTCCTTCTGTAACAGTTGGACTCTTAGTTAATTGTTATAAAATTTAATTTCATTTATTGCAACTAATTAACTTTAACATTTTTTTATTGTACACGTCATCGCAACATTTGGGTTAATTTTTGAGACGAGTACAGTTGAGTTATTTTACATCGAGATCATGTAGCTACTTGAATCGGTACGCGTTAATTTATTTTTTTTTGGTGTGTTTGGTACACCAGGGGGGTCATTTAATTTGTGTTTTTATGTGCGATTTCGGTTTCGCCGATCACTTTTTATATTTTGTTGATGGTTGCAAAAGAATTAATAATTTCAACTATTTTTTTATAATTGTATTATATTAATACATTTAATATATTTCCTTTCAATTTATATTTCGATTATAAGTTGTTTTTTTTTGTCCGTTGTTCTTTGCTTCTTGTTAACTAAGTTCGGACTTAATTGGTTTGTGGCAGTTGTCAATAGGGACTTTGAATAAGTCCGTGGCGCCCTTAAAAATTCGAACTCCCCCTTCTCCACTGTTTAAAAGCTGGTCAGTGGTCAAATCCCTAATTGAGGCTTGCATTGTCTGGTTTGTGTTTTGTGTACGTCTCATCCGTTCATCTTCTTGGTCGTTCCCTGTGGACAGGGGCAGACGTTTCGCCAAGATCTCACTTGGCATCTTCACTGCTTTGTCTTAGTCTCCTGTTGACAGACTGAGGTACTGCGATGCTCTGGCTCCTTTTTATAGTAGGTCGTTTTGGTCGTAGGTGATAGCGATTGGTCGGGGGTGGGTGTCGAACGTGACGTGAGTCGTGGGTGGTGGGGGGAGGTCATTGACCTGTCGTACCGCGATTAACGGTCCTGGGGATTTTCCACCAGATATGGCTTTGGTGACGTTATCCTCATGGGCGAGAAGAGGCCACTGACCCGCTGTCCGGTGATTGCTGGACCTGGGCTGCTCCTACTGGACGCTTCAGGTATGATAGGCAGCTCGGCGTCCTGCCGTTCCGAATTTAATGATCCTTGCCTCAGGAAAGCAGCCCTGGGCCTGGAGTGCTCTAGGACCATCCTTCACGCTGCTGACAAGTGTGGAGCATCATCTCTCTTGTTGAGGGTGCCGTTCTTCGCTATTTCAATGGATTCCCGGATCAATCTAGTTGTCCAATGCGGAACGTTGGCTACTTGCTTGCAACCCTCGAAATTAATGGTATGGCCTGTGTCCAGATGGTGGCGGAAGAGAGCAGAAGTGAGCTGTTTGTGTCGGATGCTCAGCTTGTGTTCTTCTACTCTGGCAGCTATTCTTCTGTTGGTCTTACCCACGTAGTTCTTGTCGCATTAGCCGCAGGGGATGGAATAAACTCCTAGATTTTACAATCTTATTTGGTCTTTTGGATTCCTGAGAGAAGCTACTATAGTCTTGCCGGGTCTGTAGGTGGTACTGATGTCGTGTTTCCGTAGAAGTCTTCCTATGCGATCAGTTGTTCCTTTGATGTAGTATGACGTTGGGTCTTCTCGTCTCTTCTTGTGGATGTGGGTCCTTCGGCTTGAATTGTCGATCGATGGCTTTCTTCACCATGGTGGAACAACCAAGAAGATGAACGGATGATACCTCGCATCAACCAAAACACATACTTCTCCATTCGTGAAGCACTACGTTTACCATACATATACATATACATATACATATACATATACATATACATATACATATACATATACATATACATATACATATACATATACATATACATATACATATACATACACATACACATACACATACACATACACATACACATACACATATACATATACATATACATACGCATACGCATACGCATACGCATACGCATACGCATACGCATACGCATACGCATACGCATACGCATACGCATACGCATACGCATACGCATACGCATACGCATACGCATACGCATACGCATACGCATACGCATACGCATACGCATACGCATACGCATACGCATACGCATACGCATACGCATACGCATACGCATACGCATACGCATACGCATACGCATACGCATACGCATACGCATACGCATACGCATACGCATACGCATACGCATACGCATACGCATACGCATACGCATACGCATACGCATACGCATACGCATACACATACACATACACATACAGATACACATACACATACACATACACATACACATACAGATACACATACACATACACATACACATACACATACACATACACATACACATACACATACACATACACATACACATACACATACACATACACATACACATACACATACACATACAAATACATATACATATACATATACATATACATATACATATACACATACATATACGCATACATATACACATACATATACATATACATATACATATACATATACATATACATATACATATACATATACATATACATATACATATACATATACATATACATATACATATACATATACATATACATATACATATACATATACATATACATATACATATACATATACATATACATATACATATACATATACATATACATATACATATACATATACATATACATATACATATACATATACATATACATATACATATACATATACATATACATATACATATACATATACATATACATATACATATACATATACATATACATATACATATACATATACATATACATATACATATACATATACATATACATATACATATACATATACATATACATATACATATACATATACATATACATATACATATACATATACATATACATATACATATACATATACATATACATATACATATACATATACATATACATATACATATACATATACATATACATATACATATACATATACATATACATATACATATACATATACATATACATATACATATACATATACATATACATATACATATACATATACATATACATATACATATACATATACATATACATATACATATACATATACATATACATATACATATACATATACATATACATATACATATACATATACATATACATATACATATACATATACATATACATATACATATACATATACATATACATATACATATACATATACATATACATATACATATACATATACATATACATATACATATACATATACATATACATATACATATACATATACATATACATATACATATACATATACATATACATATACATATACATATACATATACATATACATATACATATACATATACATATACATATACATATACATATACATATACATATACATATACATATACATATACATATACATATACATATACATATACATATACATATACATATACATATACATATACATATACATATACATATACATATACATATACATATACATATACATATACATATACATATACATATACATATACATATACATATACATATACATATACATATACATATACATATACATATACATATACATATACATATACATATACATATACATATACATATACATATACATATACATATACATATACATATACATATACATATACATATACATATACATATACATATACATATACATATACATATACATATACATATACATATACATATACATATACATATACATATACATATACATATACATATACATATACATATACATATACATATACATATACATATACATATACATATACATATACATATACATATACATATACATATACATATACATATACATATACATATACATATACATATACATATACATATACATATACATATACATATACATATACATATACATATACATATACATATACATATACATATACATATACATATACATATACATATACATATACATATACATATACATATACATATACATATACATATACATATACATATACATATACATACACATACACATACACATACACATACACATACACATACACATACACATACACATACACATACACATACACATACACATACACATACACATACACATACACATACACATACACATACACATACACATACACATACACATACACATACACATACACATACACATACACATACACATACACATACACATACACATACACATACACATACACATACACATACACATACACATACACATACACATACACATACACATACACATACACATACACATACACATACACATACACATACACATACACATACACATACACATACACATACACATACACATACACATACACATACACATACACATACACATACACATACACATACACATACACATACACATACACATACACATACACATACACATACACATACACATACACATACACATACACATACACATACACATACACATACACATACACATACACATACACATACACATACACATACACATACACATACACATACACATACACATACACATACACATACACATACACATACACATACACATACACATACACATACACATACACATACACATACACATACACATACACATACACATACACATACACATACACATACACATACACATACACATACACATACACATACACATACACATACACATACACATACACATACACATACACATATACATATACATATACATATACATATATGTACAGGGTGAGTCAATAGTGCGGGGACAGAAGATTGTGGCTTTACCGTTGAAAATAAAAATAATGTTTTTATGTTATCATACATTACTATCAAAGCTGCATCGATTAAAATTATTTTCAGCTATACAGGGTGTTTCACTATTGCAGGCCCGTATTCAACTTCATTTTTTAAATGAAACCCTACGTATCTTTTCACATATGCAGATTAATTGTCTTAAATGCTATAAGTGCATATCTTGTTTTCAAATTATGAATGCAAGGTTGCCAAGTTATTAATCATTTTGTGAAAATTTTTGAAGAATCATGTGATCACTTAGATTTTGTTATCAGCATTATTATTAAATATTGAATATTGTAATTTTTCATATCGATAAACAAAGCTTGGGTCTTTCGAACACCACTAATACTATTGGGTAATATTATACAGGATGGTTACTAGAACCGGTTAATTTATGGAATGTTTGAGGGACCATAACTTTGTTATTTTAAATGGCACACCCTATATTTGCTCAATGCCTAAGAAGGCTTCATTAATTACCTTTCATTTTTGTTAAGCATATGGTATATCTAACATGTGTACTTTTTGAGATAATTACACTATTTCAAAAATGTCGGCATAAACTTGATTTTTTCACAAGAAATAAACTATGAAGAAGACATTTTTAAACAAATGCAAGTGCGTCTATTTTGTAAAAGATGAAGAAGTATACATGTGTACATATTCACTTAAAAAAAACTAGAATTTTCGAAATGGGTATTAGAAAAAGATCAACAAGAATGTAATTTTTACGATAATCTTCTATACAGCAAATAAGCGTTGTTTTGTAAAAATAACTATGTTAATCGCCTTAATCTTCATTACTACGATATGGTCAACAGTAAATTTATATGAGAAGTAGCCTACTAACAACAATGTTGCTAAACTATCTGGGCAATGATTCTAGAATCTTATTTGATCACATAGTTTTTCTTCGAGGCAATCGTCAATGGATAATCTTTTTGAATTTCTTAGAAAATCAATTGCCAAAACTTTTAGAAGATGTTTTACGAGACGTTTGACAAAGAATGTGGTCTCAGCACTATGGTATATACACCTCTTCACAATGATAAGATTTTTCCAACATACTTAAATAGAATTTTTGAAAAGTTGTTTTCTTAATACTATTGTCTGTGCACACATCCATACTTTTCCATCTTTTACGAAGTAAACTTACTTGCATTTCTTTAAAAATGTCTTCTTCATAGTTTACATTTTTGAAATAGTGTAATTATCTCTCACTGAGTAGAGTTGCCAAGCGTTGCTTTAGCACCTTGATGGATGAATGGATAACGCACCCAAGTGAAGGTTAAACCGATTGAGTGAGTTCGAATCTAGGAACTTCTTTTATGAGATTTATATAGTCTGTTCCACGACTATTGAGTCACACGTCATACCGAAAACACATCCACTAATTAACGGAGTTGCCAAGCGTTCTTTTAGCACCTCGATGTATGAATGGATAACATACTCAATTCGCAATTTGTTAATTTTTTTAAAAAGTGTTGTTTTGAAATGTAATGTGCAAAACAAATTGCAGGTGTTCGTAAATTGAACGGCAACCAATTTTTCGTTTTTTAATTTGTATGAGTTAAAGTATTTGATCTTTAGGGAATCAACTAAACCCTACATTAAAAAATAGGAAATTAACTATCCGCACTTATTACAATTAAAATTCATAAATTATTGGTCAATAAAGCAATGCTGTGACGTATTGATGACGTGCGACTCAATTATACATATAATATTTCCGTTTGCTACTTCTCACTGATTGACTATATCCATCCTGCCATAATCTTCCAGTACAATAATTTTGATAAATCCATGTTTCATCTAGAAGTAGAAACTGCCGTTGTCTATTGCTTTTGTTGTTGTATTCATCTAAAAAAGAAAAGCGATCCAAAACATATCTATGATCTTTTGTTCATCAAAATCCAAGTACTTTTAAAATCCTCCATGATGATGTCCTACTACAATCTATATATATATATATATATATATATATATATATATATATGATGTCCTTTTCTTTTAAATTTTCCCGTAAATTGTTCAATGATGTATGCTTTTTCTTCTTACACATTTCATAAATCTCTCTTCGGATGTTGTTTTGAGTCATTTCATCAATAACCGATATTGATGAATTGGTTTCCGTTTCATAAGTTGTTTATAATTATTACATTCTTTATTACCACTCAGCAATGCGCTATAGTAAACATAGATTATTAAAAATATTGAACTATAAATTTCATTAATTTGAGTTACCTCGTTTACTGCATTTATAGGAATTAAAGGACCTCAAACTTACAATAGTAAGTTTAGTGTGCGATTTGGGCCCATTAAATATGAAGTATTTTAAGTTTACTTAATATTGCATATAATAAAAAAATATTATATACAACACCCAAGTGACAACAATTTGAAGTTTTTTTCTTGACTTATACTCCGCATTTAATTAAATTAGTGAGAAATCACTTACTTAGCCAGGGTCTTAATATAGATGGAGAAAATGTTAAAAAAGTTGCATTGAACACTTACTTAAATGTTCTAATACCGAACAAACTTTAGTCCACAAATTATCACAATATCATTTAGATGTAAAAGGTTTGGAGAAATAAAAGGTAAGGTTAGCAGTTCCATTACACTAGTTTACAAGAAAAATCTCAAAGACTTATAGTCTTTGAGATATTTATATATATTTTTTTGTAGAATGTTGTGCTGATTCTGAATCTGTCTTCATCAGTTTTTCGCCATCACGTCCAGTTTTCGAGATATACCCAAAAATATGGAAAATCGTAAATTAAAAAACACAGTAACGGTTCATGTTCAGTATATTTGTTATTTTGCATAGGGTACTTTAACATTTTAAGATATTGACGGCATAAATCGGACTTTCCGTTATTTTGCTACAGCCTAAAACAGCTCAACAAAATAAGATTTCTTGACATTTTTCCCATTTTCTTTTCACTTAATCGCACCGTAACAAAAAATAATTATATATGAACAAAAAAGTTAGCTATTGTATCCTGTAGAACATTTAATTCTCTAAATTTTAAAGCATTGGACATCATGATCGAATGTATTTTACCAGAGATATCGTTAATTTACGATAATCATGCAAAATTTTATTTTTTGCCATTTTTACTGTATTGCTGAAACATTACTACGAACAATTTTTTTAAAGTATTTTGACTGTTTCAGGCACTAACTGTAAACGTTAAATTCATTGAAATCAATATTATTATTTTGATACTAATTTAGTATAACGCATTTGAATGGAAAGTTTCTGTAGATTTAGTAGTAGTTGCCGCAGTAAAAAAGTTTCCTAATTTCTACATTTTAAGTATTGACTTCTATGATTTTCAGGTAATTGTGGTGGTTACAGGCTTACAACGCGATTTTACAAAATATTGCTGTTTTCTTTGTTTGTGGGATAGCTGATCGAGAGAGTATCATTATGTGCGCAAAGACTGGCCTTCTAGAGAACATTACAATGCTTTCAATGTCACCAGCATTTGTCATATTGCCTCCACTACACATCAAACTGCGTTTGATGAAAAACTTTGCGAAAACGTTGTATACGGAAAGCCCGGTATTTAAATATCTCACCTCGCTCTTTCCACAGATATCGTACGCTCAACTAAAAGAAGACATATATGTTGGCCATCAAATAGGAAAATTAATAAATGTCAACGAATTAATGTCAACCTTGACAACAAAAGAAGCAAGGCGTGGATTAGCTTCAAACAAGCCGTTCATGGATTTTTAGAAAATCATAAGGATGAGAATTCTCGCGAAATAATTTCTGCAATTTCTAATTTATTGTATGATTACCATGCCGTAAATGCAAACATCTCACTCAAAATCCATTGTCTCCATTTGCACTTAGATTTCTTTTCATGCAATCTTGGAGCGGAACGTGACGAACAAGGCTAGCGGTTCCATCAAGATTTAATGACATTGGAAATATATTATCAGTGTTACTGGGACGCAAGGATGATGGGAGATTATCGCTAGAATGTTATTAAAGAAATCGACCCAAAGACATACAAAAAATTGTCTAAAAGTAATTATATCCCGCAGTATATTAACAATATGTAAAGCAGTATACTTTAAATATAAAATTTAATTCCATAAAAGTTCTGTAATATAAACCTAGACAATATAAATAAAAAGACAAAGAAAAGTATCGTTTGTAAGATCAAACACCAGAGTGCACATAGTGGAACTCTGCCAAAATCAAATCCTCCTGACCAACTATGCTTAATGTTCAACATTTAGAACAGATAAAATAATATTGAATTTAGTGAATTTAATGTTTATAGTTAGTACCTGGAACAGTTAAAATACTTCTTTATTAAAAATGAATTGTATGTAATAATGTTTCAATAATACAGTGAAAATGGCAAGAAATGAAATTTTGCACGATTGTCTTAAATTACCGATATCTCAGGTAATATACATTCGACCATGATGTTCAATGCTTCAAAATTTAGAGAATTAAATGTTCTATAGGATACGATAGCTAACCTTTTTTAGTCATATACAATTCTTTTTCATTACGGTGCGATTAACTGAAAAGAAAATGACAAAGATGTCAAAAAATTTGATTTTGTTGAGTTGTTTTAGGCTGTAGCATAATAACGGAAAGTCCGAATGATGCCTTCAATATGTATATAGTTACAGAAGTACCCTATGCAAAATAACAAATATACTGAACATGAACCGTTACTGTGTTTTTTAATTTACGATTTTCCACATTTTTGGGTATATCTCGAAAACTGGACGTGGTGGCGAAAAACTGAGGACAGATTTAGAATCAGCACAACATTCTACGTTATAAAAAAATAGACTCTCAGACTTTGACGAAAAAATTGATTAAAATTTGTAAACTAGTGTTATTATCTAAGACAAAGCAAAAGCCATTGAATATTTAGGAATGCAGGGATTGATGACAAATATTGCGACCATTCAAAGAAAGCGGCATTTGGGGTTTACTTGGAAGAGCAACTTTTATTTGCATTAATAACAAGAGTTATTAATAAATATAATTTAATTAATCTTTACAAAACCACACAATTTTGTGTTAATATAACCGAATTCCTAGATAACCAATATGTTTAAATTCAAGACGGCGTTTGCGCCCCCTAGCCATCTTAGAAATCTAAAAATAATTTCCAACATTTTTATTCGGCCACTTTAGTCATAAACATTTTTTAACGCAAGTTTGTGCAATAATGCTTTACACGGTTATCTAGTCATCCTGTACATAAAATTATGGTTTCTACATATTAAAAACAAAAACTTAGAAATCATATCTCAAGCACGAATTTAGATATCTTCATGTAATAAGGACCACGTTCAAGCAAATTTAATTGACATATACTGCGAGAAAGATAAGTTCTTGTTTTCCATAATCATTTAAATCCACCTCTGCCAAACAATAACTTAAAAATTTATGTCAAGTAAAAACTCTTAACCCAAAAATACACAATGTAAAACCCCAATCGTATAAGACTTACTAACAATTGTTAAAATAAATAAGCATAAGAGCCAATCCGAAAACTCCGTAAACGAAGATTTTGCCCAATCTACAATATAGAATTCTTCAATCACAATCTTATGTCACACGTGCGCTAGTTAACAACAAAATTTTGCTTTCTTGGTTTTTAGATTGAAGACTTAACGCAATAAAATCAAGACATAAGGTACAAAAAAAACTAAATATATTTAATATTAAAATAAATAAAAATCCCTAACCCAAAAAAAAACACAATGTAAAACCCCAAGCGTATGAGAATTACTAACAGGTGTTAAAATAAATGTGTATAAGAGCCAATCCGGAAAATCCGAAAACGAAGATTTTGCCCAACCAACAATATAATTCTTCTTCTATAATATAGGTAATTCTTTTATCACACTCTTATTTCACACGCGCTGGTTAATAACAAAATCTTGCTTTCTTACTTTTCTTACGTTAAGTTTTTAATAACAAAACTTAAACTTTATGTATAGTCATGTAGAGTCATCACAGAATTGCTTTATTACCAATAATTTATGAATTTTAATTGTAATAAATGTGAATATTTAATTCACAATTTTTTAAAATAGGGTTTAGTTGATTCCGTACTGACCAAATACTATAATTCATATAAATTAAAAAAAGAAATATGAAAATAGAACGTACTATAAATTAGATGAATAAAGCAAAATGACATGTTGCCGTTTATTTTACGAACACTTGCAACCTGTTTTGAACACTAAACTTCAAAACAATACTTTTACGGTTATGCTATTTACAACAACCGTAAACTGCTGATAGAAAAGCGGTTTAAAGAAATTAACGAATTGCGAATTGGATGCGTTATTCATTTATCCATCGAGGTGCTCAAAAACGCTTGGCAACGCAGCTACTCAATGGGCGTGTTTTTAGTATGACGTGTGGATTTTTATTTTACCAAGGTCCGTAAAGCGTATTGTACCAGGTTGGCCAGACGGAGGATTTCAACGTATGAAAAGTAAACCCCCCCGACATGCCTTAGTCATGAGTTACTGACGTTGCGGAGTAACGTGACGCACATTAAGTTTTATCTCGATATTAGGTGAACAAATTTGGTTTTGTGGTCTTAACAGGTGTTAGAATAACTAGAATAATTGGCTACAATAACTTAAAAAATAAAAAATATATATATATGAAGGAAAAAGTAGGTGTTACTTTAGTTTCCAAAACAGAATTTTGTTTAAATTTTGAAATTTCCATATAATTTTTAGAAAAAAATTAGTGTAAAGTAAAATGGCATGATAAAATAAATGTTAATATAATTTCTAGTAAAAGGAAGAACTACTGTTATAAAAAGTCAAAACCCGAATTATCTTTCTATTTACTTAAAGAATCCTCTTCCCTTTCTTTATTTTGGGTTTTCATTCATATCATTTCCCAAAAATCGACCATATCTCAAAAAACAAGAGTTGCAGAAAACCCTATTAAACGAGTATTATTTAATAGGTTTTTCTTTTCGTTCTTTAATAGTTAGTGAATCAGAAAAGCATAATTCGTAATCAGTTACAACCTAGATATGACAAGATTGCGGATAAAAAGAGAATTTTCGAAATACACGCTAAAAATCCACCACGCATTAGAATTTGGTTATTACAGTTTAACGTCAAAATCTCTAAAATATCATAATTGATTATTTTATTAATGATTATCAATTGTTATTGCAAAACTTTTTCATTATTCAAATGGATCAATCAAAATGGATGATGAAAGACCTTATTCCTTAAAATTGTTCATAATGGCGTGGAAAAGCACAATTCATAACCAGTTACAACCTGAATGTAAAGAATTTGCAAAAATATAACAAACATCTTCAAAATATCATTATTTCGGATTTTCAGTACAAAAATTAATCACAACTCAAATACTAAAATAGATAGAAAGATACTTTTTGCATAAATGTTGTTGATAATGAACTATAAACGCTTAATCTATAAGCATATATAATAACCTAGATACACGACTGGGGAATTATTAAAAAATCTGCAAAAGTGCCATCATTTAAAAGTGTTGCTATAAAAATTAATCGAAGTCTTTTATATAAGAACTTAATAACGGCTTTGAAAATCAAATGTTTTTAAAAGAAAATTGTCTAATATTACACAATTGTGTTTCTTAAATTATCCACATCATTTTGATTCATTTCTAATATTTTATTGGTTTCAAACTTATGTATTTTGTTTAATTAAATAATAAAAGTCAAAACACGTAACTTTCACAATCAGCATTAAGAAAGCAGTACGTACATAAGATAAGTTACATTGATTCAACTTCTAACTCCCACTGCTTTGTAACTTGTGACGTTACCCCCCTTCCTTTCCCTTTAAAACGCGTTCTTCACTCTCTGGCCAACCTGGTACAATACCAGGGGCTCTCTCACAGACTACTCTGTGGGCCCTCTATATTTGTTCTGTGACGCTTTCGGACCTTGAGTATGACGTGCGACTCAATAGTTGTGAAATAGAATATACATATTTAAAGTATACTTAAATGACGGCTTATAATTGTGTTATTATATGAAAGTTTAACTTTTTAAGTCCAGTACTGGTTTTTTTTCTATACAATAAAACATCAAAAATTGTCCAATGTATCCCGGTCATTGGGGATACATTGGATATTTATTTTTGATTTCTTCTTCGGTTTAATCTGCCGTACGGTGGTCCGAACGGCATGAAAACACCAATCGAAAATATTATTTTGCTGCTAGCAATTAGATATCAATATAGGGCAATGTTGTGTCAAAATTTGAATTAAATTCGTCAACCGGAAGTAGTGACACTACGGACAAACACTACGGATGTAGTGTTTTACATGTTCATTTTATTTTCTTATAAATTAGTTCTTCAAAAAAGAATATTACGGAAAAAATGTATAGAAAACATTAGATATATATATTGTTTCACATGTTTTCGTGAAAATTGATCTAGTAATTGGTCATCTAGAATTCCGGCCCCTGCATTATCATACAATTGCCACTGATGTTGAGTTCTTAGTAATGCATGGGGATTTTCAATAATTCAAACGTGCGTACTATGGATATTAAATATTCCGTTTTGAGTAAATATTGTTTCACCCCTAAATACAGTATTTATTGGAAAGTCGACGTTTAACACCTCGCCTTGTATGTAGCCCAAGTACAAAAATTTCTCGTTTTTGCCATCATGCTCTGTTGAAGCTGGAACAATGTTAGCTTCTTTATAGCTTCTTTTAATTCCATCAACTTTATGTAATATCATACCGTGAAATGGCTATCGGTAACGCTTTCAATTTCATTTAATTTAAAAATTTTCCTTTGTATGTTAGTTATTCGTAATATCTGGTGTATACATGGAGTTGCATTATAATAAAATAAGATTAATGATATTAACAATAGGTCCAGTTATGGAACTAAAACTTTGAATATATCAACAATCGTCCGTTTTCGGGTTTATGTTTATTTGGCTTTTTGTCTATTTTGGATCAGAGAATACGCTGGTGAAGTATTGTACAATAGTTGCGAGAAACTCTGTATAATGAGGGCTATTATTACAATAGATTCACGTCGGGCCTATGAGTATTATGAATTTGATTAAGTTTATTTTAAATAATTTCCTTTTTCATTATTTCTTTGACATTGACAAAACAAAGAATCATAGATTTATGACTATCATTTTATTGTATAAAACTTATTTATAAGATATACAGGATGTCTCAGGTAACTGGTTCATTAGAACTTTTTTAAGTTCCAATATTCGTAGAGACTTGAAATTTTGGTATCATGGGTTGCTCATTCTGATCTTTTAATATAAAATATTTTCAAGATGGCCACCACTTCCGGTCTACCGGAAGCAGACTTCAACTTTGTTATTTTAAATGGAATGCTATAGTTTTTATTAAACCATTCAATTATTCATTTATATTTACGTAAGAAAATATGTTGACTTTGATCATAATTATTGGTACCTAGTGTTTTTTGTTTTCGAGTTATTTTGATTTTAAGTGTTTTTTGGCAAATATCACCATGCTATTTAAAAGCACATATCTCAGCCAATGTTAATTGAAAACCGTTTTGCATTGGTGCGATAACTCTTCATATGCTGTTAAATAGATTGCCACATGTTGTATCAGTATATCTTATACAGGATGGTCAAAAATTGAGTTACCGTTTTTCTGTATTCAATTGCGTGAATGTCGAAAATTATAAATGGAACGCCCTATATTTTCATACCCTATCAAAAAGGAAATATAATTATCTAAACATTATCTATAAATATTCCTATACCTATTTATTATAGTGTTCTTACTATTGAGGAATTTATCAAAATCATACGTAAAATGCTAGAGACCGTTTGTGTTTTTGTTAGAAGGCCATTTTTGACAGTTTTTCATGTAATTTATTTAAATTATTATTAGTATTATTTCTACAATGAACTGCGATTGAATAAACTTTAGATTGCTAGCTGTTATTTACCAAAAATAACCAACGGAAAACCGAATAAATGAAACAATGGAAAATTTAATGACAAAAATTAAAATCAATAACATAAAAGAATCAAAAACTTCAAGTTATAAAAATATATTTTTATGTTCTAGTTGCCCTCATATCTGAAAATTAACGGACGCATGCATTGCTGGAAAGCTTCTGGTTTTATGTTAGAAAGCCATGGAGTTTTGTCAGCTTTTCATCCATATTTATGTTATTGTTGTCATTACTTAGTTGTGTCATCACTTACTTCTGTTAATGCCTTTAAATATCATGGCGAATTATTCCAACGACAACATTTTAAATTCGTTTTATATTCATGGCGGATGTAATACAGTTTTCGATAACATCTGTTTGTTAGTTTTGGAAAGATCAAAATAACAACAAACCATAAATCTCTATCACCAGCAGATTAAGATAATGGAATAAATGTTTTGTTATATTTTGTTGCTTTTGTTGTTAATAGATAAAGTGAAGTCTCTAGGAATCATTTTGTCGAATATTACGCCATATTATTGTTTTTCATTGTTTCATTTATGTGTTCCTCTGCTGGTTATTTTTGGAAAATAAAAGCTAACAAACTAAAGTTTATTCAATCGCAGATCATTCTAGAAATAATACCAATGATAATTTAAATAAATTAAACGATAAACTGTCAAAATGTCATAGCCTTCTAATAAAAACACGAGCGGCTTCCAGCATTTTGTGTAGGATTTTGATAAAATGCTCAATATGAAGAAAACTATAATAAATAGGTATAGCAATGTTTATAGATAATTTGTAGAGAACTAAATTCCCGGTTTGATAGGCTAAAAAGATATGGGGCGTTCCATTTAAAATTTTCGACTTTCTCGCAATTGAATACTGCGAAACGGTAATTCAATTTTTGACCACGCTGTATAAGGTACACTTATATAACAAGTGACAATCTATTTGACAGCATATGAAGAGTTATCGCACAAATACAAAACGTTTTTGAATTAACGTTGACTGAGATATGTGCTTTTAAACAGCATGGTGATATTTGCCAAGAAACACTTAAAACCAAAATAGCTCGAAAACAAACATCGTTACATACCAATAACTTTTAGCAAAGTCAACATATTTCCTTACATAGAATTGAACGGCGTAATAAAACCTATAGCATTCCATTTAAAATAACGAAGTTGAGGATTACTTCCGGTAGACCGGAAGTGACGGCAATCTTGAAAATATTTTAGATTAATAGATCGGAATGAACAACCCATGTTACCAAAATTTCAAGCCTCTACGAATAGTGGAACCTAGAAAAGTTCTAATGAACCAATTACGTGAGATACCCTGTATATTATAAGGTAAGTGTGGACGAACACCATTTAGTATGTTGCGTTAACAAAAACTATTAATTTATTATTAAATTAATTAATTGCGCCATCTATGAGACGGGTGAGCAAATCTTTGTTCCACTGATTTATATAGATTTCTTTACGAATTTCCAATAGTTTGTCGAAATCGTTCATTTTCAGTTTTACCCAAATTACAAAATAATAACAATTCAGATTTACCTTCAATTTCACTTTTTTTTGTGTGTACTTCTATTCTTTGTATTTACGTTTCCATAATAATATACAGTGAGGTTGTAATTTGGGTAAAACCTCACCTCTGCCGGTACACATAAAAGTGGCCCTTTACACGCTACCTTAATATAATACAAAAAATGTTAAATGTATCTCGAAAATTCTAGAACAATATAAATGGTGCCCTCTATTTACGAGAAACCTAACCATCAACGCCAATTAGTAGCGTCCTATAATTGACGTACTTTGCACCCATATTACTTGCTTGAACATGCACGTTATCCGTCTAAAGTGAACATCGTATTGTCGTGTTGTGTCTATAGATATTAATATAAAAGGTAAGTAACACGAAATGTTTGGTTGTATTCTAATAGATAGTATTGTTTTGTAACTGTTTATCCCAATTATTTGTTGATAATAATACCACAATTGTATAAAATTATTTGTGTATATGTTTTGGGGTTATGTCTGTCATGACATCCAAACAAACAGTAAATTTTTCTTAAATTACTCTGTATTTATGTATACAGTTGCTACTAATATAAACTACTATTATAAGTTAAACAATTACCATCTCACTGAATCGATATTAATATATTATTTCAATTGCATCTTATAGTTTATTTGAGCCACAATGGCTGACATAGTGAAGGCAACATCTTATATAATATCTTATATTATTCTTATATATTATATTATAATATCTCCCCTCTTTAGAAAGAAATGGTCCTAAGTAAATATCCGTGCTGTCAAAATTCATAGCCCCAACAATGTTAATAGCCCTAACAATACAAAATTTCACTGATTTCCTAAAGATTCCGACACACTTTCACTTTGGAAAAGTGTTTGTAGATAAGATAATCATTTAAAACCAGAAAATCAATTTATTTTTGAAGACCATTTCTCTGATTCTGATCACAGTAATACCGATAAAATCCGATTCAATTTGCCATCCAAAATGTTATGCCAGGAGATCTAGTAAGACATCCCAAATATCTGACAATTCCATATCCTCTAATCCATCTTCAATTATACATACGCTTGTTGAATCTGCTGCTGAATTTTGCTGTTGAAAAATTAGCAAGTTTTTGAAATGAACTCTAACATATTTTGCCTATATAATTTATAAACTTGCAACATGGATTCATAGAATCAATATATAATATGAGCCGAAACCAAAAAAATCAAAATTAAATAAATAATTATCATTACGTCAAATACTTTTACTTTTATTTAAACAAGGTTTATTTAATTTTTATAACTGTTTGTTTGTACTATACTATTACTATCGGTAGTAGATCTAAATTTCTCTATTTTAAATGAAATACTGTAGTTTTTATTGCACCTTTTAATTATAAGTTACGCTTTGTTTTTTAGTTCTGTTAGGCTTTGTTTATAACTCTTCATATGTTGTAAAACAGACTGTCATTTGATGTATGAGTGTATCTTATACGAACTGGTCAAAAATTGAATTACCGTTTCATTATTTTTTTACTTCATCAGAAAGGCTTAATTCTAATCTAACTTAATTCTCTACAAATTATCTGTAAACATTCCTAACACTATAATTGTTCTATATAGTGAGAAATTTATCAAAATTCTACACAAAATACTCGAAGCCACTTATGCTTTTGTTAGAAGGTCATGACATTTTTACAGTTTATCTTGCTTAACCAACAGAAGACCGATTAAATGAAACAATGAAAAACATCTATTTGACGCTTAAAGTTAAAATCAATAACATATAAAAGAAACAAAAATTTAAAATTATAAAAATAAATTAAGGGAATTTACTTCTCTACAAACTATCTATAAACATTTCTGTGCCTATTTGTTCTAGTTTCCCTTATATTGGAAAATTAACCAAAACCTATACGGAATGCCGGAAGAATTCTGGCTTTTATGTTATAGGCCCATGGAATTTTAACAGCTTTTCATCCATATTTATGTTATTGTTGTCCTTAGTAGTGTCATTACTTCTGATAAAGTCTGAATATAATGGCGAATTATTCTAACGCCGATATTTGAAATTTGTTTTATATTGATGTAATAAAGTTTTGGATAGAAACTGTTTCTTAGTTTTAAAAAGATCAAAATAACAAGAAACTATAAATGCTTTATCACCAGCGATTAAGATAATTAAATAAATGTTTTGTCATATTTTATTGCTTAACCAAATTGTTCGGTAAGAGGTGCCTAGGTCGATTTAAATAAGTAATATTTTGTAGGAAAACATCGTTAATAAATAAAGTGTACATATTAAATTCCGTTCAGCCATTTTGAAGTGATTAGCATTTGTTTACAAACATATTCAAACAATCCCCACCACTTTATTTTTAGAGATAGATCGAAAATTTTATAACAAAAAAACTTGAATTTATCTAAACTTTAGAAAGCATATGCTTTTGTGTTATGTTAATACTGCGGAATTCCGAGATAATCCACATTTTTAAATTTAAGATGGCGTGTGCGCCCCCTAGCGGTTATCTTAGAAACCTGAAAATAATTCCCAGCGTTTTCTCTTAGCAACTTTAGTCATAAAATTTTTTACCGCAAGTTCCTATAATAAGTAGTCTCTGAGATATAACACTTTGAAAGCTTATTTGACCACCCTGTACTCTACTAATATCTTGTCCATCATCACATCAAATATTAGGCCATATTATAGTATAGGCCTGTTAGGCCTGTTATAGTTATTATAGTTTTCATTCGTTTTTTCGTTGGTTATTTTTAGTAAATAAAAGCTAGCAAGATAAAGTGTATTCAATCGTAGTTTATTGTGAAAATAAACTAATAATAATTTAAATAAATTAAACGATAAATTGTCATAACGTCATTGCCTTCAAACAAAAACAAACTACTTCTAGAATTTTGTATAGTATTTTAATAAATTTCCAAACATGAAGAAAACTGTAATAAATAGGCTTAGAAATGTTTATAGATAATGTTACGGTGCATCTTTTAAAATTTATTTTCTTCTTGTGT
Source organism: Onthophagus sagittarius (assembly GCA_036711965.1). Lineage (NCBI taxonomy): Eukaryota > Metazoa > Arthropoda > Insecta > Coleoptera > Scarabaeidae > Onthophagus > Onthophagus sagittarius. Next base: position 987,666 of record JASERS010000014.1, read on the forward strand.
GTGTGTTTTTTTTTTTGACAAACGCGAATGCTAGGTATCGTTGTTTTATTTGGTTTATTGTATTCAAATTATTTTTTTAGCAACCGACTCTGAAGTTCCCTTTCTTTTGTTATCTTATCCTTCATCTACCAATAGATGTCATCTATTTACAGTTGTCATCTTGGCCGTTTATTTTCTTTCAATTGTTTATATTTTTTTTAATTAAATCTTTGATAATTTTGTCCATAATATTTTTATAAATCTATATTTAGCGACTTTCGCTGATTTTCTTTTAAAAGTCCTATTTCGCGCATATCAATTTTTTTTGAGCATTTTGGTTTCCGGATTTCAACGAGCAACAAGTAGACCTGTTCTCTTTCATAGCACGAGACTCGTAGAGTGAAGTTGTAGTGAATGAATTTTGGTGTAGACATTTTAATTTCTTTAGAGAAAAATTTGGTTATATAAATTCATCTGAAATTTTCGGGCTCATCATTTCGACTTGATTTAGAAGACGAGATTTACGTCTTATATCGGAATTTTCTGGATCTAATACTCTATTTACTCAAATCCAAAGAGATTTTTTTTAACGTACAAGGCCTCTAAGATCCGAGGTAGGTTTTCAATTTCTTTTCTATTATTTTCGCTCAATAATTTCTTTCAAAAGATTGCTGGCTTAGAAATGAACGAATTATTTATTAAACATACCAGTCGACATGATGAAAAAAAAATACGAACACCAAAACGTAGAAATTTACCTTGTTCACATAAAATAATAACACTAATTCTATAGTTATAAAGTGTAATAAATAATAATATAAAATTAAAAATTATAATGTAATATATTACATTAATAATGGAATCAATGATCATTGGTAATTTTATATCATCTTACTATTTTTTTTGATTGCAACAATAGGCCAACTCAGTAATGCAAGATATATAAAAGAAAGAGAGAGACGTTTAACATCGTCCAATTTTGAAACAATTATTAAACGAAAATGACAAACTTCACGTTCAGTCTTCTTGAGAAAACTTTTGTATAAAAAAATATAATAACTGCAGCAATACCATATATTTAATTAATATACTATATAAAAAGGGTTGCTAGGAAAGGATGCAGTTGTTTCAAGACTAGAAGAATGAGCTACCAACATTAAAATAATCACAATTATTTCTATCATGTATTTTAAAAAACAACTTAAAACAGAAGCTTCTCAAAACTGGTGCGTATGTTTCAATATATGTAAAAAAACCATTTTATATCACTAGGTTCTAATAAATGTTGGTAACATATTTTTATAAAATCCTAATTTTTTCTTTCATTGTTCCTATTTTATCCAATTCTTGTATTTCATATTTTTCGATTAGTCTGTTATCAAAAGATCCGTAGTTATTTGTATAATATATTTTAAATATGTTGTTAAATATGTGGTATGAATGTGGAAAGATCAGGGTTACCGGATTATTTCTCTCTAAGTATATGATTTATAAATACTGATTGCATCTTGTTTATTAAGCTGTGATTAGCATTGATAAAACAATTTTTAAATTAGAGATGATACAAAACTTACAATAAAAATTAACATTAAGTTAATACCAGTTGTAATGTTGTAAACAAATCGGACATTATAGCCCCTACTATGAGTACCAAAAGTGTTAATTGCAATAATTACAGTACATACATAATCATATATGAATGTAGGTAAGTACACCAATTATTAAGAAAATTTCAGTTTTCTGTTTTATTTAATTGTTTTTTGGATTATAGATAGTATAAAAATTAAAAGAAAAATCAACCTATAGACTGCCAATAGCCTTGTTTATATACCCTGTATATAAACAGCGTCACGTAACTGGTTCATTAGAACTTTTTTAGGTTCGACTATCCGTAGAGGCTTGAAATTTTGGTAACATGGGTTATTCATTCCGATCTATTAATCTAAAATATTATCAAGATGGACACTACTTCCGGTCTACCGGAAGTAGACCTCAACTTCGTTATTTTAAATGGAATGCTATAGCTTTATTACACCATTAAATTATACGTAAGAAAATATGTTGTCTTTCGTAATAATTATTGGTTTCTATCGTTTTTGGTTTTCGAGTTATTTTGGTTTTAAATGTTTTTTGTTAAATAATACCACGCTCTTTACAAGCCCATATCTCAGTCAACGTTAATTCAAAAACGTTTTGCATCGGTACGATAACTCTTCATATGCTGTTAAATAGATTGTCATTTGTTGTATCAGTATATCTTATAGAGGCTGGTCAAAAATTGAGTTACCGTTTCTCTGTATTCAATTGTGTGAAAGTCGAAAATTTTAAATGGAACGTCCCATATTTTCATATTTTCACATCTTATCAGAAAGGGAATTTAATTCTCTACAAATTATCTATAAATATTCCTATACCTATTTATTATAGTTTTCTTGCTATTGAGGAATTTATCAAGATCATACGTAAAATGCTAGAGACCGTTTGTGTTTTTGTTAGAAGGCCACGACATTTTGACAGTTTTTTGTGTAATTTATTTAAATTATTATTAGAATTATTTCTACAATGAACTGTGATTGAATAAACTTTAGATTGCTAGCTATTGTTTATCAAAAATAACCAAAAGAAAACCGAATAAATGAAACAATGAAAAACAACAATTTAATGACAAAAATTAAAATCAATAACAAAAGAATGAACAACTTAAAATTATAAAAATAAATTATGGGAATTTAATTCTCTACAAACTATTTAGATATTTTCCTGTGTCTATTTGTTGTAGTTGCCCTCATATTTGGAAATTAATGGACGCAGGCAATGCTGGAAAGCTTTTTGTTTTTATGTTAGGAAGCCATGGAGTTTTGATAGCTTTTCAACCATATTTATGTTATTGTTGTCATTACTTAGTTGTGTCATCACTTACTTTCTTTAATGTCTTTGAATATCATGGCGAATTATTCCAACGCCAACATTTTAAATTCGTCTTATATTCATGGCGAATGTAATAAAGTTTTGGATAGGATCTGCTTCTTAGTTTTGGAAAGATCAGAATAACAAGAAACCATAAATTTCTTTCACCAGCATCTTAAGATAATAGTATAAATCTTTTGTCATATTTTATTGCTTTACCAAATACTTCGGTAAGAGGTGCTTCGGTCGATTTAGATGAATAATATTTTCCAAGAGAGCACCGTAAATAAATAAACTGAACTCTCTAGGAATATCTCGCCCATCATTACGTCGAATATTACGCCATATTATTGTTTTTCATTGTTTTATTTATGCGTTCTTCTGCTGGTTATTTTTGGCAAATAAAAGCTAACAAACTAAAGTTTATTCAATCACAGATCACTTTAGAAATAATACTAATGATAATTTAAATAAATTGAACGATAAACTGTCATAACGTCATTGCCTTCTAACAAGAACAAACGACTTCTAGAATTTTGTATAGTATTTTAATAAATTTCCAAACATGAAGAAAACTGTAATAAATAGGCTTAGAAATGTTTATAGATAATGGACCAAGGTAATTCTTGGGATAAGCAGCCGATATGGTTGGTGATAATTAAATCTCCTTTTATTCATCCTAAGCTTTCGTTTTATTTAAAAACTTCATCAGATGTAGCTACAAAAAGAAGTACTAAGACAGTGACCGAGAGCGCAAGTGTAACTTACAAAGTTGGAGGTTAAGTAAGTACGTGATACATAAGTATCAATGATAAACCACAATCTAATGATGATCGAAAAGGGCACCATTCGATGGTTGAACAATAACAAAACAAGGGTCAACACCTGATTACTGAGATTAATTAAGATTAAAATTACAAGAACCACGAACACAGTTAAATTCTCTTTCAAAGAGACCGGGACGCTTGTAAGATGGCATTCTTAATGATACCATCGACCTCGGTCGGTAACACAGGAAACCGAGGAGAGGTGAAGACAAGGAAGGTTACTGTCTTTTATTGATAGAGGGAATCAAGGTCACCACACTAAATTTAAATTATGAAACTTTGAGCATCTGATGTAAAATTAAATTTTAAATTGGGATGATGGGGTGAGATTTACGTCTTATATCGGAATTTTCTGGATCTAATACTCTATTTACTCAAATCCAAAGAGATTTTTTTTTAATGTGCAAGGCCTCTAAGATCCGAGGTAGGTTTTCAATTTCTTTTCTATTATTTTCACTCAATAATTTCTTGTTAAACATTTATTCCTGACTACGAATTTTGTTTAATCACTTTTCAGGCCTTTTATTTTACTTGGATTCTGTTTTTGATTAACTTTCCGGAATCATCCTTTGCAAAAAAGGGGGACAAAAGAAAAGAGCGTGGAATTATGTGGAGACGTCCATAATTTCCCCAAATATTAAAGATCTCATTGTCCATAATTAATTCAACAGGATGATTGATTTTGGTTTTTTTTTTTTTGAAGAGATCACTGATTATTACCTTTTTTCTATCACTAATATTTCGTTTTATTGTATATATATATATTTGGTTACACCTTTTGTTATTATATAATATTTAATAACAATATTTAGTGTTTGCCAAAATAGTTCTTTTTTGTGTATTCCTTTTTGTGTCTTATCTTGAAATTAAAGATCTTCACCTCGTAATTGGTGTATATCGTCAATTTAAATTACGTGGCGCCATAAATAAATTTTAGAACCTCCCTTCTTCGCTGGGCTGACCGAGATTCGACGGTGCTTTCGCAAATTCGGATTTGACACAACTTTTCTTTTTTTTGGTTTCGATTGTTCAAATCTTTTTTGTTTTTCTTTGTAATTGACGTTACGTGGCGTCATGATAATCTGTAGAGAAATAAATTCCCTATCTGAGAGGCTAAATTAATATGGGTCGTTCTATTTAGTATTTTTGACTTCCTTGCATTTGAGTACAGAAAAATGGTAATCAATTTTTGACCGCTGTGTGTAAGATACATTGATACAACAAATGACAATCTATTTGACAGCATATGAACAGTTATCAAAAACATTTAAAATCAAAATAACTCGACAACAAAAAACGCTAGGTACCACCAACATTTATCAAAGTCAATTATTTTTGTACGTACAATTAAAAGGTGTAATAAAAGCTATAACATTCCATTTAAAATAACGAAGTTGAGGTCTACTTTCGGTAGACCAGAAGTGGCGGCCATCTTGAAAATATTTAAATTAAAGGATCGAAATTAACAACAATAACACTATTTACATTTTTTCGTCAAGATCATTCCATAACCTAAAATAGTCGAAGAACGATGGGAGTGTTATTTTAAAACTTATGCTATTGAAATAGGTAACTTCACTTTACTTTAGTATTCTTAGGGATCATCTTCTTAATGTCTAATAGATAGTGTTTATAAATTATTGAATTACTACAATACTTATTAGTTGATTAATCCCATGTTTTCTATTTTGTTTCAGCCTGGGTGCTAATTGCCTGGATTTAAGATAAGTCAATTATTGTCTAGCTAATAGCTGCGGGGCGAGCCATTATGTTGATAGCACATGTTTCGTTTGATATTCAATAGAACTTCCTTAAGCAGATCTATCAAATTAATTTCAGAAACCTCGCAAACCAATAATGATCATAAATTTGTTTGTACAATATGCTACGGACATTTCAATGATTTCATGGCTCTGATGAGTAATTAGGAACCAGACATTCATGGTTGTGCTATGGATAAGTACACAAGCGTTCTATCAAGAATAATTGCTTGAGAGAGCTTGAATAATTCTTTGTGGAACGCATGTATACGTGCAATCTTTACATTTATGTAGTAACTACATTGTTGAATTTTTTTTTGATATTAATTGTTCTAAGTTCAAACTTTTTTATAAATTTGAATCCATTTAAGCTCATTAGAATTGAAATAATAATATGAGTAAACTATATCATAATGAACGAGTAAATTGAACTATAACCCTAATTTTTGGATTGTTAAGAATATTATCCTTCAGTGATTATCGGGATTATCGGGTTCAGGTTCTTGTACCGTAGGATTATGGGATTCAAGAAAAGTGGGCTCAATAGACGTGGATTATCATTTTTGTATTTTCGTTTCATTTTTCTTTTTATTTAAGTACACCCATATATCGCTTCATATTCTTATTATAGACGAAAAGAGTATATATATATATATACTCTCTCTCTCTCTATATATATATATATATATATATTGTAGAGATACATGTCAATACAACAAAACTTAACAACAAAAATCACAGAAATAGTTGGAAATTGTTAATTAGTCTTCTATTTCACATTCTTCCGTATTCAATGTGATCCTTGTCCTTGCTTTGTGGCACATAATTTTTTAATATAGGGTTCCACTGATGCTAAGTATGACCATAAATCTGAATCAGCATTCAACTTATTGCGGCAGTTATTTTTTATGAAAATGTACGAAGACGAAGATTTTCTACAAGCTCCGTATTGATAAACGGCAACAAAAACTTAAGTGCTTTATCGGAAATGAGCCCATTTTCATTGTTAAGGCTACTCAAAAGTTAAGACGTCCTCTTTAAAAGTGGTATTTTAAAGTGGTGTCATTTAACAATTCAATTAATACATCTTTTCTTTTATTGGCAATTATCGATTAACGACTTCGAAGTATTAGTTTTCAAATTGGTTTAAAAGGTAACTATTCATTTTGGAAAACACTTCCGAAATTCAAATTTTAAGCCACCCAAGTTTTCAACAATTTGTTGATTTATTATTGGGGAGAGTCATAATTTGTTCTCTGATAAAAAATTATACAAATCTTCAAATAGTTCAGTCAGACCCTTTTCAATACAAGATTTCCAAAACTCAATTTTCCTTATCATAGATTCAATTTTATCTGAAACACCAAAGATCGTTGTTGAGTTATTTTGGAGTGTTAAATTTAACTTATTTGTGGAAAAGTATCTGATAACAACGCAAGAGCATGCGCCCATTCTTCGTTGTGCAATATGGATGACAACTGAAAAGCATGATCTTCAAAAAAAATTTGAATTTCCTGCCTTAGTTCAAACACCGGCTAAGGACTTTACCACGAAGTAGCCAATTTTGCTAACAGTTTTCTGCTCAACATCATCAGACATATCTTGAATTCTTCGAGATATTGTGTTGTTCGAAAGAGGAACAAACAAAAAACTGAAAAATAGGTTATAAAACATGTCATTTACAGAAAAATTCAAATAATTTTATAACCTATTTGTCAATTTTGACGTCAAGTCTGATATTCTCATAATTTATATAATAATTTCATAACAATTTTACACCTTCGAGTTTATATGTGACTCTGTAAAATTCACTTATTTTAAATAAACGACAAATTTTTTCCGAAAATAATAAGACTAAAGAAACGTAAAAGTTTGGTGTCACATTCGTCAAAAGAAGAAAAAATGTATCCAAATTTATGATATAGTATCATAAATCAGCTCTTTGAGATGGTTCAATTGATCTCAACTAGATCATCTTAATTTTCCCTCCAAGTTGAAATTTTGTAAGAGAGGAAATAGCTTCTGAATGAAAGTAACTATTCAGGATAAAAATTATCGCAGTGTTTGCATGTTTGCCAACACTGATTTTATTTTTTGCAATGGTATTTCCGAAACTAGAGTTGATTCTTCAAATAGCTCTAGTCTACTAATACAAACGTGTGACAAAAAACTAAATAAAATTCGGTTGAAGATATTTCGACTTATTTAAAAAAGTAAAAAACAAAAAGTTTTAAAGCCGTCTAAGTTGAGTTATATCATGCTGAGCCAAGGAATTTGTTGTTTTCCGTTGTGTCCGTAATTTCAGGACAGCTGTGTAACCAAAGACACATGTTTTAATTAAACATTTATCTTTGACAGATTTTTTTAACAGAAACCCTGTCTGTTAATATTATTTTTGAAGGATTTAATTTGCTTATAAACCCAATAATTAAACTTTTCAGTTTAATTAAACTTACATGGCATCCTTGCAATTTTAGAAGTAGTTCATATTTATTTTTGTGTATATATCTGCTAATTAAGCTATCTCACTCTTTAATACAGACAACTCTACAGGAATATGATAATTAATTGATTTCAAGTAATTGATTATAGTATCAAACAGATCGAAAAAAGTCTGTTGAAGCAACGTCCTTTAGGTAGCTACCTGATTTCCGTGTGCAACAATAGGCGCTTATAATCTGTATCATTTTCATGGCATTTGTCAAAATAGTCTATCACTAAGGGGATGTGCTTTTATTTTGTTATCATTAAAATTACCATTTTAATTGTTAAATGTAATCTTCCACCAATTGATTTTGCAACCAACTGCTGTCTATGGATTATAAAGTGAATTGTTAGAATATGATGAATCCGATGCTTTAACAACGGTATAAAACCACAATGACGCCCTACAATCGCAGGAGCACCATCTGTTGCACAAGCTAATATGTTTTTAAAGGAATTTGATTTACATCAAAATATGTTTTGAAGCATTCGTATATTAATATGCCTTTGGTATCAGTGACTAGAAGTTTACAAAATAACTTTTCTTCCATGATTTGTCCATTTTTTATGTACCTTATATAGGGCATTAATTCTGCATCTTCCACAGTACTTTCTTCTAACTGTATTGTGAATTCTCGTGTTTGAAGATCCTGCATTAGTAGATTTTCAACATCATTGGTCATTTCATTAATCCTTCTCGACACAGTGTCGTTACTCAAAGGAATCATCGATAATATGTTATCTGGATCTGCTGAAGTCATCATAAGAACTTTCTTTGTAATGGGTTTTAATATTTCTTCTCCATAGTATTGGAGAAAATAATATGAGTTTTAATATATAAGATTTTGCATTTTGAGCTATTATCTGTGAAATCTTATAGGACACATCCAATCCTTTACTTATATTTGAACTCGTTATTTTAAATACATTTGTTATTTTGCTTGTTTGTCAAAATTAACTTTTAATATTTTAAAGTAGTCAATATCTTTTTCTTTGTTGTAAGGATGTTTTCTATTAAAATGTTCAACCATTCGCGACGGCTTCGTTGCTTCATTGGAAAATACGTGATTGTAAAGTAAACATTGGCATTGGCAGTTGGCAAATTACCGACTTCGAAGTATTAGTTTTCAAATTGGTTTATAAGGTAACTATTCATTTTGAAAAACACTTCCGAAATTCAAATTTTAAGCCACCCAAGTTTTCAACAATTTGTTGGTTTATTATTGCAATCCATTTTTTATGTACCTTATATAGGGCATTAATTCTGCATCTTCCACAGTACTTTCTTCTATCTGTATTGTGAATTCTCGTGTTTGAAGATCCTGCATTAGTAGATTTTCAACATCATTGATCATTTCATTAATCCTTCTCGACACAGTGTCGTTACTCAAAGGAATCATCGATAATATGTTATCTGGATCTGCTGAAGTCTACATAAGAACTTTCTTTGTAATGGGTTTTAATATTTCTTCTCCATAGTATTGGAGAAAATAATATCAGTTTTAATATATAAGATTTTGCATTTTGAGCTATTATCTGTGAAATCTTATAGGACACATCCAATCCGTTACTTATATTTGAACTCGTTATTTTAAATACATTTGTTATTTTGCTTGTTTGTCAAAATTAACTTTTAATATTTTAAAGTAGTCAATATCTTTTTCTTTTTTGTAAGGATGTTTTCTATTAAAATGTTCAACCATTCGCGACGGCTTCGTTGCTTCATTGGAAAATACGTGATTGTAAAGTAAACATTGGCATTGGCAGTTGGCAAATTACCGACTTCGAAGTATTAGTTTTCAAATTGGTTTATAAGGTAAGAATTCATTTTGGAAAACACTTCCGAAATTCAAATTTTAAGCCACCCAAGTTTTCAACAATTTGTTGGTTTATTATTGCAATCCATTTTTTATGTACCTTATATAGGGCATTAATTCTGCATCTTCCACAGTACTTTCTTCTATCTGTATTGTGAATTCTCGTGTTTGAAGATCCTGCATTAGTAGATTTTCAACATCATTGGTCATTTCATTAATCCTTCTCGACACAGTGTCGTTACTCAAAGGAATCATCGATAATATGTTATCTGGATCTGCTGAAGTCTACATAAGAACTTTCTTTGTAATGGGTTTTAATATTTCTTCTCCATAGTATTGGAGAAAATAATATGAGTTTTAATATATAAGATTTTGCATTTTGAGCTATTATCTGTGAAATCTTATAGGACACATCCAATCCTTTACTTATATTTGAACTCGTTATTTTAAATACATTTGTTATTTTGCTTGTTTGTCAAAATTAACTTTTAATATTTTAAAGTAGTCAATATCCTTTTCTTTTTTGTAAGGATGTTTTCTATTAAAATGTTCAACCATTCGCGACGGCTTCGTTGCTTCATTGGAAAATACGTGGTTGTAAAGTAAACATTGGCATTGGCAGTTGGCAAATTACCGACTTCGAAGTATTAGTTTTCAAATTGGTTTATAAGGTAACTATTCATTTTGGAAAACACTTCCGAAATTCAAATTTTAAGCCACCCAAGTTTTCAACAATTTGTTGGTTTATTATTGCAATCCATTTTTTATGTACCTTATATAGGGCATTAATTCTGCATCTTCCACAGTACTTTCTTCTATCTGTATTGGGAATTCTCGTGTTTGAAGATCCTGCGTTAGTAGATTTTCAACATCATTGGTCATTTCATTAATCCTTCTCGACACAGTGTCGTTACTCAAAGGAATCATCGATAATATGTTATCTGGATCTGCTGAAGTCTACATAAGAACTTTCTTTGTAATGGGTTTTAATATTTCTTCTCCATAGTATTGGAGAAAATAATATCAGTTTTAATATATAAGATTTTGCATTTTGAGCTATTATCTGTGAAATCTTATAGGACACATCCAATCCTTTACTTATATTTGAACTCGTTATTTTAAATACATTTGTTATTTTGCTTGTTTGTCAAAATTAACTTTTAATATTTTAAAGTAGTCAATATCTTTTTCTTTTTTGTAAGGATGTTTTCTATTAAAATGTTCAACCATTCGCGACGGCTTCGTTGCTTCATTGGAAAATACGTGATTGTAAAGTAAACATTGGCATTGGCAGTTGGCAAATTACCGACTTCGAAGTATTAGTTTTCAAATTGGTTTATAAGGTAAGAATTCATTTTGGAAAACACTTCCGAAATTCAAATTTTAAGCCACCCAAGTTTTCAACAATTTGTTGGTTTATTATTGCAATCCATTTTTTATGTACCTTATATAGGGCATTAATTCTGCATCTTCCACAGTACTTTCTTCTATCTGTATTGTGAATTCTCGTGTTTGAAGATCCTGCATTAGTAGATTTTCAACATCATTGGTCATTTCATTAATCCTTCTCGACACAGTGTCGTTACTCAAAGGAATCATCGATAATATGTTATCTGGATCTGCTGAAGTCTACATAAGAACTTTCTTTGTAATGGGTTTTAATATTTCTTCTCCATAGTATTGGAGAAAATAATATGAGTTTTAATATATAAGATTTTGCATTTTGAGCTATTATCTGTGAAATCTTATAGGACACATCCAATCCTTTACTTATATTTGAACTCGTTATTTTAAATACATTTGTTATTTTGCTTGTTTGTCAAAATTAACTTTTAATATTTTAAAGTAGTCAATATCTTTTTCTTTTTTGTAAGGATGTTTTCTATTAAAATGTTCAACCATTCGCGACGGCTTCGTTGCTTCATTGGAAAATACGTGATTGTAAAGTAAACATTGGCATTGGCAGTTGGCAAATTACCGACTTCGAAGTATTAGTTTTCAAATTGGTTTATAAGGTAAGAATTCATTTTGGAAAACACTTCCGAAATTCAAATTTTAAGCCACCCAAGTTTTCAACAATTTGTTGGTTTATTATTGCAATCCATTTTTTATGTACCTTATATAGGGCATTAATTCTGCATCTTCCACAGTACTTTCTTCTATCTGTATTGTGAATTCTCGTGTTTGAAGATCCTGCATTAGTAGATTTTCAACATCATTGGTCATTTCATTAATCCTTCTCGACACAGTGTCGTTACTCAAAGGAATCATCGATAATATGTTATCTGGATCTGCTGAAGTCTACATAAGAACTTTCTTTGTAATGGGTTTTAATATTTCATCTCCATAGTATTGGAGAAAATAATATGAGTTTTAATATATAAGATTTTGCATTTTGAGCTATTATCTGTGAAATCTTATAGGACACATCCAATCCTTTACTTATATTTGAACTCGTTATTTTAAATACATTTGTTATTTTGCTTGTTTGTCAAAATTAACTTTTAATATTTTAAAGTAGTCAATATCCTTTTCTTTTTTGTAAGGATGTTTTCTATTAAAATGTTCAACCATTCGCGACGGCTTCGTTGCTTCATTGGAAAATACGTGGTTGTAAAGTAAACATTGGCATTGGCAGTTGGCAAATTACCGACTTCGAAGTATTAGTTTTCAAATTGGTTTATAAGGTAACTATTCATTTTGGAAAACACTTCCGAAATTCAAATTTTAAGCCACCCAAGTTTTCAACAATTTGTTGGTTTATTATTGCAATCCATTTTTTATGTACCTTATATAGGGCATTAATTCTGCATCTTCCACAGTACTTTCTTCTATCTGTATTGGGAATTCTCGTGTTTGAAGATCCTGCGTTAGTAGATTTTCAACATCATTGGTCATTTCATTAATCCTTCTCGACACAGTGTCGTTACTCAAAGGAATCATCGATAATATGTTATCTGGATCTGCTGAAGTCTACATAAGAACTTTCTTTGTAATGGGTTTTAATATTTCTTCTCCATAGTATTGGAGAAAATAATATCAGTTTTAATATATAAGATTTTGCATTTTGAGCTATTATCTGTGAAATCTTATAGGACACATCCAATCCTTTACTTATATTTGAACTCGTTATTTTAAATACATTTGTTATTTTGCTTGTTTGTCAAAATTAACTTTTAATATTTTAAAGTAGTCAATATCTTTTTCTTTTTTGTAAGGATGTTTTCTATTAAAATGTTCAACCATTCGCGACGGCTTCGTTGCTTCATTGGAAAATACGTGATTGTAAAGTAAACATTGGCATTGGCAGTTGGCAAATTACCGACTTCGAAGTATTAGTTTTCAAATTGGTTTATAAGGTAAGAATTCATTTTGGAAAACACTTCCGAAATTCAAATTTTAAGCCACCCAAGTTTTCAACAATTTGTTGGTTTATTATTGCAATCCATTTTTTATGTACCTTATATAGGGCATTAATTCTGCATCTTCCACAGTACTTTCTTCTATCTGTATTGTGAATTCTCGTGTTTGAAGATCCTGCATTAGTAGATTTTCAACATCATTGGTCATTTCATTAATCCTTCTCGACACAGTGTCGTTACTCAAAGGAATCATCGATAATATGTTATCTGGATCTGCTGAAGTCTACATAAGAACTTTCTTTGTAATGGGTTTTAATATTTCTTCTCCATAGTATTGGAGAAAATAATATGAGTTTTAATATATAAGATTTTGCATTTTGAGCTATTATCTGTGAAATCTTATAGGACACATCCAATCCTTTACTTATATTTGAACTCGTTATTTTAAATACATTTGTTATTTTGCTTGTTTGTCAAAATTAACTTTTAATATTTTAAAGTAGTCAATATCTTTTTCTTTTTTGTAAGGATGTTTTCTATTAAAATGTTCAACCATTCGCGACGGCTTCGTTGCTTCATTGGAAAATACGTGATTGTAAAGTAAACATTGGCATTGGCAGTTGGCAAATTACCGACTTCGAAGTATTAGTTTTCAAATTGGTTTATAAGGTAAGAATTCATTTTGGAAAACACTTCCGAAATTCAAATTTTAAGCCACCCAAGTTTTCAACAATTTGTTGGTTTATTATTGCAATCCAATTTTTATGTACCTTATATAGGGCATTAATTCTGCATCTTCCACAGTACTTTCTTCTATCTGTATTGTGAATTCTCGTGTTTGAAGATCCTGCATTAGTAGATTTTCAACATCATTGGTCATTTCATTAATCCTTCTCGACACAGTGTCGTTACTCAAAGGAATCATCGATAATATGTTATCTGGATCTGCTGAAGTCTACATAAGAACTTTCTTTGTAATGGGTTTTAATATTTCTTCTCCATAGTATTGGAGAAAATAATATGAGTTTTAATATATAAGATTTTGCATTTTGAGCTATTATCTGTGAAATCTTATAGGACACATCCAATCCTTTACTTATATTTGAACTCGTTATTTTAAATACATTTGTTATTTTGCTTGTTTGTCAAAATTAACTTTTAATATTTTAAAGTAGTCAATATCTTTTTCTTTTTTGTAAGGATGTTTTCTATTAAAATGTTCAACCATTCGCGACGGCTTCGTTGCTTCATTGGAAAATACGTGATTGTAAAGTAAACATTGGCATTGGCAGTTGGCAAATTACCGACTTCGAAGTATTAGTTTTCAAATTGGTTTATAAGGTAAGAATTCATTTTGGAAAACACTTCCGAAATTCAAATTTTAAGCCACCCAAGTTTTCAACAATTTGTTGGTTTATTATTGCAATCCATTTTTTATGTACCTTATATAGGGCATTAATTCTGCATCTTCCACAGTACTTTCTTCTATCTGTATTGTGAATTCTCGTGTTTGAAGATCCTGCATTAGTAGATTTTCAACATCATTGGTCATTTCATTAATCCTTCTCGACACAGTGTCGTTACTCAAAGGAATCATCGATAATATGTTATCTGGATCTGCTGAAGTCTACATAAGAACTTTCTTTGTAATGGGTTTTAATATTTCTTCTCCATAGTATTGGAGAAAATAATATGAGTTTTAATATATAAGATTTTGCATTTTGAGCTATTATCTGTGAAATCTTATAGGACACATCCAATCCTTTACTTATATTTGAACTCGTTATTTTAAATACATTTGTTATTTTGCTTGTTTGTCAAAATTAACTTTTAATATTTTAAAGTAGTCAATATCTTTTTCTTTTTTGTAAGGATGTTTTCTATTAAAATGTTCAACCATTCGCGACGGCTTCGTTGCTTCATTGGAAAATACGTGATTATAAAGTAAACATTGGCATTGGCAGTTGGCAAATTACCGACTTCGAAGTATTAGTTTTCAAATTGGTTTATAAGGTAACAATTCATTTTGGAAAACACTTCCGAAATTCAAATTTTAAGCCACCCAAGTTTTCAACAATTTGTTGGTTTATTATTGCAATCCATTTTTTATGTACCTTATATAGGGCATTAATTCTGCATCTTCCACAGTACTTTCTTCTATCTGTATTGTGAATTCTCGTGTTTGAAGATCCTGCATTAGTAGATTTTCAACATCATTGGTCATTTCATTAATCCTTCTCGACACAGTGTCGTTACTCAAAGGAATCATCGATAATATGTTATCTGGATCTGCTGAAGTCTACATAAGAACTTTCTTTGTAATGGGTTTTAATATTTCTTCTCCATAGTATTGGAGAAAATAATATCAGTTTTAATATATAAGATTTTGCATTTTGAGCTATTATCTGTGAAATCTTATAGGACACATCCAATCCTTTACTTATATTTGAACTCGTTATTTTAAATACATTTGTTATTTTGCTTGTTTGTCAAAATTAACTTTTAATATTTTAAAGTAGTCAATATCTTTTTCTTTTTTGTAAGGATGTTTTCTATTAAAATGTTCAACCATTCGCGACGGCTTCGTTGCTTCATTGGAAAATACGTGATTGTAAAGTAAACATTGGCATTGGCAGTTGGCAAATTACCGACTTCGAAGTATTAGTTTTCAAATTGGTTTATAAGGTAAGAATTCATTTTGGAAAACACTTCCGAAATTCAAATTTTAAGCCACCCAAGTTTTCAACAATTTGTTGGTTTATTATTGCAATCCATTTTTTATGTACCTTATATAGGGCATTAATTCTGCATCTTCCACAGTACTTTCTTCTATCTGTATTGTGAATTCTCGTGTTTGAAGATCCTGCATTAGTAGATTTTCAACATCATTGGTCATTTCATTAATCCTTCTCGACACAGTGTCGTTACTCAAAGGAATCATCGATAATATGTTATCTGGATCTGCTGAAGTCTACATAAGAACTTTCTTTGTAATGGGTTTTAATATTTCTTCTCCATAGTATTGGAGAAAATAATATGAGTTTTAATATATAAGATTTTGCATTTTGAGCTATTATCTGTGAAATCTTATAGGACACATCCAATCCTTTACTTATATTTGAACTCGTTATTTTAAATACATTTGTTATTTTGCTTGTTTGTCAAAATTAACTTTTAATATTTTAAAGTAGTCAATATCTTTTTCTTTTTTGTAAGGATGTTTTCTATTAAAATGTTCAACCATTCGCGACGGCTTCGTTGCTTCATTGGAAAATACGTGATTGTAAAGTAAACATTGGCATTGGCAGTTGGCAAATTACCGACTTCGAAGTATTAGTTTTCAAATTGGTTTATAAGGTAACAATTCATTTTGGAAAACACTTCCGAAATTCAAATTTTAAGCCACCCAAGTTTTCAACAATTTGTTGGTTTATTATTGCAATCCAATTTTTATGTACCTTATATAGGGCATTAATTCTGCATCTTCCACAGTACTTTCTTCTATCTGTATTGTGAATTCTCGTGTTTGAAGATCCTGCATTAGTAGATTTTCAACATCATTGGTCATTTCATTAATCCTTCTCGACACAGTGTCGTTACTCAAAGGAATCATCGATAATATGTTATCTGGATCTGCTGAAGTCTAGATAAGAACTTTCTTTGTAATGGGTTTTAATATTTCTTCTCCATAGTATTGGAGAAAATAATATGAGTTTTAATATATAAGATTTTGCATTTTGAGCTATTATCTGTGAAATCTTATAGGACACATCCAATCCTTTACTTATATTTGAACTCGTTATTTTAAATACATTTGTTATTTTGCTTGTTTGTCAAAATTAACTTTTAATATTTTAAAGTAGTCAATATCTTTTTCTTTTTTGTAAGGATGTTTTCTATTAAAATGTTCAACCATTCGCGACGGCTTCGTTGCTTCATTGGAAAATACGTGATTGTAAAGTAAACATTGGCATTGGCAGTTGGCAAATTACCGACTTCGAAGTATTAGTTTTCAAATTGGTTTATAAGGTAAGAATTCATTTTGGAAAACACTTCCGAAATTCAAATTTTAAGCCACCCAAGTTTTCAACAATTTGTTGGTTTATTATTGCAATCCATTTTTTATGTACCTTATATAGGGCATTAATTCTGCATCTTCCACAGTACTTTCTTCTATCTGTATTGTGAATTCTCGTGTTTGAAGATCCTGCATTAGTAGATTTTCAACATCATTGGTCATTTCATTAATCCTTCTCGACACAGTGTCGTTACTCAAAGGAATCATCGATAATATGTTATCTGGATCTGCTGAAGTCTACATAAGAACTTTCTTTGTAATGGGTTTTAATATTTCTTCTCCATAGTATTGGAGAAAATAATATGAGTTTTAATATATAAGATTTTGCATTTTGAGCTATTATCTGTGAAATCTTATAGGACACATCCAATCCTTTACTTATATTTGAACTCGTTATTTTAAATACATTTGTTATTTTGCTTGTTTGTCAAAATTAACTTTTAATATTTTAAAGTAGTCAATATCTTTTTCTTTTTTGTAAGGATGTTTTCTATTAAAATGTTCAACCATTCGCGACGGCTTCGTTGCTTCATTGGAAAATACGTGATTGTAAAGTAAACATTGGCATTGGCAGTTGGCAAATTACCGACTTCGAAGTATTAGTTTTCAAATTGGTTTATAAGGTAAGAATTCATTTTGGAAAACACTTCCGAAATTCAAATTTTAAGCCACCCAAGTTTTCAACAATTTGTTGGTTTATTATTGCAATCCATTTTTTATGTACCTTATATAGGGCATTAATTCTGCATCTTCCACAGTACTTTCTTCTATCTGTATTGTGAATTCTCGTGTTTGAAGATCCTGCATTAGTAGATTTTCAACATCATTGGTCATTTCATTAATCCTTCTCGACACAGTGTCGTTACTCAAAGGAATCATCGATAATATGTTATCTGGATCTGCTGAAGTCTACATAAGAACTTTCTTTGTAATGGGTTTTAATATTTCTTCTCCATAGTATTGGAGAAAATAATATGAGTTTTAATATATAAGATTTTGCATTTTGAGCTATTATCTGTGAAATCTTATAGGACACATCCAATCCTTTACTTATATTTGAACTCGTTATTTTAAATACATTTGTTATTTTGCTTGTTTGTCAAAATTAACTTTTAATATTTTAAAGTAGTCAATATCTTTTTCTTTTTTGTAAGGATGTTTTCTATTAAAATGTTCAACCATTCGCGACGGCTTCGTTGCTTCATTGGAAAATACGTGATTGTAAAGTAAACATTGGCATTGGCAGTTGGCAAATTACCGACTTCGAAGTATTAGTTTTCAAATTGGTTTATAAGGTAAGAATTCATTTTGGAAAACACTTCCGAAATTCAAATTTTAAGCCACCCAAGTTTTCAACAATTTGTTGGTTTATTATTGCAATCCATTTTTTATGTACCTTATATAGGGCATTAATTCTGCATCTTCCACAGTACTTTCTTCTATCTGTATTGTGAATTCTCGTGTTTGAGGATCCTGCATTAGTAGATTTTCAACATCATTGGTCATTTCATTAATCCTTCTCGACACAGTGTCGTTACTCAAAGGAATCATCGATAATATGTTATCTGGATCTGCTGAAGTCTACATAAGAACTTTCTTTGTAATGGGTTTTAATATTTCTTCTCCATAGTATTGGAGAAAATAATATGAGTTTTAATATATAAGATTTTGAATTTTGAGCTATTATCTGTGAAATCTTATAGGACACATCCAATCCTTTACTTATATTTGAACTCGTTATTTTAAATACATTTGTTATTTTGCTTGTTTGTCAAAATTAACTTTTAATATTTTAAAGTAGTCAATATCTTTTTCTTTTTTGTAAGGATGTTTTCTATTAAAATGTTCAACCATTCGCGACGGCTTCGTTGCTTCATTGGAAAATACGTGATTGTAAAGTAAACATTGGCATTGGCAGTTGGCAAATTACCGACTTCGAAGTATTAGTTTTCAAATTGGTTTATAAGGTAACTATTCATTTTGGAAAACACTTCCGAAATTCAAATTTTAAGCCACCCAAGTTTTCAACAATTTGTTGGTTTATTATTGCAATCCATTTTTTATGTACCTTATATAGGGCATTAATTCTGCATCTTCCACAGTACTTTCTTCTATCTGTATTGTGAATTCTCGTGTTTGAAGATCCTGCATTAGTAGATTTTCAACATCATTGGTCATTTCATTAATCCTTCTCGACACAGTGTCGTTACTCAAAGGAATCATCGATAATATGTTATCTGGATCTGCTGAAGTCATCATAAGAACTTTCTTTGTAATGGGTTTTAATATTTTTTCTCCATAGTATTGGAGAAAATAATATGAGTTTTAATATATAAGATTTTGCATTTTGAGCTATTATCTGTGAAATCTTATAGGACACATCCAATCCTTTACTTATATTTGAACTCGTTATTTTAAATACATTTGTTATTTTGCTTGTTTGTCAAAATTAACTTTTAATATTTTAAAGTAGTCAATATCTTTTTCTTTTTTGTAAGGATGTTTTCTATTAAAATGTTCAACCATTCGCGACGGCTTCGTTGCTTCATTGGAAAATACGTGATTGTAAAGTAAACATTGGCATTGGCAGTTGGCAAATTACCGACTTCGAAGTATTAGTTTTCAAATTGGTTTATAAGGTAACTATTCATTTTGGAAAACACTTCCGAAATTCAAATTTTAAGCCACCCAAGTTTTCAACAATTTGTTGGTTTATTATTGCAATCCGTCTCACCACACCACAATTTTTGCAAGTACGATTATAGATGGACAATATCCCTCTATATTGTCCTGTAGCATTCAAGCATCTTCCAATCATTCGGTTCTTCCAAATATCTTCAAGTGACGGATGATAAATTGAATCGTATACGAGCATTCTACATAAACCAAGCGATTTAGGGCACCTTTTACAAAATCGTAATTGCTTAACATAACACAAACATTTCCGAAATACTGGATGATATTAGTGATACTATCTAGTACGATTTTCAGGAACCAGTTACATTCATAAATTGCCATCTATTATAATTAATAATAATCAAGTATTATTATTGTTTTAATTAATAATAATTATACTCATTTTTAATTATTAATTAGAGTTATTAGTCTAGATATCGTGGAGGCTATAGAATTGGTGGTATAAAGCGGTCTAGTCAATTGGATTTCATTGATTCATCTAGCAATTGTCTACTAGATGAGTCAATGACACAGCTCTTTCTTGTTTGCAAATGAGTTTATGAACAAGTATTTTAAAACAAGAGGCGTATTCACTATCAGACAACTGTATAAAATATTGTTTACTTTCATCAATAGCTATGAATTTAGATGAAGGGTGAATTAAAATAAATTGATTTGTGGAAATTTGTTTCGGAAATGGTGAAATTTTATATACGTAAAATAGTTGCGTTTCGGCTAAAGGGATATTTATAATGTAAATAAAACGTTTATTCTCAAAAAAACTTGTAAGTCAATGATGTTTAGAAAAAGGTTTGCATTCAAAACATCCAAAGGTATGGGAAATTCCAATCCATGCGGAAGAGATTCAACAGTCTGTTTGATTTCTTTCGTTAATTGAACAGGTGTAATAACTGCAGGGTGTAAAATACCTCCTTTAGCTACTAGAATTGCTGTGGTTAAGGACATTACTTCCAACTGCAGTTGGTTTAAAATCATATTAGTAGTTGTAACATGTTCTTCTAAATCTAATTTAAGTTTAAAAAATTCTACTTCTGCAAAATTACTATTTAATCTTTTCGAAATTCTTTCGATATTATCTCTTAATACATTTTCGTTAAAATCTAAGGTGCCGATCGTATTATTAAAATTAATTAGAGCGGGTTGTACTATATTAGTTTGTTGTTTTAGGAGTTCTGAGGCTTCGTCATTTGCAAATTCAGAGATTTTCTTTTCATAATGTTAGGCATCGTCATTATTTACAATTCCGAATAATAATTTAGTGGCTTTACCAACAATATCAAACCATCCCCTCTTATTTCTACTTAAAGTGCTATGACCTATTATTTCATGTAGTGTTTGTAACTCCGATTCTATCTTATTTAAAGTATATTTAGTAGATTTTTTAAATGCATCGCATATATAATGGTGGTATTTTGCATGTTCGTGATCACATAGATTTGATGTAGTCTTATAGTATTTTTCTACATGCTTAACCCTCCGTTAGGCGCGGGTGTATCCAACAGATACATGCACAAAATTCTTCAAATTTGTACATTTTTTCTACAATATGCTACTAACATTATTATTTCATGGCTCGAATGAGTAATTAGGAACCAGACTTTCATGGTTGTGCTATGGATAGGTACACAGGCGTTCTACCAAGAATAATTGCTTGAGAGAGCTTGAATAATTCTTTGTGGAACGCATGCGTACGTGCAATCTTTATATTTTGGTAGTAACCATTTTGTTCAAATTTCTTTGATATTAATTATTCTGTCGTGCTAGTTGTACTAGTCGTGTAGAGTAAGAGTGTAGTCCTTTCCGACATTTTGGAAAAGATTTTAATTTAGAATTTTGTCAAATTTGGTCAAGTCGTGGACATTTTTGCAATTGGCGGATCATTCACTCGTCTCTTAAATCAATAAAATTTTTTATTAACGAGATTCCCGGATTAAGAAACATATTTCGCCTCTTAACAACGTGTGAGGTAAGCGAGTACCGAAATTATTCTATTTTGTTATTCAGTTTATAAATGCATACAATTTTGTGATAATATGGAGAAAAAAAATTAATAAATAATAATTAAAATTGCGTTATACACTAGATTAGAAAAAATAAAAGTTCATGCAGTAAAAAAAAGAAAGAAAAAAAATTTAATAATAAATGTGTAAGATTGATTTGAGTTTGGATTAGAAAGAGAAAAAAATAAAGTTGTTCGATGAAATGAAGACGGCCGTTGCTTCTTTTACGGATGTGAAATGGTCGGCGACGTACCGCAAACTTAGTTGTCACTTATTGTTTTATATTGGTTGAGCGGAGAGGTCCAAACCAAGTACTGAGGCCGAGAAAACATGTAGGACGTAGATGCTTGTCTGTTTTCATAGTCTGATGACCGATTTAGATCATCGTACGAGGGTAGTAGCTCGAAGTAGCGTTGTCGGTGGTGTTTTGGATTTGTCGGTATTAGATGTTGTGAGGAAGATGAGGTCCTTGGAAGTCCAATTCAGTCAGCTACGGTGAGCACTCCTCCGATTAAGACTATTCCATTTGCGAAGTGGAATCTTTCATTCGATGGATCGACCACAGGTTTATTATTTAGCGCCTTCTTATGTCAGTTAGATGAATTGCGAGTAGCTAGAAATCTAGTAATAAGTATCAAGCTTCTCGAAAAACACTTACAGGCTGGTCAGATCTAGTCGAACGACTGAGAGAAGAATTTCAACCCTTCTATTATGAAGAAAAGCTTTTCGATGAGATTAAACAACGTACCCAAGGAGTTGATGAAACTGTTGGAATGTACCTGGCGGTTATGACAGTATTCTTCGAATGATTGGAGCAGGCTGCTTGTTCCTTGAGAGAATCTGTAAAATTAAAAATTTTGTTAAGAATTTGGCAGCATCACTTGACGATGATAAACATCACCTCTATTGAAGAATTACGTCCAGTTGGACGACAATTGGAACATCGCAGATCAATAATGGAAACATATCACCCTCCTCCATCGAAATCTAAAGTCATGGAAACGGATTTGGCTTGCATAGAGACGCCACTGACAACCCTTTCCGTGGCGACGATGAATTGCGAAACTGTGCGTACCATTGTCAACGTGGGGAAATCCCCTATTGTGTGCTTTAATTGTAGGAAGCAAAGACATATGAAATCATCGTGTCCTGAGCCTTTCCAGATGAGATGCTATCGTTGTGGTAAGATCGGTTTTACGACGAAGAATTGCAACTGTTCGGGAAACGGAAGACGTCGGAATTGAGTGGTCGCCCTTCCGAAAAACGATTTAAGTCGACTGAATGGGATACAAAAATTCAATGTATTGTTGATTTTATTTTGTCTGGAGTTAGAGGGGATGAGCGCCTATACTTGGATGTGCTAATTGTGGGACAAAAATTTCGTGGCCTCCTAGATGGTGGAGCCAGTCAGACGATAATGGGTGAGGTTGGGTGGTCTCGTCTTCAGGGAATGAATATATCGTTAAAGCCCGCCCGTAAGAGAGTCGTGTTTTGTAGCTAATGGGGAGAGTTGTACGCCGTTGGGAAATTGTTTTCTTCCCGTGATGGTGAAAGGGAAATTAAAGATTGTGGAAGTGTTGATCGTGCCTGGAATTCGTCATGAGCTGATTTTGGGGGTTGATTTTTGGCGTGTCATGGAAATTCTGCCTGATCTGCGCAGCGGTGATTGGACCTTTTGCGATTCGTTAGATGTTCCAGAGACAGATTTTGTTTGTTTAGATTCTAATCAAGAGCGGCATTTGGAGACTATGTTGGATGAGCACTTTAGTTTACAGAAAAATGGATTGGGATGTACTAATTTGGTGAAGCACGTAATTCATACCAGTTCAGAGCCGATTAAACAGCGGTACTATCCCGTATCTCCTGTTGTGTAGCAACATATCGATAAGGAGCTGGAAGAGATGTTGAAACTTGGCGTTGTTGAACCTTCGAATAGTGGATGGAGTAGTCCACTTCTGTTGTTAAAGAAAAAGCATGGGTCCTATCGTTTCTGCGTTGATTTTAGGAAGCTGAATGGAGTGACAAAACGTGATGCTTACCCTATTCCGTACGTCTCTGATACGTTGAATAAATTGCGAAATGCAAAACTTTTGTCTACATTAGATATTAAGTCGGCCTATTGGCAGATTCAGATGGACGAAAATTCACGAAAGTTTACAGCATTTAGAATACCAAATAGGGGATTGTTCCAGTTCACCAGGATGCCGTTTGGACTGCATAACGCTCCGGCAACCTGGTAGCGCCTGATCGACAGGGTCACATTATAACACCTGATTTGGTACCTAAAGTTTTCTGTTATTTAGATGACATAGTTGTGGTCACGGAAACTTTTGAGGAGCATCTAGAAACTTTACGTGAGGTACTGAATCGGCTTAGAATTGCAGGGCTTACAGTAAGTAAAGTGAAGTGTCAGTTTGTCAGATCAGAGTTAAAGTATTTTGGTTACATTGTCAGCAGATATGGTCTTCAGGTCGATCCAGAGAAGGTGAAGGCAATTTTGGATGTTCCTCGACCTAAAAATGTCAGGGAGGTTCGTCGGGTTTTAGGTATGATGGCCTAGTATAGGAAATTTGTTCCTCAATATTCCACCTGTGCAGCACCGCTCACAAGTCTCCTGAAGAAAAAAAGGAAATTTGATTGGAACTCTGATTGTGAGAATGTGTTTAATTACATCAAGGAAAAACTTGTTACCGCCCCAATTCTGGCTTGTCCTGATTTCAGTCATTCTTTCGTACTGCAGACAGATGCTTCTGGTTATGGAATCGGTTATGTTTTATCCCAGACCATTGATGGATCCGAGCACGTCATCTGTTACCTTAGCCGTTCTTTGCTGAAAAATGAGAGCAATGTTAAAGATAAATGGTGGCAGCACATGGTCAGGATGGTTCGTAGTAAACCATTACAATACCCTAGTTGGAGATTGGAAGATGGGAAACTGTACAAGTATATTGACAATAATAGGAACAGTCCGTTTTGTGGTGGAAATCGTTGGAAATTGGTGATTCCAAAGGAATTCAGAGAGTCGACTCTTCATGACGCTCATGACATTCCAACTTCCGGACATTTGGGAATTTATAAAACTTACCATCGACTAGCACAACGATGTTACTGGCCAAAGATGAAATTTGATGTGACCTCTTACGTGAATCGGTGTCATATTTGTTTAGCAACGAAACCTAAACAGAAGCGTCCCGCAGGGTTATTTGCTGCTCGTCCACAGGCGAAACATCCTTGGCAAATGATTTCTTTGGACCTGGTTGGACCTTTACCAAGAAGTAGGAGAGGAAATTATTTTATTTTAGTAATTGGCGATTATTTTAGTAAATATACTGTATGTTATCCTCTTAGAAAAACTACAGCAACTTCAATCTGCCGAATCGTAGGAGACAACATTTTCTTGGTTTATGGCGTACCTCAAAGCTTGATGTGTGATAATGGCGTACAGGTGAGGAGTCGGGAATTTCGGAAACTCATGGATGAATACCGAGTAAAAATACGCTTTAATGCTAATTACCATCCCCAAGCGAATCTCATCGAATGGGTGAATCGGGTGGTGAAGACTATGTTAGCTGCATATGTATCAGATAACCATCGGACTTGGGATGAAAACCTGGCAAAAATTGCATGTGCTATGCGTACAGCTCGTCATGAGGTCACAGGATTGACACCGTACCTGGTGAATCATGGGCATGAAATGATACTCAATGGCCAAAACCACCAGAAACCATCGTTTGAGGGCGAGAAGGCAGATGTGGATCGTAAACATATTTTCGAAGAACTCTTCGGGCAAATTAAGGAGAGGTTACGTCGAGCTGCTGAAAGAGCGAAAAATAATTATAATTTGAGACGTAGAAATGTGGAATATTTGGTTAATCAACTTGTTTGTCGCAGAAATTTTGTTATTTCAGATGTAGCAAAATTTTATAATGCTAAACTCGCTCTTAAGTTTATTGGTCCCTTTTTTTGTGGCTAAGCGAATTTCTCCATGGACCTACGAGTTATAAGATGAGAATGAGGCATCAAAGGGTGGATGGGATGCCAAGGATCTTAAACCATCTCCTGATGCAGAACAGACAGAATCAAATACTTCAGTCGACAATTTGTAATTGTTTTGTGTTTGGTTGTATATTGTTATTTTGATTTTTTTTGTTGTAATACTCTAGATCAATGCATCACTTGTTTAGTATCGCTCCGACAATGGGTTGGTGTTCGAGGAAGATAATTACCTAATTGGGATTATGGTGAATTTGACCGTCAAATATTTTTATTATTTACTATTTAGGATTAAGAGTTATTTACTTACGTTAGGATTTGTTGGCGTCTTGGAATTATCGCTCTATGGTTGGGGGGCGTTAGAATACCACCATCGTATAATCGGCGTGGGGTAAAAGTCCCTTAAACGAATCGGTATATTTTCTTCTGTTCTGTAGAATTTTTCCATCTATGCCTTGTTGCAGTGTCGACCATTTTGAATTAAATTTTTTCTTTCGCAGAAATTTATGTGTTAATTTTCTTTTATCTAGGTTGAGGAGGAATATTACGGTTCGTTTTTGCACCAACCTGATTGTATATTCCAGTTTGTTTTGTTATTGTGTACGTCTATTTTTGTACGACAAAGCTCGATATTAATGATTTTTTTTGCCATTCAGATTTTTTTTGTTGTTTTGCTGTGTTTCAGGGAGAGAACGCCAGATGGTTGATCTGTTGAGAGGATTTCTGTTTTGTTTTTATTTTTTGGTACCAGATTGTGGTTGGGTTTTCGAACTTTAGATGGCGGGGGTTAAAATAATTTAAATTGCGCGAATTGTTATTAAAACTTTTTCTTCATGTTAAATCTTATCATTTCATTTGATTAGCATTTTTTTTTCTTTTCAAATTTTTGGCAATTCAGTAATTGTACGTTCCATTTCGGTAATTGATTTGAGTTCCGGGTTTTAAGAAGTATGACAAGATATTTTTTTTGTGTGTCGCGAAACGGGTATATAAGTTGTACCGGAAATTGT
Source organism: Onthophagus sagittarius (assembly GCA_036711965.1). Taxonomy (NCBI): domain Eukaryota; kingdom Metazoa; phylum Arthropoda; class Insecta; order Coleoptera; family Scarabaeidae; genus Onthophagus; species Onthophagus sagittarius. The sequence continues at coordinate 1,014,580 of JASERS010000014.1, forward strand.
CTCGGTCACTTTTGTCACTTATAACAGACAGCGAGATGTGTAGAGTAAGAGTGTAATAGTGTCCTTTTCGACATTTTGGAAAAGATTTTAATTTGGAATTTTGTCAAATTTGGTCAAGTCGTGGATATTTTCGCAATTGGCGGATCATTCACTCGTTTCTTAAATCAATAAATTTTTTATTAGCGGGATTCCCGGATTAAGAAACAGGCTGCTGATTTTTGGTTAATAAATTATATTTCGCCTCTTAACAACGTGTAAGGTAAGGGAATACCGAAATTATTCTATTTTGTTATTCAATTTATAATTGCATACAATTTTGTAGTAAGATATAGAAAAAAAATTAATAAATGATAATTAAAATTGCGTCATACACTAGATTAGAAAAAATAAAATTTGATAATAAATGTGTAAGATTGATTTGAGTTTGGATTAGAAAGTGAAAAAAATAACATGCGAATGGTGGAACCCTTAAAGACCAGTCCTATTGAAGTGATCGATGATGTTAAAATCGTAAATGTATCCTTCTTTAAAATCTCCTCTTCATAACGTTTAGACTTTAAAATCTTGCAATTCAATTAAAACTTTAGGATATGTATTCGATTTATCAAGTCTCTCAATTCCCAATATCCGGTACACCCTAAGTAGATAGAAAATGAGAGTTCTGGAGCGGAAGTCAATCCCCAATCCCCCTCTGACGTCATCAACTCGTTGACGTCATCAACTCGTTGACGTCATCAACTCGTTGACGTCATCTACGTTATCGGCGCAATGACGTCACCTACGTCATCACAATGGGTACTATTGTTGCAATTTTCCATGAGTCGGGAAAGTGTTGGAATTTTAGAATTCCAACACTTTTTTAGAATTTTATGGCTTTGCGTGGTAGGTGTTGTAGTAGTATGTTTTGGATGCCGTCTGGGCCTGGGGCTTTGAAGGGCCTTTGTTTTTTGATAATTGAGCTGATGATTGCTGGGGTAATTAGATGGAGTTCGGTCGGGGGGCTGTAAGTCAACTGCGCGAGGGCTGAGGTTTGTTGATCTATGTTGTTTTGTCCATTGGTTCTGCTAGGTTTGGCTGTGTGTATGCTCGCTAAGTATTCGGAGAGAGTGGTGGCTTTGTCTTTGTCGGTCAGTTTGAGGTCGTTTTGTGTTTTCAGGGCTGGGATGGGTTTAAATCTGTTTTTGATTTTTCGGATGGTGTTCCAGATGGATTTGTCTTCTGGGTTTAAGGATTGGAGTTTTTTGGACCAAATGTTGTTTCTGTTGGTTCTGAGTTCGGTGTGAATGAGTTTATTGAGAGCGAGTAATTGTGTTTTGATGTCCTCGACACATGTGCGTTGGTACAGTCTGCGTGTGGCGTTTCTGTCTCGGATGATAGCTAGTATGTGTGGTGGTGTGTTGGGGATTAACGCGTTACGTTTGGTGGTGAGGGGGATCGATTTGTTTTTGGCGGCTGTGATCGTCCGTGTGAAGAGGTCGATTGCCGTGTCAAGGTCGTGTGTGGATTCTATGTGTGGAGTGACCTGAATGTGTGAGTTGATGTAATTTTTGTATTTTGTCCAGTCGGCTTTTTTATAGTCGGGAGATTTCGATGGGGGTTCGAGGGGGACGTTATTGCCAATTCGTAATATGACCGGGAGATGATCAAAAGAGAAATCATTAAGCGTGATCGGGTCTGAGATGTTTGGGACGTTTTTGATTAACGCGATATCGAGTGTGGTGGGTGTCAATCCGTTGGAGGGAAAGTGAGTTGGTGATCTAGGGGCGATAACAAAGGCGTTACGGGTTTGTGTGTAATTGAAGATTGTGCGGCCCTTTCTGTTGAAACTGTTGCATCCCCAGGAGGGATGACAGGCATTCAGGTCACCGATGAGTATGGTTTTATTATAAGAGCCTATTAAGTGATTGAGGTCGGCAGTAGTGAGGGGGCCATTGGGGCGGCTGTACATGGTCGAAATGTAGAGGTTTGATGCTAATCTGATAGTGATTAGATCATGGTGATTGTGGTTGGGTTGAGGTACTACAACATGCGGGATGGTATTTTTAATTACAACGGCTACTCCACCTGCTCGGCGGGACCGGTCTTTACGGTGTGTTGTGTAGCCGGGAAATGAAATGGAGTCAGCGGGGATTAGTTTTGTTTCATTGACTAAAAGGATATCTACGTCTAATCTTTTAATAAAGTCTGTGATTTCTGGGATTTTGGGTATCATACTGTTAGAGTTAAATTGTACTATTGTTATGTTAGTCATTGTGAAGGTTGGTGTAGAGTTTTTGTGTGGCGTCTAGCAATGAAGCGGGACTTTTATCAGCAAGGATGGTGTCTCTGAATTGTTTTAGAGCGTTAATAAGGTTTGGTAGATTTATTAGGGAATTGATTTCTGCCATCAGGTTGCCTAATTCATTGAAGTCTGAGGTTTTGAGTTGGGGTTGGTTGTTTTGTTGTTGGGTAGATGTTGGAGGTTGTGGGGCGCACGTTTGTGATTCGGGTGCGATTTGTGTTTGTTGGGGCCCTTTTAGGACAACGTTCCAGGGTTGATTAAGGGGCGAATCGGGGGAATGATGATTATGTGAATTGCGGGCGTGGAGGAGCTATAGTTGTTTTATTTGTTTGGGAGGATGCCCATTTGATATTTCTACGGGAAATTTCTTGGTGGTATTTGGGGTAATCGGTGGAGTTGGCTGTGTGATTGCCTTTACAATTAGTGCATGAGATGGGAAGGCCGTTCTCTCGTGTGATTTCACAAGCAGAGGTTTTATGGTCGCCTGTGCGTGACTACTTTCGTGATAGGGTCATCCATATGACTTCTGACGTGGGCATCGTCGAACGTCGGGCGTCCAGGGGCTGTCCGCAGGGGTCTGTCCTTGGCCCTCGTTTCTGGAACTTGGTGTTGGATGAGGTTTTGGAATTTGATGCCGAGGGAACGGAGATGGTGGCTTACGCGGACGACATCTTCGTACTGGTGGCTGCTAACAGTCGAGCAGAGATGGAACGTCGAGGTGGGGTCGTGCTGGACCACGTTGATGAATGGACCAGGGCAAATGGTCTCCAAGTCTCAAGTACCAAGTCCTGCATGATCCTGCTCAAGGGTCGCTTGTCGAGGAATCCCATCCTGAAGCTGAGTGGAGCCAGTATTACCCGTAAAAGGGAGGTGAAGTATTTAGGTGTTGTGTTGGACGACAAGTGGAGTTTCATTCCACATTTAAACCACGTAAGAAATAAAGTGTTAATGTTTAGTGAACGTTTGCGTCATGTGATGAGGTGTGAATGGGGCCTGGGGAGAAAATCGATGCGTGTAGTGTATGAGGGTTTGTTTGTAAATGTTTGCTTGTATGGTGTGCAGTTCTGGGGTGATCGTATCAACAACACCCATGTTAGACGTAAGATGGCCTCTGTTCAGAGAATAATGCTTCTGGCCATGTTGCCGGTCTGTCGGACCGCATCTAACGTGTCATTGCAGGTACTTGCGGGGTGTGCACCGTTGTATCTTGTTGCTGCAGCGAGATACGTAGATTACTGGTCGAGGCTTGGTGAAGAAGTTTCGTTGTTGGGTCTTCGTGGTGCTGATCCTGGGTGGTCGAACCTGAAAAAGAAAAAATTCATTAAAAATCAAATAACAGAAATATGGCAGAAGGAATGGGAGGAAGGGACATCTGGTAGGGTCACATTTCGTTTCGTTCCAATGGTAAAACATAAATGGCCGGATTGGATGAGGGTGGGTTTACATCTGGGCTTCATTCTTACTGGTCATGGACCAATAAAGCAGAATCTGTTTAAACTGGGATTGGTGGATGATGCCTTATGTACGTGTGGGGCAGTAGAGTCAGTAGAGCACATAATGGGTGAGTGCCAAAAATACGGAGATGAAAGATCCGAGTGTTTGACGAAGCTTGGAGTGAATGACTGGGTGAGTATAGATCTTCCTAAAATGATAGTGAAAAGAGAGAACTTTGAAATATTTAAGTGCTACATTGATAAGGTATTTACCATCCGCCGTCGAGAGTGTGCACAGTCCAATGAAGGATAGGCCACGTGTGTGTGTCGTCCTATCTTATTTATTTATTTATTGGAGAGTGTATTTATTTATTTGTTTATTATTTATTTATTTACAGAGTTTATTATTTATTTATTTACAGAGTTTATTATTTATTTATTTACAGAGTTTATTTATTTATTATAGAGTTTATTTACACTAGGTGTTTGTTGTTTATTTCTACGGACGTGATTATTGCTGGTAGCGCTTGATGCTCCTTTGTTAGTTTGGTTTTGTCATCTTCGTTTCGTTTCCTATAAGGGAAAGTATGTAGTGATAAATAATTCTAGTCAAGGGTTGGTCTTCGTAGTGTGAGTACTTGCCTAAAGACTCGCCGTTGAGGTTGTGTTGTTGGGTCTTCACTGGTAGAATCCGGTGGCTGCGACGTCCTTGGACCTGAAACAGAAAAAGAAAGAATTAGTAAGTTTTGAAGGTGTGAGTACTTGTGTAAAAACTCCCCTTGTGGATGTGCTGTTGGGTCTTCACTGGTAAATCCGGTGGCTGCGACGATCTGGACCTGAAACAGAAAAGAAAGAATTAGTAAGTTTTTGAAGGGTGAGTTTTTCATTGTATTAATGTTGTTGACAGGATTGAGCGCTGTGGGGATGTATGTGGTGGGGCCCTTCGTCTGGTGGGGTGGACGCTGGTCATCGGTGCTGATGGCTTGAGGACGGTGCTGGCTCTTCACAGCTGGCTTACATCGTGCGGTCGGGGGGGCTGCTTGGACGGTGCGCAGATCCTTTCCCTTGACCCTGCTGAAGTATTCCTTTCGGCTTAGATGCTGGGAAGATGGATGCAGGGCGAGGAGGTTTGAAGAACCGGAGGGGATTGCGTGACCGGGTGGTATGTTCCCTCGGGTGCGGGTGGGGTTCGCGTGTTGAGCTGGTTAGCCGTGGTCTGGGCTGGACGCGCCGGGAGTGACGTTCATCGCGGTGACGAGGGGTCCATGTGTGCGTCGGCGGGGGTGAGTACATGTACATGTTAGTCTTGCGTTGGTCTTCGTTTTTGCAGGTTGAGATGGATGGGCAGTGGTTTCGCTGATACGTGGGGCCCCGCCTCCACGTGGCAGGGATGGTAACTTCTCCCCTTGGGGAGGAGGCTAAGTGGGCGAGTATAAATGTGATTGTGAGTTTGAGGCGGTAATGGGCTACGCCCTGGTGCCGCATGTTGTGTTGAGTATGTTGTGTGTGTGTGCATTTAACACATTTGGGACGGGCGTAGCAGTTTGAGGTCGCATGACCCCAACTTTGACAGTTTTTACATTGTATGAGGAGTTTGGTATTACGTACGTAACCCCAGTGGACTTTGGTGTTGAAGAGGGCATGAATATTTGCTTGAAGAGTTTGAATATTTTTGATGTCGGGGAAGGTTATTAAAAATCGGGGGTAACGCGTTCCTTTCATTAGGAAGCATTTGGTCGGTTGGATGGATGTGCGGTCAATTATTTCTTGGATCACTTCTTCGGCGGAAATTTGAAGTGGTAGGCCGTCAAGGGTGAACGCTTTTTCGCGTTTTTCACGGGGGGTGTGGGTGTGTAAGGGTATTTTAGAGTTTTTTAATGCCTTGATGATTTTTAGGCGGTGTTCGGGGTTTTTCGTATAAACGGTGCAACCGCTTGCGGTGTAACGTAGGGTGTAGTTGTCTTTATCAACCCATTGGGTAAGATCGCCGGTGAGTCTAAGATGGTTGCAAAAACCACCTAGGTGAATCGTTATGGGAGGGCATGTCCTCTTTTTATTTTGATTAATTGGAGGTTTAGGTCTGGTTGTTTACTTCCTCGGGAAGTAGCTAGTAACGGTTTTCTATCTCGACGGGGATATCTTCAACGGATTTTGGTTTTCACTCACGTTTCTTCGGTTTGATGAATTCGGCTGGTTCGTCCAACATCATGGAATCTTCTGCATTGTGGAGCCTCTCTGTAGGCTCAGATGTAACGGTGATCGCGGATTCCGCCTCGGAATCGATGTCAGTCGGCGACGGTGGTGGTTGTTGCTTTTTACGCATGTTGGGTTTTTTAATTGAAACACCAACTTTTTTGATAATTCCGGTGACGTCGACGCACGTGGGTCAGGCTCGGGTAGAACCCGAATACCTGGAACCGGACGAGCCGGGTCTTTGTTCGCGTTCGGGGAACTGGCGCACTGTTGTTGGTTCTCGGAGAAGCAATTAGCAATTCTCAGAACCTCGATTTTTTTCTAGCGAAAACTAATTCTCGAAATTTGGCTTGTTACTGATAACAATATATATCAACGATATCAACGATAGCACGTGAGGTGTGCAGTCGCTCATTTTCGCGACTCTTTTACTTCTTCAAGTTTGAAGTGTTCTTACCTGTTGTTTCTAAATTTTTGTTGCTCCCGCTGATGCGGATTGGTGTGGTGAGTTGTTGACTTTATGAATTTTTGAAGTTTGAACTGTCTTCCGCGAGTAATTTAATTAATTTTCCCGATTTATTTCCACCGCGACGTGGTCCACTTACTCGAGTTGACCTTTGTTCAGTGGAACCGGTACCTCCGTTTCGATGTCGGGGTGTAAGATTTGCTCGGCGCGCGTATCGTCCAAAAATCCTGGTCTTCAGTGCGGCGGCTGCCACGGCAACTTCCACGCCAAATGTGTTAAAATCTCTCTCGATGCGCTCGACCAGATTAAGGCGGGGGGTGTTTTTTGGAAATGTTCTAAATGTCGGGGTACTCTGGATAAATCTGTCATTATTGATGATGAAACATCGGACTCCCACTCCTCTACTGGCCCTTCTAACGCTCAACTATACCATCTAATGTCATCTATTCAGAATGATGTGAAAAACTTATCTAATAAATACGACGAAATCATTAAGTCGATTTCATTCTATGGGGAAAAAATAACTGATTTTGAACGAACCATTAAGGACTTCGGTGATAAGGTTAAGCAAGTCGATGTATTGGTTGCTGAGAACGCAAAACTAAAGGCTGATCTGGCTGTTGTGGAGAATCGTCTTGATCACTTGGAGCAATATTCACGACTCAATAATTTGATTGTCTCGGGAGTTCCCGAGCGTGAGGGTGAAAATCTCCCCGCTCTTATATCCACCATCGCTGAATCCATTAAGGCTCCTATTGCTGCTTCCGACATTGATGCTGTTCACCGCTTGCCTCAAAGGTCATCGGTTGGTGGGGGGAGGCGGCGCGATAAGGCCATTATTGTCAAGTTCACCTCTAGAATGACTCGTGATCGTGTTTTTAACGCGGCCAAACTATGTCGTCGTAACGCGAATGGCCGTGGTCTGTCGATTCCCGATGTTGCTGATAATCTGTTCGTCAATGATCACCTTACGGCTAATAATATGATTCTGTTTAATAAGGCACGAGAAATTGCTAGAAGTAGAGACTACAAGTATGTCTGGACGAAGAGTTGCATGATTCATGTGAGGAAGGATGATAGAGCAAGGATTATCGTGATTAAATCGTCATCCGACTTGAATAAGTTATAGAGCCTTCTTACATAAAATCGTTTTCACTACCTTTACAATGGGTGTCAGTTTCTACTATCAGAACGTCCGTGGTTTACGGTCCAAGTTAAATGTTTGCTCATTAAATTCACATTCCCTATCGTCTGATTTTGTATGTCTCACCGAAACTTATCTGAATAGCAACATCTCCGACAGTGAACTGCTTAACCCGTCCTACACCATTTATCGTCGAGATAGAGAGTCAACAGCGTCTGCTAAACGGGACGTTGGTGGAGTTCTTGTTGCCGCTAAGCATGGTTTCAACATCGTCCCCATGCCGTGCTTACACAGTGATGCGGAAGATTTGTGGTTGAAAGTTCAGTGCGGCCTTTTTCGTTTTTTGTTGTGCTGTGTTTATCTTCCACCTGCTGCCGATGAGGCTCTGCAGGTGTTTTTGTCTAGTGTTTCCACCGTGCGCGATACCTATCCAGACTTAATGATCATTATTGTGGGCGATTTCAACATGCCAACCATCTCGTGGTCTCAATCTGAAGATAACGTCGCGTTGATTCCAACTGGAAACTTTGATGGTCGAGCCGGTGATTTTCTTAACGTTTACTCGTATTGTAACTTTAAGCAATTCAATAATGTATTTAATATTAATGCCAGAATCTTGGATCTTATTTTGTGCGCTAGCGGTCGAGTTGACAACGTTCATCCTTGCAAGGACCCTCTCGTGGATCCTGATCATCACCACCCTCCTTTTGAGTTTTCTGTTTCAGGATTGTCAACTTATTTGAGTGATGGTCCTAATATTCGCTTTATCTTTAAAAAAGCAAACTCAGTAAATATAAAAACTTACTTAACTAGTATCGATTGGCAGTCTGTCTTTGCAGGGATTGACGTGGAGAGCATGGTTGAGGCATTTTATGCGCGTGTTAATTATGTGATTCATAGGTATGTTCCTAAGCGCATTGTTTCTAAACAGCGCTTTCCTCTCTGGTACAAACCTTCAACCATTCGCGTTATTCGTGAAAAATTGCGTTGTCATAGAAAATGGAAATGTACTGGCAGCGGTAGCGATTACTTGGCTTTCTCTATCTTGCGTTCGAGATCTAAGCGGCTAATCGCGGCCGATTATAAGGCTTACTTGTATTCGATACAGGCGGGAATTGCGGAGAGGGCCAAGGGAATTTGGTCCTTTGTGAACACTAAAAAGGGTTCGGCGTCTGGCATGTCAGCCACTATGATTACCACTGATGGGTTATATGTTCACACGGGTCCTAATATTTCTTGTGCGTTTGCGGAGTATTTTGCGTCGGTATTTGTTGATGGAGCCATTGACCGCGCAATGATTTCTAGTGGCTCTGGTATCTCACCATGGTTTTCTGCTGATACTGTTCTTAACGTTTTGAAACATCTTGATCAGTCCTCTAGCCCTGGTCCTGACGGCATTCCATCTTTTTTCCTAAAAGAATTTGCCGCCGAACTGTCGACTCCACTGTTTCTTATTTTTTCTAAGTCTTTGCGTGATGGTATGTTTCCAAGCATGTGGAAAACAGCTTTTGTCGTCCCAATATTTAAATCTGGGAATAGACAGTTAGTATCTAATTATCGTCCGATTTCTATTCTTTCGGCTATTCCCAAAGTTTTTGAAAAAATTGTTCATGAATATTTTAGCCACACGATCGGTAACTTTCTTATTACTGAACAACATGGTTTTTTTGTCGGGGAGATCGGTGGAGTCCAATCTGGTGTCCTACGTTAATTTTATCCATTCTGCGTTAAACGAGGACTCTCAGGTTGACGCTATTTATACCGATTATTCTAAAGCCTTCGACAAAATTGACCATACTATTCTTATTCAAAAGCTTTCGTCTTTTAATATTCCAGGCGGCATTGTCCACTGGATTGAGTCGTACCTATCTGATAGAAGCCAGGCGGTCAAGATGGGCAGCTTTGTTTCCGATTATAAATCTATCTCGTCCGGCGTGCCGCAAGGAAGCCATCTTGGGCCTATATTATTCTTAATTTATATTAATGATATTTCTTCTTGTTTTAAATTTTCTAAATTTCTTCTATACGCCGATGACAATAAAATCTTTACAAAGATTGGTTCTAGTCTTGACTGCCTACGGCTCCAGGAGGATCTCGACCGTTTGCATGACTACTGTCGCGCTAACAAACTTTACCTTAACTATGACAAATGCCAAAAAATTACGTTTACATGGAAACGTTATCCTACTAACTTCGACTATAATTTTAATGGTACAGCTATTACCTCCACCGACAGAGTTAAGGATCTTGGTATTATACTTGATACCAAATTGCGATATCATCTTCATATCGATTTTATGGTGCGGAAAGCTCTGCGTAATCTGGGCTTTGTTATTAGAATTAGTCAAAATTTTACTAATTTTCTCTGTATTAAGTCCCTTTATTTGGCATTTGTCAATAGTGTGTTGTCCTACGGTTCTGTAGTTTGGAATCCTTGGTACGCCGTCTATCGTGACCGCATCGAAAGCATTCAAAAGCGCTTTTTACGTTATTTGTCACATAAATTTCATCTTCCCTATTGCGATTACGATGGGCGTTGTGCGGTTTTTGGCCTCTTGCCCTTGCAGCGGCGTAGAGTTGTATCCGATTTGATCTTTCTCTTTAAGCTGGTTAATGGCTTGCTATACGCTCCGGAGCTTTTGGTTGAAGTGGGCTTGAATGTACCACAGCGGTTCACTCGAAATAATTTCACATTCCGTTTACGTTTATTCCATACGAATGTTTACCAAAACTCTCCCATCTTACGTCTTCTTAATACTTATAATCAAGGCTTCAACCATGTGTCTTTGTTTGGACTCTCGTTGCGCGTGTTTAAAGGGCTCGTGTTGCACTGTGTTTAGTTGCGTATTACATTATTATTATATTGTAATTATTATATTGTATGTTTAATTGTTTATTTCTAGTTTGTTATGCTTGATTTTAATTGTCATCTCACATCGTGCGTGCGTCTTTAAATTTATTGTTTTGATTTGTTATGAGGGTGCTTTGCTGGGGATATTCTCCCTGTTTGCATCCCCTAATTAAGTAAATAAATAAATAAATAAATAAACAATAACTTGTAAAAAATATTCCGGAGCACTCAAAAATAGGAGAGAGGGCACGTCTGCTCGCTACGAGAGCTCGAGTGGAACTCGGTCGAAAGCCAGGCGTCTCACGCGCTCGGCTACCGAAGGAAATGGGTTAAAACGTTTAATTAACGTTCTAGAGGAGAAGTCGCGCGCACAACGCTCTTATCAATGAACGGAAATGTGATAACAAAAAATACTCACCAACAATTTGCTCTTTTTTATAGGAAAACGAAATGAAATAATAAACGTAAAAAATAAAGTTAATACATATATTGAAAATAAAAAAAACATTACATTTTACCTAAGATCTACTTAACTGTTACATATACTTAAATTCTACTATTAATACACTTAAACTTTACTATTAATACTATGATGACCCCAAGCTAATGTGTTTATTTCATCGGCATCAACACATCGCTTGGAGTCATTGGGTAAAAGGGCCAATTTATTCTGCATAACAGTAAAAATAGTGTGATTAAAACTACGAAATAATAATTGCTCCCGATACAAAACAGATTTCGAATGCAAACAATTGACGCGCTTATCGACATTCTCCATCGTTTTACCGAAAACCGCGTTGTTCATTAATTTAAAAAAATCCTTTTCAAAATCATTTTTAGCCGATTGTCGTAATTCCGTATTTTTGTCGATGTAACATTTTAACCAGGGGGATTGTTTAAACGTTAAAACTCTATTAATTTTGCTAATAATAAGACCGCGAGCAACGGCTAGCTTTAAATTTCTATAATGCATAACATAGTTTGTCTTATCGAATAAATTTGGAATTAATCGCTTATCGCTCTCACATTTACAGTTTGGGGGATTAAATTCTCCGCTAGAAACGGCAGATCATTATGCGCATAGTGTAAATGTTCGGGATAAGCGCTATCTACATCTAAAATAAAACCAAAGTCGGAATCATCGGGTACATTATTAATATCTAAATTTAGAATTTCGTTTTCAGCCAACCATCTAAAATCCGAAACAGGTAAAAAATGAGACATTGCCCACCCATACAAATTATTAGCGTCCCAATACATTAAAAACGTTGATGGTGAATTGGGGTCATGATTTTCCATGTATTTATTATTGGCTTTAGCATGTTGTAGGGAGCATTGTGAAATACCCCCGCGGATACCTTTCTTAATAAAATGGACCTGATCTATATCCGTTAGTAATTCCAAATTAATTTTCGTGAACTTTAACATGGCATCCCAAGAAAGTCCTGGGGCCGTATAGTAATGAGCCGGATCTAAACCATAAGTTTGAAAACAAACTCGTCTGAATTTCTCAAATACATCAGCTAGTAACAGAACATCGGTTTTTAGATATAAATCGGAATAGTCTTTTAAATTTTGACAATTAAATTGTTCCCACACACATTGAGTATGGGAATACTCCTCATCGGTTATATCCTGGAATGTTAGTTTGTTGAAAAAAGCGCTTTTAGGCGGTAATGAAGTTACGTTTAATTTATCCAGAGAATCCATATAACCGTAGGGAAATATTCCTTTTTTACACAATAATCTAAACTGATCATTGTGCGGAAAAAATTTACGTATGTTAATTAAATCAAATTCTCCGAGGTTCCTGGCTAAAGAATCCAATGATGAAGCCATAAACCTAAATGAATCTATGAATCTTAATTTGAAAAAACATTTTCGGCTATATTGGTTTGGCAAATTCTCTATCAACCAACACTCTTTTACTAAAATTGATGTATTTTTCTTTATTGTTCGGTATTACATCAAGTCCATCATTATCAGCATCAGCCATTTCCTTAATAAATAAATGGCAATCATAACCACTAAAATTGTGAAAAAATATTGGAATAAAATTTTGAAGTTTAAAATTTAGATTACAATTTGTATGGGCGGGGCTGCGGTATTTACCGCTTATGTGATAATGGTCCCGAACTTTAACCTGTTCTGAAGTAAAAGGATTTTGACAAATAAAACAATTTTCAGCCCAATCAAAATTCCGTTGCTCATCGGCCGTTAAAGGCAGCATTGGTTTTACGGTTTTAAAATATTCGTTATAGATAAATTTGACATCATCGATTAATTTAGATATAAAAACTTGTGGCGCATCCGATCCCGTATACGTTTCAAATTTGTTGAAACTATTAACAATAGTGGAGACGATATAGTACGCGAAACTATACGGTTGATGCATTTCAATTTTATCCGTAAAAAGATTTAGAACTACTCTGTCTACAATAATCGATAGGTTTTAATATCGATTCAAAATCGGCATATATAACAAAAGGAGCCAGCTGAGTGAATTTAAAATTATTAAACTCTAAAAAGATCTTGGGGGTGTATAAGCCGAAAAAATTTCATTTTGATTTTAAATCGGTTTTAGGTAAAACGGTCATTACATGATTGCAATCATGCAGTTGATGTGCGTTTAACCGTTCTTGTGATGAAAATCGCATTAAACCTCCTTCACAGAGATGTATAGAACCGTTGCGATTCGAAATCTGGTTTGAAATTAGCCTTGAAAGATTTTGAATGAAAACGAAATGACCTTTACCTTTATCATATAGATAAAGTAAATTTATATGAATATCACGTCGTTGTTTAGTAAAATAAATTGGCCCTTCCACCGTGAATTTATCCTTACTACTGTTTAACAACTCGTAAACATTTATACTTAAATTATTTAAGTTTTCTATCTTAACAAGATCTCTTAAATTAACCGGGAACGTAATACCTTGTAAATTAAGGGCGTCATTTCCGCAGGATGAAGAGCCGCCGTCAAACACCACGCCAGTCATGCATCGTCCTCGTTGTTTTTGATGTTGATGCACGCATGTTTTTCGGCAATTACCTTAGGTAGACGTTTGTATGATGATCCGGGTATTGGCTCGAATTTGTTTATGTTGAGGAGGAGGTGAGATACGGAGAAAAAGGCCCACCCAGAGTCCCGTTCTTGAAATTCTTCGGTTTGCGTTACAATTTCCCGACACAACGTATTGCTCATGTAAATCTGTGCCTGACGAAATAACTTGAAATTTACAATTGAAATTTTTCTCAAACATCACCACATCCTTATCTCCATTCTCATCAAACGACGCTTTAACATAATTTGCCAGAAACTCAATTTGAACCTTTATAGAGGGGCCATAACGATCCAGACTACCCTCAATCAACCGTTTAACGGGTGCTTCTGATCGTGTTAAGAATGCCGGTATATCATCATCAGGTAATACATCGGCGATTCTATACGTGCAAACTCTGCCTTTAAAACACGTCTCCAACCTATCGATGCACTCTTCACGTTCGACCGGAGTGGTATGTTCAAATCGCAGATGGGTCCGTAGACAATGTCGATGATGATGCCCGTTGGACTGAACCCGTATTTTCCAACGACACGAGGGGTTGGCGTTTAGGTGGAGGATGTGATGTTGGTTCCAAAGGCGGTGGTGGTGTCATAATAACGTGCACGTTTCGGATAAACGTGCACGATCGCTGCAAACACTGAACTAATGCGTCGCTAGACTTGTGTTTAGAGTTATACTAGACGTTATCACGAAGTGGTTACGTGATCCAGTAGAACTTACTCGGGTGTGGCAGGAAGTTTCACGCGGTGATCACGTGATCAAGTAGAAACCGATGAGGAGTTTATTTTTTCCAAGTATTGCATCACGTAGAAATTAATTTCCGACAAATTATTTAAACAGAATTCTTCAATGACCACCTTAGGTGTACTGTCCAACTGAAGAGATTTAATATATTCACTAAAATTTAGGTCATCCAAAAGATTCAATTTATAGTTAATTAACGTCTCCATCGCTAAAATCTTATCAGCGTCCGTTGAATGAAGTAATATCGGTATAAATACGTTAGATATAGGTAATCATCATCAAATTCGATCTTTAGGTTCCCTTCAGTCTGTGGGAAAACCTCTACATTGAAACGCATTAGTTTCGGGGTAGAAATTAGTTGCTCCCAATCTTGACGTAAAAATGTAATTTGATGTGGCTGAGATTCCAAACCCTTGCATGTTTTAACTATAAACTTTACGCAAGTTATACCCTCTCTAGCGACACTAATTCTAACTTTAACGTTGAAAGCCTCACTTGAAAATTGCGTTTCACCTATAAATGCAGTCTCATTCTTTATCAATTCACGATACCGATTCCACTGCAGGTCGATGGGTTGCCAATAATCGAAGACGGGCTCCTCCTCACAGACAACGCTCACTCCTTCGCTCTCCATTGCTGATATACTACTGAATTTAAATGTGTGAAGGTGGTGAATATATTTTATCATCCCCACCCCCTCCACAAATTTTCCCGTTTAATAATTTATAGGAATTGATAGATTGGCTGAAATTATTGTGGAGAGGAGGGATTTCAATTGTTATATACGGGCAGATTATCCCTATTATCGATAGACTCCTGTTAGAGATGTCGACAACCTCTTTTAAATATTCATTGTATTGGAGTATTCGATCTTCGACAAAGAAATTAAAGATACCATCGGTACCTTTGTAAACCCCATTGAAAGAAGTTAGGATTCCCGGAAACAGTTCGCCAATCGAAACTATAACTCTTTCCTTTCTAAAGTAATTAAAATCCACTTGAATAGCGTGCATATTGTCGAAAAATATGTAGGGTAATCCGTAATTACTCGTAACTACTCCGTTAACTCGAGTAAAATTATTAAACCCCAACTCAGTAGAAGCGAATGATCACACAAACCGTACATTCATACTCTGAAAGTCAATTCTATATATCGAATTTCCCATTATAAGTATAAGGTCACCTGTAGGTGATATGGTCGCTTTATAGCTATAGTCTACGGTACGTAAATCATCCCTCAAAGTCGGTAACCAATCATTTTTGTCTATGAGATTACGTTGTATCAGTCGTTTGGACTTTAAATCCATTAACCAAATCCAGTTTGTAAAACACATAAATGGTTTGGTAGCGGATTAAAAAACCAGAAAATTTCGAATCCACATCGCAAACGTCTCTAAATACTGTCGGTTGAGTTGGTTTTGTTGTAGACCGCGTCGTGCTCCAAGATGATGTAACCGTTGGAATCGTGGCTGATGATATATACGATTTCGGCCTGCCATATATAGCTTGAATTGCCGCAATATCTCTGCTACTCAACTTGAAATCTTCAATTTTCATATAACCATAGTTGGGATGCATGATGGAATCAAGTTCAACACGATTCATTAAACCTAATGAATGGCCGATTTCGTGCACCATTACCAAAAAAAGATTGTACTTCCCATCTACGGTAGAGTTGGTTAAATCAAACTCCAAGTCTACATTTATATGAATTTCAGTAGCGAGCTGATTAATATTGGGGTAATAGGCGTGAGCTAATACCCCGTTTTTGAATATACTACCGCACATCGACCCCGAGTTCTTTATGCACGTATGATTGAAAGCTTTAAACTCGATTAGAATGTTAACGTCGGTAAATGAGCTTTCAAACTTTAAATCTATATGTTTAGCCCAAACCTCAAATGCCCTTTCAACAATGTTGTGAAACCCCTTTGGATATTTATTATAGATGGCCTACTTAACTGTTGGTATCCCCCACTTTCGATGTATCACACTGAAATGTCTTCCAAATCCCTATTGGCACATCTGGACCTACCAATCAAATCCTAAGATTTAAATCGACTTCATCCGATACCGGTATGTGAAAATATTTCTGTAATCTACGTAGACCTTCCCCCATCGATGTATACCCCGCTTGATGATTATGTAAACCGCTCAGATTTCCGTTTAAATATCCGAATGCGTTGAGATATTTATAGATTTCCATATCTCTATAACCCTCCATCGCAATTTGGGGTGGAAGTAGGCAGATCGTATATGTTAAAATAACTCTTAGAATGTACATGTTAACACGATGGAAGTTCGATGTTGAATGGTTGGTGGATGTGTAAGGAATCAAAATTATACACACGAAAATCTAAATATAGATATATTGATTACAATAATTACATTAAAGATTTAACATAACCTTTTGTAAATTTTTTTTAAAAATTATAGCGTTATTTTGTGAGCAAACCGCCGGCGCGGCGTTGCGGAACCAACACGGATTGGATGTCTCGGTCAATTTAGTCCAATCTTCAACCTCCTCCGTAGAAAATTCTTCGGAAAACTACTCGGTTGCAATGTTTCTAACAGTAAAACTCCGATGACAGCGATACCGATAGCACGGTCTGCTTTCCAAAAAAACTGCTTCTTCTGACTGCCCTTCACGTACACCTCGTCATAGAACGATAGTATGTCGTCTATTAAATTTAAACCCATCGTCATATCCATCCACCCCCCAACGTAGGATAGTTTGTGATGTTTTCGCTCTAAATATCTGGCGGATCGCTGGTCTTGAACCGATAGGCATTTAAAGGGTCTGTCTGCCTTGAAGTGAAGATGTATCACATAGTTGGTAATTAGATCGAAAAGTGTAAATTCTTTAACTGTGAACTCGGAGCCGATGTAAAAGCCCTGAACATCGACTACCGCTCTACGTACAGCTGTACACGACTCCATAACTCTGAATGACGTGTGCAATCGAAATTGTTTCAATTAATAATGATTGACACCTCCCCACTCAACGGTTTATAGGTATACATAGATTCGAATGTGTAGGAATATGAATTTAAATAGACTTTAAGATCTATGATGTTCAAGTGATCGAAAAGTGTACAATCCGCGCCAATTTGATCCTTTCGATTTGTTTGGAATGCTACTATGACGTATTGCGGTCTGCCCCTGTTGGTGGTTGATGTACCAAATCTCTTTATTCCCCTGCCTCATAGATGGTAATTCATAAAATGACCATTTACGGAATGGTACGGCTATAATCGAATTTTTATTTAACCCATCCAAAAGCTTAATCTTTACCGATGGGCTGGGATAAACATGCTTCGCCAACAATGATACTGTTTTTAGGGCGAACTCTGCCGTGCTGGGGCCGGTGGTAGCGGTACCTTTACCCGATATGGACTTAAATCAGTTTGAATCGGTGCGGCTTCTGACAAACCTAAACTTGAAACGTCCTCTCATAACTTGATTGTAGTCTCTGAACAGTCCAAAGATGTGCGCAAGTGGGATTTGAAATAGAAATTATCGTTTACGTTGTCGGCCGTGGGTAGGGCTCCTTCGGAGGCCACTTTAACCCAGCAATTTCCAATGATTTACATTCCACATCGTTCTGTTGTAGAAGGGTTCCAATTAGCGATGTCAGTCCTGGTTCCCGAACCCGTTCTATTTCCACGCCATTATGCTCGAACGCAATGTACTCAAATAAAAATGCCGGCAAATTGTGCGTTAAAGTTACAACATCCGTAGGATCCTTTAAATTTTTAACAAAGCTACCCTCAATTCGTATATAACTCTCGAAAAAGGAAAATAAAATATCCTCTTGATTCAGCTCTATGGTAAACACATCGTTGTTTTGAAACGAGTTTGTTGAAGGATGGTAACTATGCACTTCTTCCCTAGCGATAGAATTATCTACGATGGAATCTCGATATATGTTTAATTTTTTTGATGACATGGTAGCCCAATTGTTGAAGGAAACGAACGTTGTCCGGACGCAATGAGGTCTTTCTGCAGACTGATCTAGAAGTTCTCTTGCATTTACATTTATGTCCTTTACCCTTTTTCATGGAGGGTGATGGTGGAGTATGGGATACTCCCCCAGGAGGTGTTTCAAACATAAAGCCCATTATGCTATACGTTTTAGTTTTAACCTAATTACGATCTCCTCTCCTCGAAAATTTACCAATCTACCACGCTGATCGAGTAGTCTAAGTGTAATGTTCGTTATCGGTCGGTCGGTGTCGACTGAAAAATAAATTGGGTTTCTGGGTTCTATATTTATACTGAAGCCGGGGACGACCGCTGGCGCAAATTTGTATAGCGTATGTGAGAGCTTATTGTTGTAATATGACCCCGAAATTATATTACACTCTACGCGAACGGACGTCACACGTATTATATTTACTGGGAGATCGGATCTGTGTAATTGTCCTGGGTTTATTGTACGTTGGGAGAATCCTAAAATTGTCGCGATCGAATCAGATCCAGTGAAATCAATTTCCAAGTAGTCGCTGCTAATTTCACACTGTAAGGTATTGTTATTAGCCTTGAGCGACAATAGACCCTCCGGTCTATCTATCTTATCCAATCCGGCTAGACGTAGAATCTCCTTTTGCAAATATTTTTCAATGTCAGATATTTCGTATGCTCCCGTAGGAATTGCAATCACCTCTTTTGAAACCTTCTGCTGCTGCTGCTGCTGTTTGTTTAATGAGTTTACTATGGTATAGTGGAATTTATTGTTTACTCCCGTTTCAATATTGGGTATACTGTTATATGTGTACAGTCCAATCAACCCCAATGAATAACTGAATTTGGGATCAAGCTCAATAGGAGGAAAGTATTCCTCGGAAATTTCGCTCTTCGTACCAATCAATGTGAACGTCTGCGACATTATCACACATATGACCCGTTTCCCGTTTGAACAAGGAATTTTATACATAAATGTCCGCACTTGTACTGATTGTCCTTTTGGTAATTGTCATGATTGTAGGTAACTTTAGTGTCTTTAAGGTACCTCAAAAGCTCCTTGGGAGGTTTAAGGTCTCCATAACTATCAAAATATAACGTCGTATTGTTTGATTTTCTATAGGCTACCCAATGTGTTCCATCACCGCTTTGGTCGTCTAAATTTACCACCGCTGCTTCATCCCTTTTAGCTCCCCCTTTAGGTAATGTGTTTCGCATATATACACCACGAAAATTTGGGAATTTTAAAGATTTGGCGTAACGTAGTATATCGAAATTGGTTAGAGGCCTCTTGGGTAGCCGCTTTAAAAGTTTTTTTGATTATTACTCTTAGTTTTCGACAAATACACCCCCAATCCCTTTTTATAATTTTTAATGTATATGCCACTCCCAGTCTTTCCGATTGCGATGTCCTCCATCGTCTTATTATGCCGCTCGGCTTCTTTCAATTTTTCCTTAGCCTCTTGGGTTTTCTTTACCGCTCTATAGACTCCGGCAGCACCTCCGGATAGTGCGCTGAGAGCTGACAGTCCGGCAAATATCGCGGGTAAAAACGGCAATATTCCTCCTCGTTTAATTGGAATTGGGATTGTGCGGGGGATTTTAACTTTTCGCTTTCCACCTACAGACTTTACGGCTATGCGGGCACCTTTCAACGCCAGGCGAGCAGCCTCCCGCAAACTATCGGTGTTTTTCGGTAAATCATTAACGATACGCTTAACTAAACCCTTTTGAAAAGTAACCTTGGATATCATTGATCCACCCCGTCGGCGGTGTATCGTTTAACACCTTTACGTTTATGACCCATACCTAATTTACGTTGTTTGTAACCAACCACGCCGCGTTTCACCAAACGATGAATCTTTGGCTTTCACCCTCTCCCAAGCGGTTTCCTATAAACGCCTATCGGCCTCGTGACGTTGATCTAGCGTTTTATTATCACGATAGGCTATATCGTATTTTCTACAGGCGCGATCTAATGGATATATACCTGTTTCACCTCGGGCCAAGCGTTTATCCAACTTTGTTCCAGGTCCGCAAAATTGATATCCCGGAATGTGTAACTCTATGGGGAGTTTATTGATTATTGAATTTAAAACTCCTCCACCACTCTGAATCGGCGTGGTGTTGCCTCGAACGAGCATTACACTCAAGTGAGACAATTTCAAAGTTACCACGGGAATATATATGCGTGCGAACGCCCTAAAGTTGTAGTCTACTGGGGGCGTTGTTAGCATCGATAAATTCGGGCGTACGTTACATACATCTTCATGGAATAAATTAATTGACGGAGCCGGAATGCTTCAACGGGGCGTTGGGCTACCGTTAACCTCATCGGAGGATTATGATATCTAGGGGCGTAGGCTTGGTAACGTGCAAAGTCCATCATTGGAACACGATTGTGTTGTAAAACTATATGTGGATGATATGTTTAAGACATTTGAGACGACTTTTAACTATAAAATCACAAAGACGCGCGCTAAATTACAAGACAATAGGGTTCTTTTTGTAAATTTAAGAGCTGGCTTTGGGGATTTGGAAATTAAATACAATGAACTTATATCGGAATTTCAAACCCTGCGAGATGAAATTGATGATAACAAAAAATACATTGACCTTTAAGTTTCTGGAAATTTGAAACCCTCAATTAAAGCGATCGAGGATCAGATTTTAAACTTAACATTGAGCTGGATGACTGATATTAAAAAATACGGAAATTTCCGATGATTTGAATGATGCGACGGCGAAGTTTAAAGATGTGATTAATTGGTATTATTCGGACGTCTCCGTCACTTTAACTTAACTTTCCGATCAAATAACGAAGATTGGAGAGGCATTCAAATCGGAATTCGCTAATTTACTAAATAAAGTAGATCTTAACAAATCAAATATCGAGGATGTGACAAATTTATTAGATCCATTAAAGACCGGACAGATCGCGGCGATAATTAAAACGGTTAGCACCGACATACCTTTAAATATTAACCGTATTACAAATCATCAATCGGTAACGGATATCCTCATTTCTAATATGAGGCATTCCATCGCCACGCAAAAGTCGCGAGTAGATCTCATTGATTCCGCGATATCTTCTAGGCTTGATATATTAGAGAAAAAGGTTGGCCTCTGACCTTAATTGTCACAATGAAGGTGTCGGATGCGAAACGTGTTATTGTGGAGGAGCTCCATAGACCCGCTAGACGTATATTCGCTAGACACAGAACCATTCTGAAGGGGATCGACGATTTATGGCAGGCGGATCTAATTGAGATGGTTGAGTTTGCTAAAATGAATTCCGGAAATAAATATATATTGGTGGTTATAGACTGTTTCTCAAAGTTTCTTTGGATGCGTGCGTTGAAAAGTAAAAGTGCTACGGACGTCGTTTCCGCCTGTAACGTCCACTTTTGTGTTATTGTGTTTTGTCTAAAACTGTTACAGAAATCGAAGAATTTATATACCATTTTGTTTGTTATTTACCTTGTTTATGGTTGTATTTTGTTTGCAGCAAACTGAATTTGGAAACACAAACAGAATCCTATAAAATCCTTTCCACTTCGTTATCATTATCCTTTGATTTTTATTTAAACACATTTCTCTTTCGATTTTTAACCACAAACATTTTTTTTTTCGGTTTATTCATCTTTATTTACATTTGTTAAATTTCATACTTTCAATCATAGAGGGAGGGAGTGAGTTTGAATTTTTGGTACGGCGCGATTTTAAATCGAGTTTTTTTGATAAATTTTGGGGAATGAATACCCGTGCGCGATTTGATTCTTCCTCTTTTGTAGCCAGCATTCATAGTGCAACGATTGTTAACAATTTTATAGTCGTCGACATTTTGGAATTTCTCACGTTGTTGGATTTTGAGTCGAGCGAGCTATATCTGATTTCATCAGGATATAAGTTAATCAATCAGTTAATTTTTCGTACGGAATTGTTTCCTACGATTACGGTTCTATCGGATTTCTACGCACGTTTATGAATTTAAATAATTTTACTGGTTAAGGACAAAAAAAGAGAGAAAAACCTCATACCATCTTGAGGTAGGTTTAAACATTTATATTTTACAATTCTAATTCCTACTAACTTATCCTAAACTACTTAACAAAAAAAAGAATCCTCCATCCACGCTAAATAAAAATCACTCACTCTCCATTCTTCATTAAACAAACATATATACAACTATTTACAATTTTCTTCTCTTTGAAACATAGGTTTTTTTTTATACTTTAAACTCCTATCCTGGAAACAACCCTGGAAAAAGACGTTAAGCTTTTTCGTCAGAACTATAATTCCCATATCCACCTTGGGCCGGTGTTTCCAAAGGAAGTTTGCAGAATTTTGGTGTCTACGTCCATAGTTCTATGTGTGTGAAGAATCTGGAATAAGGTCAGATGTTTTTGTTTCGCTAAAAAAAAAACAAAAGTCAATTCAATTAAGTTATTTTTTTTGTATCATCAATTAAATCAGGATTTATTTTTTTATACTTACCGATTTAATTTTGTTGTTTACTTCACTTATTTTATAATAATTCTCCGGATTTTAATTATTCTTTTGTTAATTAATTTTTTCATTTTTCGAAATTCGTTATTTAATTATTAGTTTTGTAAAGATACGTCTGTGTATTAGGGGGATTGTTCATTTTAGTTTTGATTATAAATTCTTGTTGTTTTTCTTTAACGTTCACCTGATCGAGCGCTCGCGTCATTCGGGAACGGGTCGCGGTCAAAAATTCAGGTTCATTTTTTTTTATATTATATTTCAGTTCAGGTTTTTCCCCCTAAACATCGGAGACAATCTGATTTTTTTTTTATTATTGTCGAACAGTTTCGATATTTATATTTTTTTATTATTATTGTTTATTTTTTATATATATATATATATTTGTTTGTTTACCATTTATTTTTTTAATAAATTTAATATTTGGTGGTATATAATTTTGCCGATTTCTTGTGTTGTGTATATGTTGGTGTTCGTCGAACCTCATTCTTTCCAGCCCTCTTCGCAGTTAGAGCGATCTGCAACTGAAACTGCGTGGCGCCTTATAAATTCAGACCCACCCCATCTTCACTGGGAAGCCGAGGTGTTGCAGATCTGTGTGTTTATTTTTTTTAGGGTTCGATCGTGTTGATTTGTTAGTTTTGTTTTTTTTGTAAAAAGACGTCACAAATTTTGACGCCCAACGTGGGGCCCGAAAAACGAAAAAAAAACAACGTGGTTGCCCCATTTTGTTCCAGCTCGAGAACGTTTGGCCCGCCGAAAGTTCGCGAAGGCGAATTGTCGTTGGGATTGTTCGGTTGTATTCTTTTGTAGGACACACCTGTTTTATAATCTTAACAGAGTTAATTGTCAGTATTTTGAAACACATAAACTTGACTTGCGTTGCCATCTCATACTTCACTCTGCGTCGTGTTGTAGCAACTATTAAAACTGGTTTAGGGTTAGCTTTAGTGTTTGTTACGCCATCTGTTGTAGAAACGAATAATTTTGAAATTGAATATCATTACAAATTCTATTATTATGGCTCTTCGGGTAACTGTAAATTACTTAATTAAGGAGGAACTTCAGTACGAGTTAAATGCGAGAGGATATCCTGTAGGTTCGGTTGAGGAGATGCGGAAACGATTAGCTGAGGTTTTACAGAAGGAAAGATTGGGAGATGTTAGGTCACATCCTGATTATCCATATACGAGCGAGGAAGATTCCGTAGCTATAACGGCAAAATTAATTGAGGTTTCAGCTTTGATAGATAGATTTGTAGCTAAAGATGCTAAAAAGACTGAGAGTAAATTGTGGCATGTTTTCAGTCGTACACAACGTATGGATGAGTTTTGTGAGGATAGGGCTAGGTTTTGTACAGAGGCGATGGCTTTAAAAGAAAAATTTCGGTCTAAGTTGGGTGCTGCTGCGAGGCCTGCTGAGTTGGAGGTTATTGAAACCAGTTTAAGACAAGCTTTGGATCTGTCGACTACTCCTGGTTGTCCTCATGCTAGTTCATCCCCTTTACCTAGTTTACAACCTGGTTCCCTTGGAAATGTGCAGAAAAGCGTGCCTGTTTATAAATGGGATTTAAAATTTTCGGGTAGACCTGGTACATCGATTGCAGCATTCCTAGAAAGAGTAGCAGAATTATCGATTGCTCGTGGTGTCACAAGTGATCAAATACTTAGATCCGCATTAGATTTATTTGAGGGTCCCGCACTCACATGGTATAGGTCGATTAAATCATCAGTAAATACCTGGAATCAATTAGAAAGAATGCTTCGTGAGGAATTTCAACCTGCAAATTATGATGAAAAATTGCTCGAGGAAATTAAATTACGTACTCAAGGTGAATCCGAACCGATTGGCATTTATATCGCTACTATGACAGCGTTGTTCGCTCGATTAACATGCATTATTTCTGAGGATGCTAAAGTAAAAATTGTGCGTCGAAATGTGCCCCCTTATTTTCAAAATCATTTGGCGTTGCGTTCTGTTGGGTCGGTTGAAGAGTTGCGTGTTTTGTGTAGGCAACTTGAAGAAAGTCGTCGTTCAGTGGAAGATTTTATACCTCCTCGACGTAGAACAAAAACATTAGAAGCCGATTTAGCTTATGTTGAGATAGATCAGATGAATGATATAAATAATGTCAGTTCGTCTAACGTGGTAATGTCATCACCGTTAACTGGTCAATGTTTTAATTGCGGAGCGAGTGATCATCGTGTTCGAAATTGTCCTTCACCAAAACAATTAAAATGTTATGGATGCCAACAACCCGGTGTGACTAAAAATAATTGCCCCAGATGTAAGAAGACAAATAGTTCTCAACAGATAAAAAGGTCTTCGTTAAACTCACAACGTCACCATTGAATGGTCGAGTGGTGGATGACGTCGAAGAAGCAACCTCGACTAAGAAATTGAGAACAATATTAGATTTTATCCTTGATCATGCAGGAACGGATGAAAGGCCATACCTTGCTGTCGATATTTTTGGTGTTAAATTATTAGGTCTTTTAGATAGTGGTGCATGTAGAACTATTCTTGGAGGACCTGGTTGGATGGAAATTCGTAAATTGGGTCTTCATTGTATGGAATCGCAAACTAAGAGATGTACTGTAGCGAATGGCGAGGGTTGTATTGTTGATGGAGAGATTTCACTTCCTTTTCGTTTGAAAGATAGGATTGTTGTTTTGCAGGTTCTGGTCGTACCTTCAATTTCACAGAGATTGATTTTGGGAGCGGATTTCTGGATTAAGATGGGTATTGTGCCAAATCTTCGTCATAGTGAGTGGTCTTTTTGTGATAATTGTGAGGTTTTATCTATAGACACAGATCATTTCCTTAGTGTTGAGCAGCGTACTAAATTAGATCTTTTGTTGGAAGAATTATTCTCTAGAAAAGAAGAAAAATTAGGTTGTGCCAATTCAGTGGAACATATTATTCGTACTTCTGCTGAACCGATCAAGCAACGACATTATCCCATTTCACCTGCTTTATTAAAATTCGTAAACGAGGAACTTGATAAGATGTTAAGGGATGGAATTGTGGAACGTTCGTCATCACCATGGGCTTCTCCTATCGTCATGGTGCCTAAAAAGGATAAGTTATCGATTTTGTGTCGACTATAGAAAGGTAAATAAAGTGACTGAGCGGGATGCATATCCTTTACCTTTTGTAACTTCCACGCTGGATAAGCTTAGAGATGCTCGTTACTTGTCTTCGTTAGATATTAAAAGTGCGTATTGGCAGGTACCTGTAGAGGAAAAATCACGTCCTATTACAGCTTTTGTAGTTCCGGGAAGAGGATTGTTTCAGTTTCGTCGTATGCCATTTGGGTTACACAACGCACCTGCGACGTGGCAAAGGCTTATTGATAGAGGTCTTGGTATTGATTTAGAGCCTTATGTGTTTGTATATCTTGACGATATCATCATCATCGCCAACGATTTTCAAAAACATTTAGAGGTATTACGTGAGGTATTGCAGCGATTGAAGGGAGCTGGTTTGACGGTTAGCAGAGAGAAATGTCAGTTTTGTCGTTCAGAATTGAAATATCTGGGATATGTGGTCAATCAGAAAGGTCTAGCGGTTGATCCAGAGAAGGTCATGTCTATAATTAGAATTCCGACACCTACTTGTGTAAGAGAAGTGCGAACAATTCTCGGGATGGCATCGTGGTATAGAAGGTTCATACCCGACTTTTCCACAATAATCGCACCAATGACGTCTCTACTTCGGAAGTCTCAGAAATTTTGTTGGACAAATGAATGTACTCGTCCTCTGGAGAGAATAAAAACTTGTTTAGTTTCGGCTCCTATTCTTACATGTCCAGACTTCGAGAAATCATTTGACGTACAGACTGATGCAGTAATTATGGTTTAGGTGCTGTTCTGACACAGAATTATCCTGATGGTGATCGTGCTATAGCTTATATTAGTAGGTCATTGTCGAAGACCGAAAGATTATATTCAACAACAGAAAAAGAGTGTTTGGCCGTAGTGTTTGCTGTGGAAAAATTTCGGCCTTATATAGAGGGAACTCGTTTTCGAGTCATCACAGACCATTACTCTTTAAAATGGCTCAATAATCTTAAGGATCCTTCTGGTCGGTTGGCAAGGTGGAGCGTCAGATTACAGCAATTTGATTTTGAGGTAGTTATCAAAAGATGCGTTATCCCGTACTGTACCTGATATTGCGGAGGTACAGGTGGAACTGGGAAAGAATGAAGTGAAAACCGAAATTAATGATAGTTGGTATCGACGTATGTGTAAGAACGTATGTGAAAGGCCTAATTTGTATCCTTTATGGCGTTTAGAAGGTGATAAGCTTTATAAATTTGTAGGAAAACGTTATTTTAATCTAGACGATACAAGGTCAGAATGGAAGGAAGTGGTACCGAAAGATATTAGGAAAACTGTAATCCATGATCATCATGATATACCTACTGCAGGTCACGATGGAGTAACAAAAACAACGTATAGAGTGGCAGAAAAATATTATTGTAGTATGAAACAAGATATTGCGAAATACATACAACATTGTAAAATCTGTATTGCTACGAAACCCGAACAAAAATCACGTGCCGGTCATCTTCTTGGGAGGCCGAGTGTTTCAAAACCATGGGAAACTATTTGTGTTGACTTAGTGGGTCCGTTACCCAGAACTAATCGCGGTTACATGTATATCCTTAGTGTTGTTGATTACTTTAGTAAATTTTGTTTATTTTTTCCTTTAAGGACTGCAACATCTGTGAATATAGTTAGAACTATAGAGGAACATGTGTATTTACTTTTACGCGGTGTTCCGCGTGTGTTGGTTTGTGATAATGGGAAACAGTTTATAAGTAGGGAATTTCGTAACTTGGCAAATCGATATTCAGTGAAGTTGTCTTATACAGCCCTTTATCATGCACAAGCAAATGCCGTTGAACGAGTGCATCGTGTCCTGAAAACCATGTTATCGGCTTATGTAGAGGAAAACCACAAAAATTGGGATTTATATTTACCAAAAGTTGCGTGTGCAATTCGTACAGCTAGACATGAAGCTACGGGTCTTACTCCATATTTTATTAACTTTGGTAGAGAGATGAGATTGAGTGGTGAAGCTTATGATATACCTGAAGGTTTTAAAAATTGTGTTGATCGCACGGAAGATCTTCATGGAAGGTCGAAGGAATTTGTAAAGCTTTTTAAAGACGTAAGAGAACGTTTAGATAAAGCTTTTGCGATGAATTAAGCTCATTATGATCTTCGACGACGACCTTTACAATTTAATGTCGGACAGAAAGTCTGGAGACGAAATTACGCAATTTCAAGAGCGGTAAATAACTTTTCAGCGAAGCTAGCACCAAAATATTTGGGCCCTTTCATCGTGCATAAGAAAGTTTCGCCGTGTACTTGTTTTAATTGTAATAAAACTGGAGATTTGCGTGGTACCTGGCATGCAAAAGATTTGAAAGCACATCCTCCTGAACAATCCTAAAGTTTTTTGTTATTTTGTTTAATTTTTTTTTTGGTTGTTTTGGGTTTGGTTTTATTTTTCTCGTTATAGTCGAGAAATTTGGGTAAATTTCTAGTTGGTTAGGGTGGAGTTTGTAACGTCCACTTTTGTGTTATTGTGTTTTGTCTAAAACTGTTACAGAAATCGAAGAATTTATATACCATTTTGTTTGTTATTTACCTTGTTTATGGTTGTATTTTGTTTGCAGCAAACTGAATTTGGAAACACAAACAGAATCCTATAAAATCCTTTCCACTTCGTTATCATTATCCTTTGATTTTTATTTAAACACATTTCTCTTTCGATTTTTAACCACAAACATTTTTTTTTCGGTTTATTCATCTTTATTTACATTTGTTAAATTTCATACTTTCAATCATAGAGGGAGGGAGTGAGTTTGAATTTTTGGTACGGCGCGATTTTAAATCGAGTTTTTTTGATAAATTTTGGGGAATGAATACCCGTGCGCGATTTGATTCTTCCTCTTTTGTAGCCAGCATTCATAGCGCAACGATTGTTAACAATTTTATAGTCGTCGACATTTTGGAATTTTTCACGTTGTTGGATTTTGAGTCGAGCGAGCTATATCTGATTTCATCAGGATATAAGTTAATCAATCAGTTAATTTTTCGTACGGAATTGTTTCCTACGATTACGGTTCTACCGGATTTCTACGCACGTTTATGAATTTAAATAATTTTACTGGTTAAGAACAAAAAAAGAGAGAAAAACCTCATACCATCTTGAGGTAGGTTTAAACATTTATATTTTACAATTCTAATTCCAACTAACTTATCCTAAACTACTTAACAAAAAAAAAAGAATCCTCCATCCACGCTAAATAAAAATCACTCACTCTCCATTCTTCATTAAACAAACATATATACAACTATTTACAATTTTATTCTCTTTGAAACATAGGTTTTTTTATACTTTAAACTCCTATCCTGGAAACAACCCTGGAAAAAAAGACGTTAAGCTTTTTCGTCAGAACTATAATTCCCATATCCACCTTGGGCCGGTGTTTCCAAAGGAAGTTTGCAGAATTTTCGTGTCTACGTCCATAGTTCTATGTGTGTGAAGAATCTGGAATAAGGTCAAATGTTTTTGTTTCGCTAAAAAAAAAAAAAGTCAATTCAATTAAGTTATTTTTTTGTATCATCAATTAAATCAGGATTTATTTTTTTATACTTACCGATTTAATTTTGTTGTTTACTTCACTTATTTTATAATAATTCTCCGGATTTTAATTATTCTTTTGTTAATAAATTTTTTTATTTTTCGAAATTCGTTATTTAATTATTAGTTTTGTAAAGATACGTCTGTGTATTAGGGGGATTGTTCATTTTAGTTTTGATTATAAATTCTTGTTGTTTTTCTTTAACGTTCACCTGATCGAGCGCTCGCGTCATTCGGGAACGGGTCGCGGTCAAAAATTCAGGTTCATTTTTTTTTTATATTATATTTCAGTTCAGGTTTTCCCCCCTAAACATCGGAGACAATCTGATTTTTTTTTATTATTGTCGAACAGTTTCGATATTTATATTTTTTTATTATTATTGTTTATTTTTTTATATATATATATTTCTTTGTTTACCATTTATTTTTTTAATAAATTTAATATTTGGTGGTATATAATTTTGCCGATTTCTTGTGTTGTGTATATGTTGGTGTTCGTCGAACCTCATTCTTTCCAGCCCTCTTCGCAGTTAGAGCGATCTGCAACTGAAACTGCGTGGCGCCTTATAAATTCAGACCCACCCCATCTTCACTGGGAAGCCGAGGTGTTGCAGATCTGTGTGTTTATTTTTTTTAGAGTTCGATCGTGTTGATTTGTTAGTTTTGGTTTTTTTGTAAAAAGACGTCACACGCCCTACGCTCAATTCTTGCGGAGGGTCGTCTACCTAAGAATCTTCAATCCGATCATGGAAAGGAGTTCTACAATACGCATTTCAAGAAATTGATAATAGAATTTAAAATTAATCATTATTCAACGTATAGTGTTATGAAGGCGTCGATGGCTGTGCGAGTAATTCGAACCGTTAAACACAAGATTTACAAATTCTTCAGTCTATATGGGAACCACAAATGGGTACACCTAATAAAAGACATAACATCTCGATATAACAACACAAAACATACAGCTACGAAAATGAAACCATCTTATGTAAATTCAAAATCCGTTGAGGATAAGCTTCTCAATACGGTGTACAATAATGTTAAAATTGCCGGCAGAGGAAAGTTTAAAGTTGGAGATACCGTTCGTAGCAGTAAATATAAGCACGTGTTTGATAAAGGGTATT
Source organism: Onthophagus sagittarius (assembly GCA_036711965.1). Taxonomy (NCBI): domain Eukaryota; kingdom Metazoa; phylum Arthropoda; class Insecta; order Coleoptera; family Scarabaeidae; genus Onthophagus; species Onthophagus sagittarius. The sequence continues at coordinate 1,045,010 of JASERS010000014.1, forward strand.
TACCCAACACCCTTTATCAAACACGACCGAATTGTTTAAGTTGTTCGTAATCGTCCAAGTGAAAATCACAGATCCGATTTCATATTTATTGGAGGACAATCGCGGACAACCGATTGAAGGTGCTTTTTATGAGTTTGAACTCCAACGGACCGCTCAAATAAAGATATATCTTAAAATTTCTTATTATTATTAATATCTCTATTAATATCGATGTGTATGTATGTATGGAGTGAGGAGTGCGAGTGTGACGGTACGAGGTTTGAGATGTTAAATGCGAGTATATAACTCGATTTTTGGCTGATTCCGCTTCCTGACCGATCACTATGGCACTACTGGCACACAGTGTGGGTTCGCCCCTGTCAGGTGCCGCTCCAGGATACCACCACATTCTCGTGGCGTCCTACCAGGTGCCGGTGGCCTCCAGGGCGCTAACGCGCATTCAGCCATTTTTGTTCAAACCCCTTACACACATAGTGATAACGACAGCCAGAGATGAACGACTGGTTGCCGGGACCGACGGCTTAACGTCCCCTCCGAAGGATGGGGGCGACCCAACGTGATTACACCGGGATTCGAACCCGGGACGTCTGAGCCATTGCGCCCCCTAATATCGATGTGAATTTTTAAATAAATAAATAAAATTTAATTTTTAGGCGTTTCTGTGTTACACATTCCCTCTCCAGCATTTCCTCAAAAAAACACATTAGATAATGGTTTACTGTATAAAACCTAAATAATAATAAAATAAATAATTTTTCTTTAGTATAAAAAAAAAAGTCATCAAAAAGAATGAACAACAGTGTACATCGGTGGAGTAACATGCACACCGCACCGCCTCCTCACCTGAATGTAAGTCTAATAGTAAACTGGATAACGTTTCATTTTTTAAATTAATTTCTATCTTTTTATTTTAGCGAAACGAATTAGTTAGATTTAAGTTAACTTAAAATTCAATTTTTCAGCTAGAATGGCGTTGGAAATTAGAGTGGGGGGGGGGGGGGCTATTGCCTCCTCACCTTAAGTTAGGCCCCTCACTACTGGGGTTTATTTTATTTTTTAATTAATTTCTATATTTCAATTTTAGCGAGCTGAATTATCAATTAATTTCGATGACGCAGCCCCGCGGGGATACACCGCCCTGGAAACGGGGCTATTTTACAAGGATATGGAGACTTATGTCTCCATATTAACCCGTTTCCAGGGAAAATGTAAGTGTATTTATTTCAATTGTTTAAATTTTCATTAATTTTTCAATTTTGTTTTATTTAGATTAAATTGCTTACCCGAATATAATAGTTTTAATAGTTTTAATTAATTATTAATTAAAAATATTATTAATTAAATAGTTTTATTTGCTAAATTTTCATCCCTCACAAATTTTTTCAGTCATATAATTTTAAAAACTCATTGACTTATTAATTTTTTATAAAGGTAAAGTAATATTTTTTTGGGTTATATACAAATTTTAAACCCAATTGTATGCTTGGTTACCTACATTAATTAATTTATTTCAAAATAATATACCTAAATTATAATTAAAAGATATTCTTATTATATATTTATCCTATCATCTTATTATCTATACGGTATCTAAAATTTGATGAACCCCTTCAGAACATTCTTCTCTTAAAATTATACTTAAAATAGGTTGCTTTAAGCAGAACGCGCACCACGCTTTTTCGTCGAATAAAACTAAATATGTGAACCTGTCCTTATTAAGTATTTCGTGTCCTAATCTAACAACACTCTCTGCCCCCTTAAACCCGTCTTTATCCCCATAAAAATCACTCCCCCACGTAATTTCCCAACTATAATCGTTATAACACTTGCTACACACACGCTCATGTTCAGTTTCGATATAAACCATCCACGCACACACTTCCGTTCTCCTATCGGATTCTAAATTGGAGAACATTTCATCCCTAAAATAATATTATAATTTTATTTAATTTATAGACATTATTTAAATTTCTAACTCACGTGTAAAAATTTATATCCCTAAATAGGGCGCATTGGACCATATGCGTCATTTTAAAATTGAAAAATTCGAATGTCCTACAACCCATACCAACATTATCATAACAATGATTGTGCATCCCCAATTCGACCCAATTGTCTTCGAACCACGTTTTCCACAATTCTAGCACTAACTTCCACGGCAATTTTTCACGAAGGCGCAACAAAACCTCTTTCGGTTAAACAAATCCATTTTAATTTATCGTGTAACAATGTTAATGGGTGGATGCTTACTTCGCAACTATTACATTTAACTATAAAGACGAAACTCTTAATCTTTATCTAACCGCATTTACGTCATCCCACCAACCCAAGAATTTATTTCTACTGCGATTAATACATATTTTTATACGATTTAAATTTGATAAATTTAATTCCATAAAATTCTGAAATTTATTACCTTAAATGATGTTGCATTTTTATAACTGCTCCAACATTTCACGCACCTCATCGGAACACGATTCTCTGTACAATAACTTGAAGTGCGATGTTTGTAAGCAAAACCCACACCAATTCATCTCATTCTCTAATAAATCAATAAAATTATCCGCATTTATTGTTGTATGTTTTATGGTGTAGGTTTTGCTCAATTGTTTTACAAATCCTAGTTTCGTTCTAAAGAAACGCCGGTTCCGAGATATATACGAATTAAATTCGTATAAGCAGCTTCCACATATTTTACCGTGCTCGGTTTCGTTGTATCCGAACCATGCGCACAAATTCGGACTGAAACAGTCTGACAACAGGAGACTACGACAAAGCACTGAAGATGCCAAGTGAGATCTTGGCGAAACGTCTGCCCCTGTCCAAAAAGTTTTTTGACGTCTTTGGTTCTTTACCAATCTCAATCTCAATTATGTAAGTTAGATTATGTTATATATTGTTTTGTATATTTACTGTAATATTTAAGGTATTTGCTTTCTCTCTTGTTATAGCGTCCTCTGATGAAGAATTAAATAAATTCGAAAGCTAAGGTTACAATAAAAAAAGAGGTTTAATTGCCAACCCGTGGTTGAATTTCCCAATAATTAAGAGATTACCTTATATATAAAAGGACACTGGGGTGGTGGAGGGTGAAAGGGGTTGATGACGTAGGTGACGTCAACGAGTTGATGACGTCAGAGGGGGATTGGGGATTGACTTCCGCTCCAGAACTCTCATTTTCTATTTTACACTCCAAACGAAACACTCTAACCAAGGGCTTATAAGATCTTGCATATATATTATTAAGTAAATCAAGTTTACTATTTAATGAAGATGTAATTAGATTATTATTTTCCATGTTTAGCTAACACATACACGACCGATCAAACCAACCTTTTGAGCACAACTGATTATGATGGGGGCCTACAGGCGAATAGATAATGAAAATTACACTTGCGCAATGGTGTTATAATTAAAATATTATAGAATAATAAATAAGTATTATTGAAAATTAATATAGTATATTAAAAGATAAAGTTTGAGTAATTATGGTGAAAACAAAAAAATAAATCTAAAAAATAAAGTATTTATTTAAAATTTATTAAAATCGACAAATTGTATATAAATATTTAACTTTACATTATATTATCTTTAGAAATCCAACTGTTGTGAAATGAATCAAAACCTAACCACTTTACGTACAATCTATTCCCTCTCCTTCTTAAAACACGTTCAATGAGATAAACGTCTGGTTGTTTCGATAAATTCAGCTCATATTCATAAAATGCGCCCGAAATTGGCTGACCATTTCTATCCTCCAATAAATACGTTACAGGGTTCGTTATTTGAACTTTAACAATCTTAAGCAATTCAGTAGTCCAATTTGGTAGGTATCCCTTATCAAACACATGTTTATGTTTACTGATTCGTACAATATCACCACCTTTAAACTTCCCTTTACCGGCAACTTTCACAAAATTATAAACCGTATTGAGATGCTGATTTTCGATAGTTTTAGAATTTATTAAATTTGGAGCTAGCTTTGTGGTCCTATGCATTGAAGCGTTATAAATTTTAGCTACATCATTTAAAAGATGTATCCATTTATGATTCCCATAAAGACTAAAGTATTTATAGAGTTTTTTCTTTACCGTTCCAATTACCCTTTCGGCCATTGAAGCCTTCATCACACTGTACGTTGAGTAATTGTTAATTTTAAAATCTAACATCAGCTTTTTGAATGATTAATTGTAAAAATCTTTACCATGCTCGGTTTGGAGATTTTTCGGTACCCGTCGATCTCTCAATAGGATTGAATTGAATCCTTTAGTAACGTCATTGGAGCTTTTACTTTTTAAAAGTTCCATCCAAAGATATTTTGAGAAGCAATCGATAACCACTAGAATATATTTATAACCAAAATTTACCTTTGCGAATTCGAGCATTTCAATTAAATCTGTTTGCCATACATCATCAATACCCTTCAGTATAGTTCACCGTCGGGGGAATATACGGCGTGCGGGACTATGTATCTCTTCAACGATAATATGTTTAGCCTTTGATGGTAACATCCTCTTGGATTAGGTAGAACTCGTTTTTCTAATGTATCAAAACGTGTAATGGTTTCCATTATATCATCTAAACGATTAGCTAAATTTTGAAGACCACCTTCAAGTGCAGTCAAAGTTATTGTATGTGATGTTATAGTCTGAGTTAATGTGGTTCTATAGTTATTACGTCTTTGCTGATTCAATAAGATTTCGGTGTTAATACGTTTAATATCATGTAAAATCGCATTTAACTTATTATTCAGACGATCAAATTCGCTAGCTGTATGTAGTTCTTTAGAGTTTATGTGTGATCTGATACTCTGGCATTCGGTAATTAACCCATCCACACTTGCTTGTAGTAAACCTGTCAACTTTTCCCCACCATCATCCACATAACTCTTTACAGCACAATCGCTATCATCGGTGGGATATTGAACGTTGAAAGTTTGCGAAATCGAAATCACCACTCGATGTTAATGGGACTCTACTACCACCACCACCACCAACACCCATAATACACAAACGTATGTGTATTATGAAATCTATTGCGAGATGTTCGTCCAAACTTATCAATCCCACACACTACCAAGCATTCGACTCATTGGTGAAAATAAATTATGAATGTTAATTCACCAACAAGTAAAATTGATGAAGGTTTAAATTCAACGGTTTTCGAACCAATCATCCAACCATTAGATTTACCATCAAACCTTATACCCATCCTCTTATCAATACCTTTCTGGTCATCATATATGAAATATAAGTTTCTAACTTCGATAAGTAAATGCTCAAATGGAAGTTCCGCAGTTTTGATTGGATTTTTACCGCTAGCTGTTTTAAATATATCCCCATCATATATTTGCATTATCACGGATTAAGTGTTTAGGAAAACGTGTGTATGTTTGAGTGAGATAGAATGAATCAACGTCCTTATGTCTCCCCATACAGAAAAATGATCGTATTTTATCCTGTTTATCACATGCAACATCATCGAATATAAATATTGAGTTAGATTTAGCTTCTGCAGGATCAATGAAGTCATCATTATCGCTGAAACGATAGAATCCGATAGCGGGCAACTTCTCCATAACCTTACCCAAAAGCTCATATTTAGGCTGATATGAAGACTTTGAGTGCATATATTTTCAAAACTTAAACCATTTTTATCGAAAATTAAGTTTACCATTAAGTTAGTCTTACCACACCCACTAGGACCACATACGATAGCCCGTAAACTGTTGGGGATAAGATCCCCATGTCGTTTTTTACTACTTGCTCGTGTTTGTGTGAGACCATCGAGATCGTGTAATGACAGCGATAGAGATGGGTGTTTAACCACGCGCATCTTAGAGTAAACTGTGATGTGGAAAATTACGCGCGACTATATAAGGGGTGTTGGAACGAGGTAATTCTCAATCGAGTGGTAATGTTCTGTCGTGAAAGACCGAATGTGGAGGTTGGATGGAAGGGAATTCTAAATACAATTATAAATAAGCTTCCAGTCAAGTTACACATTCCAAATTATCAATACTGTGGACCTGGTACTAAATTGGAAAAACGATTGAAACGTGGTGATAAAGGGATAAATCCGTTAGATCAAGCTTGTAGGGAACACGAGATAGCCTACTCTAAAAATACCGATCTAAAACAACGTCACGAAGCTGATAGACGTTTGGAGGAGAGTGCCTGGGAGAGAGTGAAGGCTAACGATTCGTCAATTGGTGAAAAGGTATCATCTTGGTTTGTTACAAACGCTATGAAGGTGAAAAGGAAGTTGGAAATGGGGAATAATAGAAAGGGAGGTGTGGGTAAAGTGAAGAGAGTCGCAGCCGCCAGGGGTGGTGTATTGAAAGCGAAACGTAAATTACAACCATTCAGAAGTAAATTGGTGAATCAAATAATTAAAACTTTACCGAAATCAGTGGATAATATAAGGGATTCGAGTCGATTAGCTATGAAGCATGCACGAGTAGCCGTTAAATCAAGGGGTGGTAGGAAAAATTTTAAACTACCCCGTGTAATCCCACTACCAATTACTTATGGTGGTATACTGCCCCTTCTTCCAGCGATATTTGCAGGACTTTCGGCATTGCGTGCATTATCTGGAGGTGCAGCTGGAGTATATAGAGCGGTAAAGCAAACACAAGAATCCAAAGATAAATTGAAAGAAACTATTAAAGATTCCACATTTTCGAGGGGTTTTTATGGGAAACGTATTACCTCAGGGAAAACCTAAGTATTATGAATCGGCTATTATAAATTTAGATGATGAAGAGCGGGAAGGTACACATTGGGTGGCCTAAAAAAAAATGGTCATAACGTTAAATATTTCGATAGTGGTGGAGATCTCAAACCACCGTTAGAACATTTGAAATACGTTAAAGATTGTAATATTATTTACCATCATGATAACTTTCAAAGACACAATTCATACAGTTGTGGACATTTGTGTATAAATTTCCTAAACAATAGCCTAAAGCAATCATTCTAGTAAACATGTCGCAGACGTTAATACTCGTCAGCACGAAGAGTAAAATTAGTGAAGATTACTATCCACCCATTGAATTGGATCCACGCGCGACTTACTCATTGGCTCTAATCGGTTTATACACCAATAATATAGTATCCCTAATATTGAAGAAAATGTCAACAATAAATTTTATGTCACCGAAATTAGTACCGTAAATTCATGTCGTCAGGCGATAATAGCAGCCGGAGCTGTAGCACAGGAAATTTCAATTCCAAGAGGTGCCTATGAAATAAATGATATTGAAAGATTCTTACAGAAGACGATTTTATTACACGTTAGATTAACTTCAGTGGACAATCCAGATAAGTATTTCTCATTGAAGGCTAATAATAATACCCTACGATGTGAAATATATAGTGAATATTTCGAAATTGATTTCACCAAACAGAATACAATCATCTAAAAAGCATCACTCTGATTTACCCGTTAACATAATTCGTGTTACAACGGTTCGACTGGAGTGTAATATAGTTTCCGGCTCATTTTACGATGGTAAAGTGTCGCACACATTATACGAATTCGCACCGTCAGTGGACCCTGGATTTAGTATAAATATAGAGCCCACAAACCCGATATATCTATCAGTCGACAACGATCGTCCAATATCTAACATCACTCTTAGATTAATCGACCAACGAGGAAAATTGGTTAATTTTCGAGGTGAGGAAATTGTAATTAGACCCGAACTAAAAAAACACATCTTAATGGGATTAGTATTTAAAATTTTTGGGGGTATTCAATCTCACCAGTATTAGGAAACCTATGACCGTAAAAGATATAAAGCTAAAAGGAAAACTAGAAAGTTAGTCAATAGAAAGACATCATTGCGAGCGGACAACCGTAGATTTCTAGAAAGTTTAGGTTATCATGTCCAATCTAAAGTTAAATATATACCGTGAACCCATCATGGATAATTCCATCGCTAGAGAGGAAGTGCATAGCTATAATCTCTCGACGAATTCCTTTGAAAACAATGACACATTCACGATAGATCTAAATCAAGAGGATATACTATTTTCATTTTTCGAAAGCAATATTAGGATTGAAGGGGGATTTGTTGAAAAACTAGCCGTTCAAGCTGATAAAATCCATTTAACGCATAACTTACCGGCATTTCTATTCGATTTGATTAGAATTGGTTTGAGAATCCATTTTACCAGTGTCGTGAATGAAGTATATATAAAAACTTGTTTTGTACTTTTAACTGGTCTTCTATTATAAAATATCTTACTAGTTTCGGCTAGTTGCCATCTTCAGAGATACTACAAGTTCAACAATACCAAATTAACATTAAAAATAGTTGAAAAAGCATTTATAAAGTGATTAAGTTGAAAGAAAAATAATTAAAATTACTTACAGTCAATAATAAGAAATTAACATATTTCATGTAAATCAGTTTCTTCTCACTCACACAATTACAAAAACTTTTCCTCTTTCGTTGAAAAAACTAATTAAACATGGATAACAGTTTTTACACAGTTAACGAACACGTGATAAATACGAAATGTGATGGCGATAATAATTGGTGAAAATATCAAAATTTCCGAAACCTGGTGCGCATGCGAAAGAACTGGTTATTTTATGACGTATTTGAAATTCAAAACAGCAAAATGAAATGTTAAAAAGTGAGAATATTAAGTTATTAAGTTGTTAAAAGAAGTGAGAGGTGAGCCACGGAGACCCCAAAATGTGCGAATAATATCTGCGGCTTTAGTATATTATTCCTCTGCACTTTGGGGGAAGGGATTATTTAGGAATTTGTATAGAGGAGTTTTATTAATGTGAATCTGATCATTAAGGCACTGTAATTGATCATTGTTATGTTTAAATTTTTTTATTTCGTACGTTTCTAGTAAATTTAATTTATAACCTTTATTTTGTTTGTGTAAAAGTGTAACATTTTTATTTACGTCAAATTCATGATTGTATATGATCATGTGTCTTCCAAAGTTGGAATTATCATTACGTTTATGTTCATTAATTCTAGTTTTTAGTGATCTACCGGTTTCACCTATATAGGATGCACCACAAGTGCCGCATTCCAGCTTGTAAACACCATTTTGGTCTAATAATTTTATTTGATCTTTAGCATTGAAAAGTTTTTTATGTAAAGTATTAACGTTTTTGAAGGACATATTAATATCAAATTTACGGAAAATAGATTGTATTTTATGTGCTATTATGCCAGGGTAGTTTATTGATCTGTATATCAGGTTTTGTTTGTTATAAGAATTTTGTAAACTTGTAGAATTTCGTATGTTTTGTTTGTTCATACATTTTTCTTTTAAATTGTTTATATATGTTGTTGAGAAGCCATTATTAAAACCGATTGTCTCTATTATATTGATTTCATTAATTCTTTCTTGAGTTGATAAAGGAGTATTATAACATCTGTATATGTAAGCTCTAAAAGCTGCCGCCTTATGATTACTATGGTGGAATGAACTGAAAGGGATGATGGAATCTGTTTGTGTAGGCTTCCTATATATTTGAAATTCTATTTTGTTATGGTTATTAATTAAAGTAAGGTCTAGAAAGTTAAGTTTACGATCATTTTCTAATTCCAATGTAAATTTAATATTGTCATGTAAATTGTTAATGTAATTATGAAAATTATTAATATCATTATGTCCCTCATTGTCCCAGACTACCAAGATATCATCGACATATCTACGCCATAAAATAATGTTGTCATTAATATGGTTAATTTGTTGTAATATTTTATTTTCCAGGTTATTAAGAAATATGTCGGAGAGGAGGCTACTCAAGGGGGATCCCATCGGTAAACCGTCGTTATATTTATAAAATTTGTCGTTAAATTGACAGAAGTTTTGTTCAGTACAAAGTTTTAATAAGCTGTGAATATATTCTGTATCTATCAAGTCTATTTTATTATTTAATAAAGTTTTAGTTATGTTCAAAGTTTCTGGAATAGGTATGTTTGTATATAAATTGGTTATATCAAAAGATAATAAAGTGAAATTATTTGGTAAATTTAAATTTTGTAGAGTGTGGATAAGGTCTGTTCTGTTGTTTATGGTGTAATCTGCTTTAAATTGTATATTATCCTTAAAAAATTGTATGATGAATTTAGAAATTTGATATGTACTTGAATCGATGCTAGAAATGATTGGTCTAATTGGGAAGTTAACCTTATGTAATTTAATTAAAGAATATAAAAGTGGTGTTTTTGGGTTCATAGGTAAAATTTTAAATATTGGTATATTCTGTTCTTTGAAGAATTCTTCAAAGTTTTTAATTATTTTTTTAACTTTAGTATGAAATGTGTTAGTGGGATTTTTCTTAATTTCAGTAAAATTATTAACATTGAAGAATTCCAAGGTTTTTGAAATGTACATTGGTTTTTCTAAAATTACTAAGCCTGCATTTTTATCAGCTTTTGTGACAATCAAAGAATGATCTTTTATTTTATTTTGAATCTTATGTAAGGTTTTATGTTCTTCCCTGTTAGTTCCTTGTGTGTTGTTGGTTTTGTTGTATTTCCTTTCAGTTGTTTTGAGCAAGTCGATGAGATCTTTCCTTAAGTTGTCCTCTCCTGTGACTCTGTTAGCTGCTGATTCTAGTTCAATCGCTAATTTTGATAGATTGTGGTGTATAGGTGTTATTGAATATTTGTGGCCTTTATTGAGCAGATTCCATTCTTTGGTAGTAAATTGCGTGTTAGATAAGTTAGTTATTCGAGGGTGAAAATTATGTTGATTAGTTTGAAGTTTATTTTGATCTTTATCCTGTTTTATTTTTCTCAAATTTTCAATTTTCTTAAATTTTCTTTTCCATGTCGCATCAAGTTCTAATCTATTAAATGATTTTGCCTGTGTTATCAACTCTTGTAATTCTATGTAATGTAAACGTTCAGTTAGAATGTTATATAAATAATTAATTTCTCTGTTGATGAATTCTAATTTTCGGTGAAATTTCTTTATTTGTTTATTTATGTGATTTGTGCGTAAATATTTAATTTGTGATTCTGTTAAATGTTGTGGCATTTTATAGTTTGTGTATTTAGGATATAATCCTTCTGATTTACATATCTTATTAAATTTAATGTGTTGGAGATTCTGTTGAATTTGGAATGTTAATTTCTTATAGTTTTGGATAATTTCATTAGTACCAAGATTGTTCATTTGATTAGAATTGGTTTGAGAATCCATTTTACCAGTGTCGTGAATGAAGTATATATAAAAACTTGTTTTGTACTTTTAACTGGTCTTCTATTATAAAATATCTTACTAGTTTCGGCTAGTTGCCATCTTCAGAGATACTACAAGTTCAACAATACCAAATTAACATTAAAAATAGTTGAAAAAGCATTTATAAAGTGATTAAGTTGAAAGAAAAATAATTAAAATTACTTACAGTCAATAATAAGAAATTAACATATTTCATGTAAATCAGTTTCTTCTCACTCACACAATTACAAAAAACATTTTTTAACAACTTAATAACTTAATATTCTCACTTTTTAACATTTCATTTTGCTGTTTTGAATTTCAAATACGTCATAAAATAACCAGTTCTTTCGCATGCGCACCAGGTTTCGGAAATTTTGATATTTTCACCAATTATTATCGCCATCACATTTCGTATTTATCACGTGTTCGTCAACTCTGTAAAAACTGTTATCCATGTTTAATTAGTTTTTTCAACGAAAGAGGAAAAGTTTTTGTAATTGTGTGAGTGAGAAGAAACTGATTTACATGAAATATGTTAATTTCTTATTATTGACTGTAAGTAATTTTAATTATTTTTCTTTCAACTTAATCACTTTATAAATGCTTTTTCAACTATTTTTAATGTTAATTTAGTATTGTTGAACTTGTAGTATCTCTGAAGATGGCAACTAGCCGAAACTAGTAAGATATTTTATAATAGAAGACCAGTTAAAAGTACAAAACAAGTTTTTATATATACTTCATTTCTATTCGAGTATATAGCATTCGAACATAATGGTACTGAAATTGAGCGAGTTCGTGAACCTTGTTTAACATGCTTCATTAGAACCCTATTGCAACATAATAATGTTGAGTGTAAAGCATTAGAAACAGCGGGGTTAAAGTGGCCCCCGGAAGGTAGCTTGCCTACCTAAGTCGTACTGATTCCAACTGCTACAAATCAATATCGACAACTACTACATTGAGTACAGCAACGTTTACTCTAAAATCAGTTACGCGAAGCATATCTACTGTCCTACCAGTCCATCAATAAAGATTAAGTTATTAGATGGTTTAAATAAAAATTCAAATATAGCAGTACCATTCCGTAAATGGTCCTTCTATGAATTACCTTCAATGAGGAGTAGAAACAAGGAGATTTGGTCGGTCACATCGACAACTAATAAAGGACTTCCACAATATGTTGTAGTTGCATTTCAAACGAAACGAAAGGATAAAGTGAATCAGATTGCACACTTTTCGATCACCTAAACATCACGGACCTCAAAGTTTACCTAAATTCATACTGCTACCCATTTGAATCAATGAATTTAGACTTTACGAATGAAATTTATGTGGAACTGTATAAAATGTATACGGAATTTCAATCGTACATTTGGGGATCTTCTACAAAACAGCCCATTATGGATTTCATTAGTTTTAAACGTAGACCTCTATTCGTAATCGATACCACTAAGAAAAATGATGAGGAGGCTGCACCATCTAAATCCTGTGAGGTACGTATTGAAATTCAGAGCAACCAAGACTTTCCGGCGGAGATCAAGGCATACTGTATCTTGATACAAGACTCCCTGTATACATATAAACCATTGAGCGGTGATGTATCGGTAATCATAAATTAACATGATAACCATATTTAGACGTTCAAAACACATTGATAAAACTCGTTGGTTGACCGCAGAAAAAACAAGTGCGGTTAGGTAATTGAAAAAATAACCACTGCTGTGGGTATGTATATCGAAATCATACCGTTGGGCACATTAGTTTCCATCATGACATTTCGGCGTGCAGTTGTAGATATTCAAGGAGTACAAATCAATTCAGAATTTGAAGCCAGAGAAATTACTCCCACGGATTTGGATACCTCTCATACATTACATCTACACCTTTAACCAAGCAGGCCTTTAAGGGTATTAAATGACAGGGATCAAAAGACTTTTAGGTATTTGGAATGAACTCATCATCGATTGGCTTTTAATGAGGGTTGGATCAATCACGATATGGGTATGAAGCTGCTTGATGATACCATCTCAAACTGTGACCGTATATATGTGAAGGGGAATCAGAAGGCTTATTTTTTACGAAATCGTCCATGTCATCCGAATAGCTGTCGCATGCATTTAAAAATTATTGACCTGGCAATAGAAAAATGTGACGTGGCCGCGAAGATTAAATTTGAACCAACGATGGATGCATGCTGGTGTCATAGTGGATACCCGGCGGTATGTTCACAAAACAACGCGTTAAAGCTGAAATCCTACTTTAATAATTGGTGATGTCATCTTCTATAAATTCAGTAAATTTTTATGTATATTACGTTCAAATAAATGTATATTATTATATAAATATAATAAAATTGTATATATTTTGTAAACTATCCGATTTTCATTCATTCACCTACCAATATTAGATGAGTTAAGATGTATATTCATATTAATTTAGAATGTCTTTACCTTTTGATATATACAGGGTGTTCCCGTGACTCGGGGCATAAAATTAACCACATATACTAGAGCAAAAATGATGACGATTCGCGAAAAAAATTATTATAAAAGTCTTTAAATGGCCAAGATATGGGCCATCAAAGTTCAGAAATTTTAACACATTTTTCTAAATATTTTCAAAACCATTAATGGTAGAGGGTTGAAATTTGGTACAGAGTAAACAAACATCATGTAAAATCATTGAACCAATTTTGACTTTGATCGGACGACGGCAACCATGTTATACAGGTGTTCCTAAAATTTGTTTGCTCAGAACTTTTTTGTTTGTTCGTAACCCTACATTTTTTTTGTACTTTTTAATAGAAAATTTATTTTCGAAACTTTTTTCACTCTTTGAAAATTTTGATAACATTAACCGTTTGCGAGTTAAACGCGAAAATATTAAGCTTCGATTTCAATGGTAACACTAAACACAATAATTTTCGAAAAAGTTGGCCATGGCAATTAAAAAAAAAACAAATTGAGCCGTCAACTTGCTTATGTAGTTTAAACATAAAGTTGTTTGTTAATGAAGTTTTTATTAATTTTGCGTGTTCAAAATGGACAATTACACATTTAGTGAACAAACTGACATGATTTTGACATTGGGAGAATGTCATGGAAACGCCGTAGCAGCCGCTAACCGTTATCGGGAGAAATTTCCGAACCGCAGAGCGCCCAATCGAAAAACATTTTTAAGAATTGAAACCCGTTTAAGGGAAAATGGGACGTTTAAGCCGAATTTTAGTAACAACGGTAAAGTCAGATCAGTCCGAACAACCGAACTAGAAGAAGATATTCTAGACTACGTACAAGAAAATCCTACAGCTAGTACTTTGGATATGGCGAGGCATTTTTTAACGTCAAAAACAACTATCTGGCGTGTTCTTCACGAGCAACAGCTTTATCCATATCATAGTTATAAAGTTCAGGAAGTTCGACAGGCTGATTACCCACTACGACTGCAATATTGTCAAATAATGCAGCACAAAATCCAAATTGATGATCAATTTTTAGAAAAAATACTTTTTGCAGATGAATCGACATTTTCTAAAGATGGAATCATCAATTTGAGAAATTCACATAGTTGGGCGGACGAAAATCCAAGATTTAAGAAAGCTTGGAAATCGCAATGGAGGTTTTCTCTTAACGTTTGGGCTGGCATTGTGGGCGATGTCATTATAGGACCCGTTTTCTTGCCGTCAAGGCTGGATGGCCATACATACAGGGGACATTTAGAGCAATTAAATGATTTTTTAGATGACGTTCCTTTAAACACAAGACAAGAAATGTGGTATATGCATGATGGTGCTCCTGCGCATAGTACACATGCTGTCCAAGAATTTCTATGTGAACGGTTTCCGGAACGGTGGATTGGACGAGGAGTGGATGCACCGATAAGTTGGCCCCCCCGATCGCCGGATCTTACACCTCTAGATTTTTATTTATGGGGACGCATTAAATCGCTTGTGTACTGCGTTGAAATAACTTCAGTTGATCAACTGAGGTTACGAATTGTTGATTCATTTGATCAACTTCGAACTGAAATCAACGTCCTCAGCAGAGTGCGCTTTAATTTAAGACGGCGATATCAGGCGTGCATTGAAGCCGGCGGGAGTGTTTTTGAACATCTGCTTTAGTATTTTTTTTTTGTTCTGTTTTATTTATTACCATTTGTTTATAATTTTATTGTTCTTGTTCATATTTTTGTTAGAATTTTTATTATGTTCTTGTTTGTTGTTACCGCGAAAATTAAATTTATTGTTTTGGAAATTACATTCTTTTATTCAATTAAAATAAATTAACACTGGATTTAACTAAATCTACACTGAGAAATTTATGCAAATAATGGTTATTAGATCAGTTCGTTTTTCAATTGTCATCACCTTCTCAGATCTTGCGGAATATGTTTTATTTGTTACGATTGAAATCAAAGCTTAACAGTTTCGCGTATAACTCGAAAACAGTCAATGTTATCAAAATTTTCAAAGAGTGAAAAAAGTTTTGAAAATAAATTTTCTATTAAAAACTACAAAAATAAATGTAGGGTTACGAACAAACAAAAAAGTTCTGAGCAAACAAATTTTAGGAACACCCTGTATAACATGGTTGCCGTCATCCGGCCAAAGTCAAAATTGGTTCAATGATTTTGCATGATGTTTGTTTACTCTGTACCAAATTTCAACCCTCTACCATTAATGGTTTTGAAAATATTTAGAAAAATGTGTTAAAATTTCTGAACTTTGATGGCCCATATCTTGGCCATTTGAAGACTTTTATAATAATTTTTTTTCACGAATCATCATCATTTTTGCTCTAGTATATGTGGTTAATTTTATGCCCCGAGTCACGGGAACACCCTGTATATATTAGACTTTATATATGGGGCAACGTTGGGTGATGATAATATCTACGACCTTCTTATTAAGTATGGGCATATTTCCAATCATTGAGAACAGTCTAATATAAATTTAGATCGTCAGGAGATATTAGCTGATGGCTTATCTCACTTTCAAAATTACTATAATCTACCTATAATAGGTGAAGCTGATGAGGACACATTAAAGTTACTATTAAAACCTCGATGCGGTAATTCGGATATTTATATTAATTTAAACGCTCAACATATAACCCGTAAATGGAATTTAACTAAAATTAACTGGGGTTTCTTCCGCCCATATCCCCCAGAATCTGTAGAGATATTTAGAAGAGCGTTTGACATTTGGTCGGAACATATGAATTTGCAATTTCAAAAAGCTTATCGAAATATTAACATTTTAATCGAGTTTAAACGTCAGATACATACACTTTATACGAGATCCGAGAATATATTGCGTTGGTAAATTTGATTGTGAAGGGGGTGTGTTAGCACACGCGGATTATCCTAGTTTAAATAATGATAGAGTTGAAATTCATATAGACATGAATGAGAATTGGAATTATACTAAAAATGGAAACAATGTTAAATTATTATCGGTGTATAATAACATGAAATTTGTCACACTTTGGTTTTAGGTCATAATAATCGAAATAATTCCGTAATGTACGCATTTTATAATGGAGTTGAAACCTTAACTCAACATGATATTGATAATATACGGGGAATCTATGGGGATAAATCACCAGATATACCCACCCCAACTTCTACTACTACTACAAATAGAATCACAACTCGAACTTCAATTCAATCGACATCTGCAAGAACAACTACAACAGCGAGACCAACATCCACCATAACAACATCTACAACAATAATGACCCCAGATGTAAACGTACTCCATATATGTGATGTGGATAGAAAGTTTTCAGCATTTTTTATTTACAACCGAATAGTCTATGTTTTCTATAAGCAGTGGGTTTGGTTAATTGATCTAAAGAAGAAAAAACCAATTCAATCCAAGCCTGTAAACATTTTAGATTGGATACAACCCTTGAGAAGGGTTTTAAATCCTAACGATTATGACTACATTGTATCAGTAGATTCTAATGGTCTATTCACATGATCAAAAATGAAATATATATAATTGAAATTGAGAGCTTATCTGTGAGATATAAATATAGATTATCCGAAACTGAATTAGGTTTAACTGATGCAAGCAAAATTAGGGGAGTTGTTGACTAGTAATTATGGATTAAGATATATCTTTTTCGATCAACTTTACATCATCCAGGTGGATGAGTACTTTTACAGAAGAAAAGAGATTATAATGATAAACTTCAATGGTGTTTATAAAACACCTGATGGTGTGTTAAATTTCTTTGTGGGAGATAAAATTATTCGTTAAATTGAATATTTAAAAGAGGTTGTTAGTAGTATGGAAAAGAGCCTATCTTTATTGGATATTTCTTGCCCCT